>VZTN01028753.1:0-30657 GCA_013400515.1 Erpornis zantholeuca
TTCTGAAATTATCAAAATTTAATGAGAAAGCAGAAATAGTTTTTGGAAATATTTTCCTGTAAAAAAGGCCCTAAAAGTATAAGACAGTGAAAAGTTGGAGGACTATTCTTTTGGTGGAAAACTGAAATTATAAGTGTTCTTTCATCTATGTTTTATAACTGACAAATACCTGGTTTTGTTGCTTTCAATAAATGTTGATTTCATGGTGAAAAAATACAAATAGCAAAATACTTGGGAAACTTAAGCCTCTGCCTTCTTTATCAACTCTAGAACAATGTTTTCAGAAAATATTTTCTCCTTTTCTCCATAGGGTAAGTACAAAATTACAAGTTTTAATGCCAAACAGCCAAGCACATGTTTTGTCAAGGATAGAGTAGCCGTGATTTTTCACACACAAACACGTTATTGTCCCTCAGCTGCAGAATGGTGATGTCTGTGGGCAGTTCTGCAAACAACAGCACATAACAGCAGTACTGTAAATTATCCTGCTATGAGTGAGGGATATATGGTCTCCCACTGCAGGATGCACCTGCAGTATGAATAGATTAAGAGAATTTATGCAGATATGCAAACCTTTTAACTAGAGGCATAAACACCATGTCTTGTGGTGCTATTTGTAAGGCTATACAGTCTTTTAAGCTCCACCATGGTATTTCTGTGCCTGCCTTAAATCACCTCACATTGAACACTCGTTACAGAGTAGAAGAATGCACAGTGACTAAATGACAGAGCAGCCGATGCATGGTAACCTTTTCATGTGTCAGAACCCTCTGACAACTTTAGTTTTACATATGCTTTTGGATTTTTAACACTAAATCATCCATCTGCCAATACTGTTACCAAGCAAAAGATTATGCTGTTGAGTGATCAGAGACTACTTTTGTTTTATTTGGGCAAGAATGGACATTTCTGAGTGTTTCTTCGATTTTTATAAGGCTGGGGAAAGGATTTAAATTCAGTTGTTTTATCATGAGGAATCACTAGCATTGTTTTGCATCGGGTTTTACTCTGGTGATGCCACTGATACATGCATTTTTGAAAACAATTGCTCATGCAACAAGAGTTTGGTCTGTTTTAACAGGTTCCTAGAACAACCTGAAGTTCTATATAGTATGCTTTCTTAAGTCTTTAAATACAGTTTCCTTCTCTCCTGGCTGCTTCATGGTCTATGGTCAGAAATGCCAGAGTAACTAAGGCAGCCACACCCTTTTAAGGTCTCTGAAGCACTTATGGTGCACACACTCCCCAGTGCCATAGAGAGGCACACAGGGAGAATGCAGATAACCAGCTTTCTTTCATGTTAACATTCTGACATTCATCAACACACTCGACATTCCTTTCTACAGTTTGGAAAATGCTATACTCACCAGATATTTCAAATTGCATTTTTTTCTTTTATGGGAAGGAACAAAGGCTTGGGATAATTGATTCCTCCCTACTGCCGTGTGGACCGTCCTGTAAAAGGGATTATCTTTGGTTTCCTTAGTCAATATTTTGTGAACGTATTTTCTTGCCAGAAAGGAGATGTTCTGAAGAACAGTGACCACAAAGAAAGATACAAGACTGCATCTCCTTGCAAAGTTATTTAATCTGTTACACTTCTGACATACCTATAGAGGAACACATAGGAGCATGAAAGGGAGTTAATGAAAGATACTAAATCAATGTACATAAGATAAAATACGTTCCTCTTTCCTTCCTCATACATTTTCTTCTATTTAGATGCAAGGTGATCAAAGTATAGCAAACAAGCCCCATTAAGAGAATTTCTATGGTACTTGAAAGATCTTTAGCTACTCTGAACCTCTGTGGGGGACCCAGGTTCCTGCAGCCATAATTTCCTTCTAGAGTTAAATGAAAGACAGTCCTAGTACAGAATTATAGCGAGAATGCTGTAATTTTCTAAACTATTTCCCATGATCACTGAAAGTACTCCCAGCCACTGACAATCAGTTCAGTGAAGTCCAGCTGCTGCTTTGAGTCTGGTATTGGAACATGCACTCTGGGACACTGGGGCAGCTACCCTGCAAAGGTATTTTATTAAATTAACAGTAGTGAATGGTGCATAAAATTGTCACTAGGATGAATTTATTATAGTATAATTTTATTCTCACATTATTCTGTATGGGGTGCTACCCCAACAGAGTTTCCAATTCAGTAGTATGCCTGAAGCCAGGGGTTTTATCAGCAGTGTGTCAAAGGGTGCCTGGCTCTCATTCATATATAATTTACTCTTATTACATGAGATTTTTCTATTTTTCTGCACTAACAGTTGTATATTTTCTAATGAAGGTTTAAATCAACTGGGAACCTGGGTATAAATAGAGTTTCAGTGTTTGTGCCAAATATGGATTGTTTGTCTTCCTGTTAGTTATGGATTGTGAGTGTATTATTGCTGAAGGAAAATTTTGGGGGTTTTATTTTTGTTTCATGTATTTATTTACCATTTAATATAAATTATATCGTTAGAAAAAATGCCTGAGATTATTAAGAAAAACTCATGAGACTATCTAGCCTGCACAGGTCAGCTTTGTGCTTATTGAACTTGTGAAGGTAATTCTGACAGTATTTTGGTATTTAGCATTTACTAGCTGGATCTAGATAAAAGCTGCATAGATGCAAGATTCCATAATGATGTTTTCTTTGATGGGAAATATTGCCCACAAAGTTTTGAAATTTCTCCAAAATTTGTTAGCTTTACTTGCATGGGCTCTATCTGCCATGTCCGTTGTGTCTGACTACAAAGTCCTAAGTTGCTTGTGAAATAATCATAGCAAGGGCTTGTTGCTTGCATAGCTGAGAAGTTTTCAGTGTTTCAGGACCTGTACACTTGAGTCCTTCTTTTGACCTGTGTCTGGGAAAGCTCTAGGTGAATTTTGTGTATTTCCCATGAAGCGTTTTTCCCATGCTTTTGAGGTGGTTGTGATTGTTTTACATGGTGATGGAGTGCTCGATGTATGTCCTCCTTGCTACCCTTGCTGTAGCATTCCAGGTTTATGTTCCCATACTCATGTTGTGGTACAGATTTGGGCCTGGCTCTTCCAGACTTTGTTCCTGATCTTCATGGTGAAGGTGGCTCCCTGCTCCTGCTGCTGGCTGTTGAAGTATCCTAAGATTGCATCTGAAATTAGCAACTGATTATACTTTCTGCTATGATGTACCCTTAGTTGTTATTTATCTACCATCTGGGTTTTGTCAGGAACTTATAAAAGAGCAACCCATGGCTTCTTCTCCTTGTCTGAGCTTTTGATCCTTGCAAGTCCTTATTTATAAAAGTTGTGCTTAACCACTTCTTTTGTTTTAAAATTGTTGAAAGAGAACCAATTTTTTTTCCCTTGGAAATTCTGATGGATCAGCCTGTTAAGCCAACAGTGAGGTTCTGTCTCTTTTGTTCTGTGATCTTTTTAAATTGTGTTACCTCCACTGGAATTATAAAGGAGCTATTGCAATGCTTACAAAACCCCTTCTTCTTCAATATTTTCCAAACATACCAAAAAAATTAACAACACTGTTACAGAACGGCCCCCCAAATAGAGATCCTTACCTTGCCCTTTAATCACTGTATTATTCTCCCAAACATGCCCACCAACCTATATATAATCATGTCAATAATATTAAGAAGTCTGTCTCTTGAAAGTGTGTTACCATTATCAAAAGGGTCTTAGAATGAACTCAGAAAGAAATGTACAGCTGTAAAAAGTATTCTGAATGATATAAATATTTAAAGAAGCTGAGTATACCTGCATAAAAAATATTATCCTTCGAAAAAACACGGGATTACAGAGTTCTTCACAGGACTTTATTTAGAAGCTTAGACAGGGACATGCTCTTTGAGCCTAGGACAGTATTTCTACTCACCTCGAGTTGGTTAAACCCAGTTTGGAACTGGGACTTCAGCATCTGTCTCAAAAAATCTAGATATTCTAGGGCCAAACTATTGAATGTGTATGGCTAGATTTTTATCATTCTCTTCCCTTGAAGCTCTGCTGGTGACTTTGTAGTGCATGAAAATATCAATGCCTGCCCTGAATTAATGCAGAAGAGAGAACCTGAGCTTTGATCTTCACCCTTCAGATGAGTGCCACAGCCAGCTGCTGGTTGATTTACGGCACAAGTGAACACTTCTGTTAACTTCAATCCCTAGTTTTTCACATGTGTCACCTTGATATGAAACAGGAGAATGTATAAAATTGGGCATAAGCATGTGGCACTGGAGGGTTCTATCCTGCACATCCCTAATGCTGAGTTTTACAAAAGATCAAAGGCCATCATTCTTAAAATGTAAATATTATGATATTTTTCTGTCTCTGTCAGTATACTTTTAGCTAAAATTGACATTTAAAAGCCCTTCAGTAGCTCTGCAAGTCAAACATTAATGTTTAAACACTGAAGAGTATTCATCGGTGCAACTATTTTGCTGAGGTAATAAATATAATTTAAAGGAATGTATTCGACTGAAGGCTATCATACTGTGTTGCTATCAATTTTTATATAATGAAAGAGATTAAATGAATCCTTGCTAATGCATTATTGGTATGTGAAGAACAAGAAAAAACAAATTACACACATTTTTCCACTTAATTATTGTGCTAGACACATTGTCATATCATTGACCTATTTGGTCATGCCCAAGTTAATCATGCCTGAACCTTTTCCCAGTGGGAAATAAGCTTCTTCACTTCCTGTCTTGCAGGAATATCAACTAAAACTCAGTCACATGTGCCCACAGCCTGATCACTGCAGCCCACCGTATCCGTCGTCTCCAGCAGTGAGACCGCGGTCTGCGGCGTGCCCGTGAGAGTCGGTGTCAGAAACCCATCACTTCCCGTGTGCCTCCGTTCAACTCTGCTCAATCACTTACCACACTAAATTATACCAATCTCTGCTTGCAAAAACGCTCCCTTCCTTTTTATTTTTTTTTTTTTCCTTCTTTTTTCTTCCTTTTTTTTTTTGGTTTTGTCTTAGTCTTTTTGTTTTGTTGTTGTTTTTGCAGGGAACTGTTTTGTCACACTGAAATAGAGTTTATGTGCAGTGACAGCCTAATAAGCCAGCAACTTTAGTCGCTTATTAAAGTCAAGCATGTGTCTTTGTTTCATGTTGCTAATGATGTGGAACCGTGGAGGCCCGAGTATATTTCGTCTGGACGGTGTGGGAGCGAATGCTGAGAGCTCATTACTTGGCTCCCCATTGGAATCCTGCAGGCTTCTGCTCATTGAGGAGACTGTGGGGGCTTTGACAGAATTATTATACTGAATATTTTTAGACTCATTAACTATATCACCAAAGCAAAACATCTCTTCCTTAGATGCAAATGGCTGCAGCTACTGTGGCTTTGCTTTAGTTATTACAGAAAAAAAGGATGAAGCTTGAAAACAACTTAGGGAAAGGATTTTCATGCCCGAATGTTTGAATTTGTAACTTACATTGGCAATGTGTAAGCCTTTTTTAGCACATTTAAGCCACTCATGTCTAAGTGCCATTTAAAAATGCATATATTCAGTCTCACGTAGTAAGTGGTGCTCAATCCTTTAAATTTAGGAAGCGCCATTGAAGTACATAGAAAAATAGGAGCTTTTGAAATTCCACTTTCTATTCCAAGGTGAAAAGATTTTAATGCTAAAAACTAGGCTTAAACTAATTATAGATGCTTCAGTTAAGCCTTCAAAGGTAAAGAAATTCAAAGTCAAGGCTAAATATCCTGACTTTTCTTTAACCTAAGTGCTCGAACATCTGTACTGTGCAGTATGAAAAATCACACATTTCTTCAGGCCATACAATTCCTAACCAAAACAGAGTGATTTAAAGATGAAGAGTAAGACAAAATTTTTAGCCTAAGACTGAATTTCCTTGCAGTGATGGTTTTAAGTTGGCTCTTAATGTTACTTTATTGTAGCTTTTGGGGGTTTAATTGAGACTTAAGATGTACTTGAAGAAAAATATGAATACCTTAAAATTAATTCTTCAGAGCAAAGGACAGAAAATTGCATTTATGGCTCCATTTGTTGGAAAAGTGAGGTTGGCTGTGAACTGCACATTATTTCACCTTCTATAAAATGATATTTTGATTTCTTGATGGGGACCTTCTCTATATGTTGTGTACAACCTTGTCCTCTTTAAATTATCAGCTTGAGTATTAGCCCAAATATAGCCACATTCAAAAAAACACTACAGACAAGTGGTTTTTTTCTCATGTGTGCAAGCATTTATTAGAATTTTATTCTCTAAAATTATTGCAGATTAAAAAACAACTATTTTGATTCCTAGGCAGAAAGACATTGCTTTTATTTGTGGTTCATTTCCTGCTGTAGTATTCTCTGACAATGGTGACACCGTCTTTATACATCAAGAAGTTCTTCCTTCTATGACTGCCAGGGACTCTGGGGGGAATACTTCATATTTGAAACATGTTTCCCTTTGGGATTTCCCCATCAGAATAACAGTTCTGATCAGTGGCCCATTAGAAAAACGTTGGGTTTTTCTTTTTTTTTTCTGAAGCTATGAAAAGGAATAGTTAAAAATTCTGACAGATAAGAAAATTATACTGAATTGAAGTCAATATTTGTGCTCATAGGCACTTCACACTGTCCCTCAAGCAGAAATTTCTTAAAGGTGCAAGGGTAGTTCTGAAGTTAAACTCTGAGTAAGTGCAGCCCCTGGTGTTGTGGGTGCAGTTTTTCTTTTTAGATGTTGCCGTTCCTGTTAGTACATGTTTGTAGCAAAATGGAATTTAATTTAGATGTTGGGCAAAGCTTTTGAACTCCAAAGCTTTTGAACTCCAAAGATTTTTTGACTCATGCAAGGTACCTAAACCTTTATATTTAAGTACCTAGATAACAGGAGCCCAAATTATTTCCTGGATAAAATAAGCCTTTCTGAAAGACTGGATTAGTAATATGGGTCCCAGTAAGGAAGCCAACTCTAAAACCAGCGGCCATGGTTGTTCAGTAAGTACTTTACTTTTTCTTAAAGCTGCACAGAACTTTTCAAATTCAAATGTAAATATTCTGTTAGGAAAATTCTCACCTGCAGAACTGGTACACAGTTGTGATTTCAGATGTTATGTAGTAAAAATAGCCTGGGGGCAACACACCTGTCTAGGTATACATAGATGATCCAGGGGAAATCGAACAGACTTGAGCTGTAGGCATGCAAATACAATTGTTTCATTTCCTACAGGCAGCATGATAATCAGATTAGTAGATGTAGTCGTACTATAAACAGATGTTAACTATCAGTTATTGTATTTACAGTCTTATTTACAGTCTTATATTTAGCCAAAATGAAAATCACTGTATTATCCTACCTTTTATTTTAATATTTTAGCTATTTTAATGCCTGTGAAGCTGTCCTTTTGCAGTTCTGGGGAGAAAAGGTATTGTTGGTGTTTTCTTTCTTTTTTTTTTACCTAAAAAGCTATGCCCTGCAGTGAAAAGCCACTGGTAACAAGCATGCCTATTCTCTTGGGGAATGTGAATTAGGAGAGTCTTAAACTCTTATTAAGATGTATTCTTGAACGATAGAATAAATATTTTTCAGACTATATAGTTAAATTAAATATTTCTTCTACATTCCCAGTGACTGTATTTCAATGAGTTCTGTGTTATAAATCTTTCTATGTCCAACAACATGCAGTTTTTTAGTTATCAACCCTTTAGGTATTGTGTAATTGCCAAAACATGGCTTTCCTAGACTATTGACCTGGTTCAAAGCTTTGTACCTATATGGGTTTTCAGTATGCATTTTAAATTTCTGTATTTCTTTGCTATCTATATCAAGATAACTGACTTTGCAGTTAAATTTTATTTTCTGTTACCTAACCTCCACTCAAGATAAGACTTTCATATTTATTTCAAAGTGGTTTCCTCATGTGGGATAATTTTGTCACAGAATAGGTAATTTTCTTCTTGATTTGGACTTACAGCAGATTTATTTTATGTAAACGTTTCAGGTAGTAGAAAAAGATATAGTAATATTTTATTCTATACAGCACATATGATTGACCTCAGAAATGTTAGGGTTAAGGAGCCTTTAAACTTTTGAATGAAATACTTAAATATATGGTAAATAAAAGTGATTGCAGTATGGGTTTATGTGTTGGGTTTTTTTAAAAAAAATCAACTTGTAAAGCTAAATGTATTGATATACACTTTATTGCTTTTTCAAACTCTGGAATAGTATAAAGCATCCAAATAAGCACCTTTTTGTATTAGAGGAGTGCAAAACAGTTGGTGTGCTAGTCAGCCTAGTCTTTACCTTGAAAAATAAATAACAATTTTTTTCATCTAGGATATGTTTACTATGTCTCTGCTGACATTAAATATACCTGTTGTGTGCTCTGCAGTCTTGCTCTCCTTGTCTTCCAAATTGGGAAGCTTTGGAAGCACAATGTTTATGCCCTCCCTTGTGTGCCCAAATTTTCTTCCAAAAGAAAGCAAGATGCATGTGCTGTGTGCATGACTTTGCTTTCTTTGCCTTTTTGCAAAAAGAGAAGATGGATTAAGACTTACTATAATTATTGTTACTTCTGCTGCTAGAAGCTGAACCTGAGTCCTGAAAAATAGAAAAAAAAACAGGCGTAGAAAAAAAACAGGCATAGAAAAAAAATCACCAAACCCAGAAAATTCAGCTTCTGACATTCATGCTTTCCATTTTTCAGCATTGGCTGCAACAAAGACTGACAGCATTGCTTTTACTCATTTGATACAATAAAAAAAGGCTAAAAAATGAGACCATGGAGACCTCCTTGGGCTAAAGATCAAATGGTGCTTTCTCTTGATTTCTACCACACCAAGGTGACTTCATCAGTTCTGCTGGTTTGTCCACCCTACACAGCACTTGACCATGGATTTCTGTCCTCTGGATCTCATCAGGGCCATTCTGGCCTCAAATGGTGGTTAATAATACATGTGGCTTTATTTCAGTTTCACGTAGATCCACCAGAGTAGATTTTTAGAAAAGGTGAAGTTAAGTATAATATGCCACGAGATGTGGCATGAGAGTAGTCCAGGGAGAAGCTGAAGTTCTTCATTAAGCCTGAGTCAGACCATGGAGAAATAGAAGAACATGGAAGGAGACGGAAAGCTATTAGGCCCACTCTGATTTCAGAGGCTGAGAAGGAACTAAAGATGCCTAAATATCAGATGTCATGTGTTCCCAACAACGTCAGTGAAAATCTTTGGGGTGCTGTTTCAGCTCTGCCTCACATGGAATATTGCACTCTGCAGAAATAGTCTCCCCTGGAAAGACTCTGTTTCACTCCACATGTTGTTCTGTTCACAATATGAGTCCACTCATTGCTTTGAAAGAGATATGAAAAGGACTATGAACCATATAAATGAGGCTGTGTCATAATGCATAGGGTCTTAAATTAACATTGCAAAAGCAACTATAAGTCTGGCATTTCCTAACTTCTGAACATTTTTCTTTCCTTTTTATTATCCTTTTAAGGTAATTGTGTGTGATTATAAAGGCATTAAATAGATTCCATTTTGCATCTTTCATTTATCTGGTAATCAGGAACATAATACTGAATCTATTTGTGTAATTGTGGCTGTTAAGAATCTTGGAAATCAAGGTAGGTGGAACCTGCCAACTAACTCATGGTTACTAAAGTCACTGACTCAGGTCATTAATGATTTAAGTGTCTCCTCATTAAAACAGTTTAACCAAAGATGTGCTTTCTGTCTTGTTTATTACTGCCACCAGCTTTTACCTAGGAAAACTGTTGTTTAAAAGCATTTATCAAAATCACATTTTCAAAGAAGGATTATAAACCCCAAAGTTCTCGATAAACATAGTGAAAATCGGTCTGAAGTTAACATGCTAGAAAAGACTTCTTTATTTTTGTATGCACTTGAATTTTCATCAGTTCTGGAGAATTTTCCCTGAGTTAGGAAAACTCACTATACAGTCATACTCCATGCTAAGAAGAAGAAAGAACATAGACATCAATTTTAAGATGAAGTCCATGAAATAGATATATCTTTGAAGGCAGTGTTCAAACACTTTTCTCGGATCTATTTGTTTTAACGCCTTCTACTTAACATATTAGCCTTGTAAATATAGTACCTGCCTATTAAAGGCTGATACTGGTGCATGTATAAAGCCCTGTTGATGAGGAAAAAAGATTATTTTAAGAAACACACCTATGTAATAATAGCAAATAAGCGAAAATCTGTCAACAACATAAAGAAACAAAAACGAACTTGACTATTTAGCATCTTGTGTTCAATTAATTTCTTAATGACATAAACTGAGTTTTCAGTGCTACCCTACTCAGAGTTGGAAAGAGATGCCTGGGATCTTGCTAGTCTGAGGTCTGTGTCCCCAGGAGAGTTCCTCCAGACAGGCTGCCTTCAGTCTCACAAGGACTGTGCTGGTGTGGTCCCCCAGAACAGAGGCTGTGGTCTCAGTTCTGCAGGAGGGGGTCTGGTGGCCGACAGCAGAATCAGACACTTGACACCCAGAGGTCCTGAGGTGTTGCCCAAAAACTGGGGCACAGGTCCTCGGCCCTTGTACCACTGGGGCCAAGAATGTCAGTGTTTTAAAAGCCTGCAATTTCAGGGCAGTCAGCCTTGTCAGTGTTAATAGGCTCCCTGTTGTGGTGCTCAGGGATGAGGCATGCATCTATCTGGGCTAGAGCCTGGCCTCCTAGGACTTTCAGTTTCCTTGCTGCAGTATAAAAATGACAAATCCTAGGGGCCATTGCAGATGCTGAGCAAATTTGACTTTAATTGCTGTTAATTCTACTAACATTGTTGCTTTTGGGTTCTTACTTTTCTCATAAATTGAAAATATGGCTGTTGTCTTTGGTGTGAGTCTGTGGCTCTTTTCCTGTCAAAGCAGGGTGTAAAATAGAAGATTGTGCTTATCTCAGGCTTTTTCTGTCCTCTGGAACAAGAATGCATCCAGCTCTGATTTGTGCGTGCATGTCCTGGCTGTTTCCCCACACAGCAGCAGGCCAAGACCCACACCCACACCTCCTGTATGAGGGCCCTGAATTTCACTGTGCTGGAAGTGGCTCCATGAAGAAGGGGAGGAAAATGTGTTGGCTGGGTCCTCCAGACGAGGGAAACAGGGAGTGCCACATAGCATGGATAGCCTGAAGTTGAAAAATGAGCAGGTGAATCTTACTATTTCTACATGGAAAAAACAGGAATGCCAATAGCTAATACTTTTTTTTTTTTAAAATCTTAAGATATGGGTGAAGTAACTGGAAACTTCTTAATGTATCAGGAAATGAAGACTTATTTAGGTTTTGCATTTAATTTTTTCAGTGACAAGCAGAATATGGTCCTGTGATTGAAGTTTTTATCAAGGACTATACCAGACATCTTATCTTACTGCAAGATCAAGTCTGCTTTATCATCATGAAATATAATATATAATTTACAATGGCACTGCAATCTAATTGATGGCTGCCAATCTCTGAATGTTGTTGAGAAGGAAAAGTGAGGGAAGTATGACACACGCATGGAAACAACAGAGTTCAACTTGAGTAAATGTTTAGAAGTTAAAACAGGGAGAACTGTCAAAGAACATTTTGAGCAATGAGAAGACTCCTTGGCTAAAAATACATCACTGTTGAAACCCACACTGCTGCAGTTGACTCAGTGCTAGTTACCAGTGCAATGTATCATTATTAGCCATCTTGTATGGTCCATGTCCATTTGAATGGAGCAGGACAATAAGAAAAAACACCTTCCCCCCATGCCTCCCTGTTTCCCAGCCCTTCCTCCTCTGCACCAGAAGCACAGACAGGGAATGGGGGTTATGGTAGGTTCGTCACTGCTCAGGGAGAAGAACCTTTCCCTTGCTCCACTGTGGGACCCTCCACACAGGAGAAAATTCCCCAAAAACTCTTCCCATGGGTCAATCCCAAGGGCAACAGTTCTCCACGAACTGGTCCAAAATGGGTCATTTTTTTTCCGTGGGTGCAACCATTCAGGCACAGCCTCCTCCAGTGTAGGTCCCACAGGAAAGTCCTCTCAGGAAATCTGCTCCAGCATGGGCTCCTCTTTCCATGGGTCTGTAGATCCCTGCCAGGACTCTGCTCCAGCATGGACCTCCTGCAGGTTCACAGCTTCCTCTCAGGCACCCACCTGCTCTGGTGTGGGCTCCTCCAGGGGCTGCAGGTGGATTTCTGCATCCTTCTGATGTCCAGGGACTGCAGGACCACAGCTGTCTTACCATGGTCTGCACTGCAGGCTGCAAGGGAACCTCAGCTCCAGCTCCTGGAGCACCTCCTCCCACTCCTGCACTGACCCTGGTGTATGCAGGGCTGCTCTTCTCTCCAATGTTCACTCCCCTCTTCTCTGGAAATTCTGCTGGATGTGGGGAAGTTTCTCACAGAAGCCACCCCCACCAAAACCTGCTACCAAAACTTGGCCCTGCAAACCCAATACAACAAGCACACACTAGAAGAGACAGACTACACTTTCAAATTCAGACTGCAAATAAAATAACAAGATTGCTTACCTGACTGAGCTCTCTAAATTTGAAGGCTGGAAGGTACTGTGGGAAGAGCACATAGAAGAGCAGATAGAACAACACTAGTTAAGAAACCTTTTGTTTGTTTGCTCAAACACTTCAAAAACTTACCACGAATAATGTGAGTTTTTTTCAACAGTATTTTTTCCATATTTAGTTAAGGGTTTTTTATGAAATATTGAAGTGGGAATATTGTAGATTGAAATAGTCTTGCAAGGTGAAGAATTCTAATTCCTGCTTTTTCAGACACATGCTGGTTCATGTTCTTAATTTTCTTCATCTTCCTTCATCTTTGTTCTTTTCAAAACTTTAGGAAGGATGTACAATGAAACAATGCTTTTGGAATATTATTCAAACTTCTCCTTTACATTAGGTCCTAAAATACATTGCACTTGTGTTTCTTATAATGTAATCCTTTTGTGTGAATGACTTGGAGTGGCCACTGAGGGATTTAATTACTGACAGTGTATGATTTCATTTAGCCTTTTCCTTCTGCTCACATTGTGCTTCCTGCAGAAATGTGGCTGAATGCCTAAGTCCTTCTGAGGACAAAGGGTTCTGGCAAGGCCTGAAATACTTTATTCCAATTATCTTGATGGCTAGTTAATATAATACATATTATGACAGACTGAAGCTAAGTATCTAACTAATTGTAAACTATATTCCATGAACACCATTTTAATTTCTGCCTTCCCTGTAATATTAATTTTTGCAATACAATATCCATCCTTTCTGAAGACAGGCAGACAATGGAGGTGGGAAAATACAGGACTGCCTGTCTGAGTGCTATGTTCTGAAATTAGAAAATTAAGTAACTCTTTAGAGGTCTCTGTGAGAATACAACCAAGAATCACACAGAATAAATGACTGTACCAAGAAGCTGTGGTGGGTATTGGAATCTGAGTCTTTGTAAACCTCAAAATATTCTTATGTTTAGTAAGCAAGTGTCTTGGTTTGAGTCTCCAATACAAAGTAATTAACACCAAACCAAAATGTAATTAGTACAGGTTTTTTCACTTTCTTCCAAGCCACCCGATGGGTGCCAGCAATTATTGGTCTTGGTTTGAGACAAGCTTGGGGAAATGTTCTGAAAGGCACATTTCTTCAAAAGAAGGTAGATTATAGCCACCCCTCCCTTAGCAGGTTTGGGACAAAATAAATATTTTTTTTGAGGAAAGTGAAGAAGAAGCAAAACTATTTATTTAACAAGCACTCAGGAAAAGAATAATAATGTTTAATAATAAATTTTTCACTGTGGAGAGAAACTTGGAAGATTTTAGAGTCTTTTTGTGGGTTTGGTCTGTCTCTCTCTCTGTCTCCTCTTCAGAGTTGGGTTGGCATGGGGTCCCACCTCTAGGCTGGTGGAAGCTTTTTAGTGAGGTTTTGATGTTCTGGTGTTTTGAATAAGTTTAGAAGAGAAGAAGAAAAAACTAAAGTCTTAGGGAAACACAGGAATTTAACTCTCCATCTTTCATTGATGAAACAGAGTTGAGAGCTGTCTGGAAGGTAAGGAAGGGTGCTTCTTCACTTTTCTGCAGCAGCAGCAGCAGCAGCTATCTCCCAACAGTCAAAGAACAGAGAGGAGTAGTGGTGTTGAAGCACAGAACTGCTTTGGAAAAGTTCTTCTGGCTGTTTTTTTTCTTTTTCTTCTTTTTCAGGCTCAGTTTAAAGGCACACAAAGGCACAGGGTTCACATCTGGGCGATATGGGATACACATCATAAAGTCACCCCAAGCCAGCAAGAAAGGATGCTCTGTCACTTTATGCTTAACTCTGAGGTGAGCAAGAAGGAAAACAACCATCTAGCCTAAAGAGGTAAATTGGAGCTAGAATCGAAGTCAGGAAGAGGGTGACTAGGATGGAGAATTTTCATAAGATTTATGAAATCTAATCACTGGTTCTAGATAAGAAAAAAAAGGTGTTTGGTTAGATAAATGATGTGATTTTCAAGTTAGTTGATCACTTAAAGACTTCAGTTTATGACTCTCACGATATCCCTTTTTCCCTTCACATCATAATCCTAACCTACTCCACAGTGAGACCTTATAGCCACATACATTTTTCCTATTATTCCACTTCTTGTTGAAGTTGGACCCCACTCAGCCTTCACAATCCCTTCCTAACCCCTTCCTGCCATTAATTATTATTTATTAATTCAATGCTTATTGCTTATGAAAAGCATGTGTTTATCTGGCTCTTTGCAAGACAGTTTCAAAAGGAATCTCAGTATACTCTTGGCTGTGAAGGCTATATCTAGTCTGCAAAATAAAAGAGGATTAGGGATCTAGCTTGACCTAGCACTCCATGCTGCATATTTATGGTACCACACGGTGCTGTTTTTACCTGTGCTAGTCAGCACTTTCCAAGACAAAATGTAACAGAGTGTGAGGAACAACATGGATCAGGCTCTGCTTCAAGCAGAGAATGTGAACAGGACAGCACCAGCTTTAGTTCCCTCAACACCACACAGTACTTTTGCCATGTCTGTACTTTTGCCAGAGGCTTTGCCATGGCCAAGGGTAGTATAGTGTTTCATCTTCATAGGCTGAAGCTCATTAATTCAGTTATTCAGCTCTTAACCCCTCTGCCCCTCAAATACTGTGTGTGTCTTCGAGCAGTGAGGTGATCACACAAGGCTGAGAAGTGGCAGGGGACTACCTAGTGTGGACAAAACCTGCCTGCACCTCTCAGCCTTACTGCCACAGAGGGGTTCCCGGCTCTGTTTATTTAACGATGTGAAAGTCGCCCCAGGGGCTGAGAAACAATGTGCATGCCTAAGATGCAGTCAGCCATCAGCACAAAGGTAACATCTGGCAAGAAGTTATGCACATCTTAATTGGCCAGCTGTTCTCCTGATTGATTCATTGCTTTCCAGGAAGCACACTTACCTCTCTGTGCTCAAGTTGGCCCTACAGAATCCCCAGCCCCTGGGCTGCTTTTGCTGTCTGGGTGGTGTATGTGCAAACACATGGAGGAGATCCCTGTGCAACTGAAGGCCATGCCATTCTGGAAATGGTTAACCAGGAGTTAGTTTTCTGTCATGGATAAAGGGATGCTGCTGGGGATTCAGCCAAGCATCCAGGGACATGTGCAACTTTGGAGCGGCCCACTGTGTGATCTGGGTATTGCAATGCAGGGTCCTGCTGCAGAAAACCTAGGGATAGGTTGGTGATGGACATCACTGCCAGGTGCCAAAGGCCCAGAACTCTCTGGTGACCATAGGCTCACTTCTGGCCAGAGAGCAAGATGGGCTTGATCTATCATCCTTGAATTTTCTTGAAGTTATAAGGGATAACTAATGTATGTGTCATCCAGAAAAAGATAAAATATGTTCTTTTGAATTTCATTTTACTTTTCTGCAGTGATCAGGAGATACTATATAGGAATCAGAAGCAATGGTTGAATGAGAATGTTTATCATCATAATATTTGATGTGCCTTAGTGAAGACAGGCAGGGTGCTATCTCTCTATTCTGCTAGATCTACAAATCAAGTACACTTTAATAATTAATATTAGTGTGTTTCAAAGGTAGCAGAGAAGGCAAAAACTCACCTTTCACAAAGATGAAACTGATCTTAGACCTCACCATGAAATTGTTTGGGGAAGTAGTGTAATATATTCGTATTAAAGTTTATTAGCTTTAGTTTTAAAATGATAAGCAATGAAAAAAATTGTCAACAACATTACATGCCAAAAGGGCTCTGGTTTACTTTTTGAAAGATGTGCTAACAATTATACTCCAAAAATCCTTTAGGAGGGGACAGAGAATGAGATATGGTATTTTATTGTGCAATTTCTGCAGAGTAAGCAGCAGAAAGGAACCTGTAAAAGGAATGACTAAGGATTGTGGCTGCTTTTACAGAAGAAATTAATGGCAAGGTCAGAAATTTCTTTGGAATGATTTCTTTCCTTGCAGTGTTTTGACACTTCACCTTGCTATCTGGTATGTTCCTCTAATGGCTTTGTGCAAATACCAAACAAAAGTTAGAAAAAGTTGTAGGCTTCTGCAGATCAGAGTATAGGAGGCAAAAAAAATATTAAAGAATTTTAAAAAATAAAATCTTTGGTTTGGAGTAAGTGCAATTATCTGCACTTTTTGGAGATGTTTCCATTCATTTCTTCAGACTTCTGAAGATGAAATAACAGTATCTGGTTCTAAGTGTTACTAAATGATATGAAGAGATGAAAAGTACAGATATATTTTCCTTCTTGAGCAGTAAAAACAGGCAAGTAGAGAAATCTTCGAGGAAAGAATAACATCACACATTTTATACCTACTCAGTATCAAACTCTAGGCTACATTTTTAGAAATCTTTTATAGAAAGCACACTTTCAATCTCTATATTGGTATTTCAGTAGTAGCCACAATAAACAGAAATAAACCCTGATCTTACTCTATTGTCTATTTTCTTCATTTTTCTCGACAGCAATTAAAGATCACAACAACACTCTTACATTTTTTCTTCCTCCATTAGTCAATATTTATGTCTGCATTCACCAATATTTTTAGTTGAAGATTGTACTCTGATTTTTCAGACTTTTCTTAGTTATTCAGTGGATCTTGAAATACAATTTTTCTTTTTTAAAATGTAATACTGCTAATCTGCTTACTAAAGCATTAACAGCTGGAATAAGGTCAAAAAAACAAGTGCATCTTTTCATGTATACTTGCACATCAGCTGAGATTTGTTTTTTTTCCATGAGGCTTTTACTCATTTTTAAAGTATATCCAGCCTGTTGACAAAAGAGCTTTATTTAAATGAACTATGTAATCTTTACCAGCAGTCTGTGGAGCAGATTTGACAATAAAGAAATATCTCATTACCTAGGAGCTTTGTATATTGTACAGGTGTAACTTGGTAGAGGAATAGTATAAAAAGATAAATATTAACTGGATTTTGCTAATAAATCTGCCATTCTTGCAGTGCCAAAACCTGTAGAATTGCTGTAATTGCCATTGTTTGAGTTGTAACAATGAATGGAACTGATAAGGCTTATGTCATTTACATAGAACTTAGCGTTCTCTGTGCACTGTTGAATTAATATGAAACACACACTGGATCCTCTGATATCAGATTAGCATCTTAGGAAACAGAGAACGTGTAGATTTAGAAGTGACACGTTTGTCTCTGTTCAACATGTAACGCTGATTTGCTCAGGTCTGAAAATCGTGGTAGGCTACTACTGATGGCAGTGAGTAGTAGCTAGTGCTTGTTCTCTTGGTTGCATTTTGGTCTGCTACATTTTGTAATAAACTGATGTCTCAGGAGAGACTACTGCAGAATTACAGATTGATGTTATGTAGAATCCAGAAGATCAGTTTCAGTGTCAATCAGGAGTGGAATTAAAAGGGTTATAGTCACTGAATGTAAAACAGAATTCTGTTTTAATAAAACAATTCAGCAGAACAATCCTAGTTTCCTGTACTGTCAATACCATAAAATAACTATGGGTTTAGCTGCTTAACATAGCAATCAGTTGCCTAAAGACCTATCCCTGGAAACATTAATATCAGGAACAGACCTTCTTCATGGTACACTATGATTCAAAATCTCCCTGCTACTTTCTGTTGAACCTGCCACTGCTAACTATCTCTAAAAATTAAAGATTTAAATTGGATTCCCAAAACCAACAAAACCAAAAAATAAAAGTACAAAATTCCCAGTTATCTCAGGAAAGTTGACTTTGAATTATTTAGTTGACGTGCCAGGGGTACAGTGTGGCAGGGATATGAACATAATAGATTTCTGCAGGGTTATATCAAAGAGCCTTAATATTAAAGTGTACTTTATCTTCCATTCTGTCTAATTCAAAGAGTGAACCTGATTCACGCTCAGTGTATGATTACAGATGTACATAAGCTTTCCAACTGCTTTTGAGAACTGATGATATACTTTTATGATGGTACTTACCACGAGTACCTCTAGTTCACTCATGTTCACCTCAGCTGAATCCAGCCTATGGTTTGCTAAGATTTCTGCCCAACATCATCTTACATCCTGTATAATATTACTTTGCAAATTTTTTCTCTTGCAGGAGGGACAGGAGGTTTGTTTTTTTTTCTGGAATAATCCTATGAGTTTAAATATTGTATCCTGGATATATCCTACTGGATAATATTATTCTCTGTGATAATGATCTTTGCTCTCTGCTTTGACATTTTTTTATCTTCTGGATTGCTGTGTTTGTTACTGACATCTCAACTGGTTATTGTTAATGTTAAATGGCTTAGGTTCATAGTATTTCATCAAAATATTGTATAGATAGTGGGCTGAGTCTAGTGAGACTTCTTGGAACTGCTCTGCCCATCTGTTTCTCTCATCTGCCTCAGCTATGTGTATTTTTCCATTCTTGCTGATGCTTAGTCCATTTCTTCATTTTAATATCCACAAATGGTTTTAGTCACTTGGGAAGAAGCTCTATATACCTACAGTAACTGCATCATTTTCAGCTTCTCATTTTTTTTATTATTTCAATTTGCATTTGCTTGGATTTTTTTTAGTCTGGAATCACCCTTTTTTCATGACAGTTATGTCTCAAAGTCTCTGTAATCAGAGAAATTCCAATTCCTTGAGCCATGTGGCTGAGTTTTGTTCTCAGTCTTTTCAGGCTGTTTCTAAAAGAAAATACAGGAAAGGCAAAGGAAATTTCAGTTGGTAGTTGAAAGAAAACACAAAGCCAGGTTTTCTTCTGGTAAAATATTACTGCACTGGGAAAGGATATTCCATCTTATGGTCTAGGTTTGGATCTCCTTGTTTGATGTTATTGTATTCCAGCACAGCAATGGGAAACCAAATTAAACTATAATGGTTAGAATTACACCAGTTTTGATTAACAGTTGGATTTCTTAATCACAGGTCGGCATCCTTAGCACAGACTTCACAATTTGATCAAAATAAATGCTTTTTGATTTTGCAAAAATTTGTTTGTCCAGGTTTTCTGAGCACCAATAGACAGGTGTTTATGCTGGTACACAGATAGGCACATTGCTCTCAGTAATTAATTTTTTTCCTAGAACACAATAACAGAAACAGACAACAATCAAGTTTCAGTGCTGTAATCCTGATCTGATGTGTGACAAACCACTTTGTGAAGATGGTTTTTGTACAGGGTAGAGTTACACAGCAATAAGCATTCTTACATGCTTAGAAATATTGGTACCTGATCTGAACAACTGTAGGACCACAGAAAAGGTCAAGAATGCTTACAGAGGACAATATATTTAAAAAAAACTTTTAAAAAATTCAAGCATCTATTCATGACTATATGCAGACAATAGTTTTCCAAAGACTTTCAATTTTTACCAGAATATTTTTATGAAAAAGTCTTATCATGCAGAGAAGTTGTGTCCCATCTGAAATGTTAGTGCCCTTTGCAAAGTGCATCTAGTAAAGGAAATACCAGCATAATTTTGTAATAGAAACAGAATAATGTATTTTGCCTTGAATTCCTCAAAAAAAAAGCAAACTGCTTGGGCTATCCAAACAAATTCAGCCTGAGGCAAACACCTGCCATGCACATTTTTAGATCAAATGTTTAAAGTTTGGCAAAATTTAAGGAGAATCTTCTTTTGAGACAAGCTTCTTTTATCAGAATAATAATTTTGCCTGTATTAATATCTACTATCTTCTGTGTGACCCAAAATCCGATCATTTTAATGGATAAGACAGACACCTTGGATGTAAATATGTACTCTAAATGCAGAATGCATTTTTATTATGAATACTTATAATTTTGTAAAATAAAATAACATTTTATTCATAGAGGGCCTTTTTTATTCTCAGGGGTAAAAGAGAAACAATTGTATTCAGATCAACTGAATCTCACTATTTAAAAACAGCTAAGAGGAGAAATAGGTTTGTAATCGTAACCCAACGTGATGTTAGCATCTCATCACTGTCCAGAACTGGTAATTGAAGCTGGGAAAAAACCTCATGACTACCTTCCAGGTGCTTTTCACGTTGTGTTCTTAATGGGGTCATGTGCCTTTTGGTGTTTAAACAAGTAAACACCCCTAGCTTTGGGTTCATGGTCAAATATCTCAGTATTGTTTTAGTGCTATGCAGCTAGACTGTAATAAAAGATAAGCAGCTGAAAATTTTGGTTTCCTGTAAATGGCCAGGCAACAAAAGTAAAAAATGTTCTGGTCTAAATAAGATGCAATTAGGTCTTTCTGTTTGGGATTTTCTTTCATCTTATCTTTTGTTTGCAATATAGAGAATACAAGTATAGTGGCAAGATAGGATAAGGACCTAGAAACAATGCCACCAGAATTATGTATCAGGCTTGAATAGGCCTGAGCTTCAAATAGTATCATATAATTTTTAATCCAGTTTGATTCCTCAGATAGGAAATTATAGGTTAAAATATTAGCTTGATTTCATTCATATTACTTCAAGTCAGATATGAATTTAATGAAGTATCTAGATTTATCATAACAAAAAACTTAAATGTGAGAACAGATTTAGGTACCCCGAATCATAAGGTTCCTCTCTAATAAGACAGCACTGTCAGGTAGTTCACATATCCTTCTCCCAAATTTATGCTGATATTATCGATGATATTAGTGCCAATTGTAATGAAGTAATTAAATAATTTTGGAGTCATATGGTGCCCTCTGCTGTGAGTCACAGAGGGGAGCCACAACACCAGAGGAAGGAGAGTGAAGCCCAAAGCAGAAGAATGGCAGGGGCAACTTCAAGAGAACATAATTTATCCTCCCCAGAAGCTCCCAAAGGTGTTGCTCCAAGCAAAGCCATTGGCTCACTGTTTCCTTGTTCTCAGGGTGAGGACTAGGAGAAGACTGCTTGCAGCAAAAATTGTCCTCCCGTCCACCTGTATCAGCTGCAGACATGGCAGATTCAAGAATGACAGAAGCAGGAGTCCTGGGGTTTCCTTTCCTCTTGAATACCCAGAATCTGGAGCTTGCTTGTCTACTTCCTTTTTCCCTCAGTCCTGCTCTCAAAGCAAAGCAAACATCAAAGCCAAAGTGAATCTCACATAAATATTTGGCTACTGTACATATTCGTACACCTTGACCACTGGAGATGGATGCTGATACCTTCCCTGCCAGCATTTGGCTCGATGTGCTCAGAATATTTAAGAAACACAGCACCGGAAAACAAAGAAGCAAGCAACAATTACATGTATTTAACTCATATATGCCATGCCTTTTTAAGTCTCTATATCTGACAAAAAATAGAAAAGATCAGGTAAAGCTAATAACTTTATGTTTGTTATATGACCAAGAAGAGCATCTCCCAGAAGAGTATCAGTGCCTGTAGGGACAGGGAGATCATGACAAAGCCTAAGTAATCTGCTTTTGGGTTAGAAGTTCTCTTTAGCTAAGTTACTTAAGATTCTTATTTTTTAATCATTCCCTCAGCTAGAGCTCTGCTGTTGACTCAGGAATTCACTTGGCCCCTCCTAGGTTAGTGGGGTCATAGGGTCATAGGTTTATTCTGTTTTTGCAGGCAACATTATGAGATCAAGTTGCTACTTTCTCACAAGCCTTTATTTCTGACCACATGCATAAATGCTATTTATATTGCAATTAATATTGTTAAAAGAATAAATACTTGGGTTTTGGCTCTATTATGTTAGGCACAATAAAATGTTTTCAAAATGTGAGACATAACAGCATCAGCTATTATGGACTTGTAATTTTGAAATGGCAAACACTAGCGAAGATTCTACTGGCCACCAGCCATTAAAAACTGACAGTTTCTCAATAAATACAGCAGTTTTCATGTAGTTAAACCTCAAAACTTTTGAATGTCTTTTCATTCTCTCAAGACAAGAAATTGGATAGCCACCGAAGTGGATAACCACAAGTCCCTTTCACGTTTTACTGTCTAATTCTTTCATATGCTTCCCCAGCCACCATTTTCCTTATCATATAGCAATGCAACATGTCTGGGAATTATTTTAACTTTTTTGAAAATCAGGACTTTGATAACCCCAAAATAGTTTTCTACCTAATTTGGTTTTTTAGGCCTAGAGAAGATTGTTTTATTAATATGTCCTAAGTTGTTATGTTTTGCCCCTCTCTCACCTGTTTTTTTTTTCAGACTTCAGAATGGTATCAGAAAAAGTGAGATCTGAAAATAGTTAAAGTAGCAGCAGACAAGCAGGAAGAGACAGATTCCAGGAAACAAAATAATTCTTAAAATAGAAGGGAAGGAGCTCCAGTATTTAGAAAATGTTCTTCAAACTGGAAAATAAACTATTTGGGTTAAGATTTTGGCTGTGATTCAGGTTGGGGTTTTTTTTCTATTTTTCCATTGAAAAAGAGAGATTTTGTGTACTTTCCCTCATGTTGTTTTTAATATGCACAAGCAGAACACAAAATATTTTGTACAAAGACCTCCTTTAATATTTTACAGCCTCATTTAGAAAGATGCAGTATACTCAGAGCTTCCATGGAATCTAATGGGACTTGTGGAAACCTGGTATTCCCAAAAAATCAGGCCATTAATTTTGAAAATGTGCATTAATTATTCTCTAGGCTGTAATAGCTCACTTGATATTACTATAATCTACATTCTTTTGAAAAAGTGTATTTTTCACCTGGTACACGGTGCTTGCTCCTAAAGAGCAGTCATATCTTATCATGTAAAAGCTTTTTTATAACTGATCCAATTATTGACCTGTGGCATTGACCTTAATGAAATGTAATATTTCCAAAGGAGTGGTACAATCCATTGTGTTAATCTGGTTGACAGGCATACTCTTGGAGGCTTCATGATAACAATAGCTGTGGAATTTATCGAAATAATTAACTTGATGAAACACAAACCCCTGTATTTCCACTAAGCAATGAATTACGTGGTTTAAACGTCCATTTTCTAAATTAGAACTAGTCTAGAGTATGCAGCAGCATTTGCAGAATTTGCCAGAAGCCACAGCTGTTTTCAAAAACATTCTCTGTTGGTAGATTTTCAGATCTCTTTAAAACATTTTTGTTCTAGACTGAGACCCAGCACACCGTGTTTATGTGTTCAAAATACTCATAGATTAAGGAAAAACTGATTCTAGTCTTAACAGTGGATTGTAACAATAACTACTCTTAGCCAAAAGTGAAAGCCCTCAAGTAAGTAGTCCCAATTGGAATCACTTCACTTAGGATCCTTTGCGCTGAATGCGATTCCTAGGATAAGTGTTATCTTTTCTATATGTCAACATAAAATCCTTTTCTTAAGTAGTCAGTCTCAGACACCACATTTGGTGCAATTTAGTGCTGTTAGATGCTTTCATGTCATGTGGTTATAGCTGGGTAGATTAATAGGAACTTCTATATGGAAATTTCTTTCCTGTTATTGTTCTCCCTGAGCAGTTGATGGCTAAGTTAATTCTCTTTAGTTTTGTCATGCACTAAAGCACACATTGCCAAGCTATGATAAGCTTTACACAGGGACAAA
Source organism: Erpornis zantholeuca (assembly GCA_013400515.1). Classification (NCBI taxonomy): domain Eukaryota; kingdom Metazoa; phylum Chordata; class Aves; order Passeriformes; family Timaliidae; genus Erpornis; species Erpornis zantholeuca. Next base: position 23,910 of record VZTN01028753.1, read on the forward strand.
AAAAAGCCCTTGTGTCCATCAAAGTCTTAAACTTGCATTTTAAACTTTGGCCTGACCTGATGTGCCATTCAAAAAGCTTCAAAAGATTATTTTTTTAAGAAAGGTTCAATATGTCCCGAGGCTATCGGTTTTGAGTTAAACTGGGTGAAGTAGAAATATTTTACTCATCAGCTTTGCAGTCACAGAGTTTGCCTCAGCTAGAACAAAACTGCTGAGGCATTTAGAGAAAATTAACCCCCCATCCTGGCAGCCAGATGTGACTGGTTTCTGATGAATGCACATGAGTGGGCTGAAAAACCAAGAGACTGTGAAATTCCTGTCAGGTCCGTACAGCGCAGAATGGGCTATTGACTGCTTTCTATATTTCCCTCCATCATTCTTCTTGAACGCTGCCATTAATTTCCTCTCCCGCTCTGACTTGGGAATTCAATTTTTTTTTCCTTTTTTTTTTCCTTTCTCCTTCCTCCCCCCACCTACCTTCTCTCCTGTGCCCCCCCCGCCCTGACCCCCGTTGCTGCCGTGCCCGTGGCCATCGGCGTTGGCGCTGCCGCTGTGGCCACTGGCGTGGCCATCCCAGCTGCAGGCGCTGCAGGGGCGATGGAGCAGGGCCACGCTGGGCTAGTGGTGGACCTGCACAGCCTCTCCAGCCAGGCTGGGCTGGCGAGGATCCAGGCAGCCTCTCAGGAGAACGCTCAGAAAATATTAGCTGTGCAGGTAGGTGATTGCAGGGAAGTCGGAAAGATCATTCTGATCTAGATTGAAAAGCAAATGATGGGTAGTGTGATGAAGCATTAAAACCATATCCCATCAGAGTTTTATAAATTTTTAACCTCTTTAATAAACTGGAATTGCATGAAGGATGAATTCAGTAAGTTAGCACATATACCATGCATAGATTGAAAAAAGAGGGGGAGATTAGATTTATTTCTCACAAACCTTTGAGAAGATTATTATAAATACATTGAATATAAGTATTTGAAACACAGAGTGGCATTGCTATTGCTGCTCATTTGTTTTAGAAGACGTTATTTTGTCCTGTTTTGTGCAAATATTATTTCTGTGGTAAAAAATATTGTCATATTCACTGTATTCGTATTTCATATTTTTAGAAGGGGAATGTTTCTAAGAAGTATTGCACTTTCCTAACTCAGTTATTCAATAATTTTCCCTTATTTGTAAAAAAGCAACATTGTGGGTATATAAGATTTAAAAATGGTTTCCAACCATGTATGAGTTTTCACTTTGTCTTGTTCCCTGGATAAATATATTTATCAGGAAAATAACTACTGTACAGTATAGTTTGAATGTTCTTGTTATTTTTATCTTGTGCTGTGGTACCTTATATTTCTGTAAAGCCACTCCTTTCAATCTCTTCCCATAGCTAATGGCCATAACCAGATGGCATTTGTGAAGGGTTTTTTAAAGACTTAAGTGAAATATTTCTTCAGACTTACTCCTTGCAAAAGAAGTTACATTGCTGGTGCAGCTTTAGTGCAGCATATTCTTGCAATCTCTGTTGTATAATTTTTAACAGTCAAGCTTTGTTGTATGATTGCGAAAACCATTTTACTACATTTTAATATTATATAATTACACTTCACACTTATTATCTGATGCATTAAAGTAAAATTAAACTTGAATAAGTTTTAGAATTCCATTAAGCTGCATCAACATGAAGATCTGTTTTCAGTATCTCACTAAGAGGATTTTTATTTTACAATTCCAAATTTCCATATTTGTTTTATGGAAACATATATGGCCTACTATGTATGTTCTGCTTATGCCAGAGATTTACAAAATCCCAATCATATCGAAATCAGAAATTCAATATGAATATTTAAGATTAAAATATATTCAGATTTTATACTTTAGCAATGGTTTTAATACTCTTCTATAGAATTCTATGGAATTTTGGGGCTGTTATATGTGCCAAATATTGCGCTGGCTACTGTGTCAGTGAAAACACTTTTTTGCATACAAATTCCTCATATAGCATTTGTAAAACTGGAAAGGCTTCTCTTTGATTTTTTTTTTTTGGGGGGGGGGGGGGGGGGGGGAGGATTTCTCAGATGATTTCTGTTCCCTCCTGTGTTCAACTACTCCAGTAGTGGGTAGGAGAACAGAGGTGATCTGTGGGCAGCCCAAAGCTCATGAACGACAATAGGGGTGATGTAGAAGCCACAGGTGGCAGATGGTTTCCTCACACACAGATCTTTACATTAATCTCGTGTTTTGCAATATTTTAATAGCTGTACTGCAAACCTCACCTGCACTGGAACTCCTCTGCCAACAACCAGTCCTTGCAACAATGGATGAGTGTGGCAGACAACCTTCACCTTAGCACAAGTTCTTCCCTGCATGCTGTCCCTGCTGAGAACCCATGTCAGTAAATCATCACCCTGAATAATCAGCTAGCTGGAACCAGGCCTAAACTCAGCTTTTAGGGATAAGATCCAGCACCACTTGGGGTTGTTCAGATCTGAGTAGTTCAGACCTACCAGTGACAATATGTTGTTCAAAGTGTAGAAAATATTCTGTTCTCTCTCTCCTTTTATTATCCACTACATACTTTTCTGATATTCTGGTCCTTTTCTGCTATGTTTTTATACAGTTGGACAGATAATAACTTAAAATTAAAATAATGAACGAGGAAAAATTATAAAATTAAAATAGAAGTAGTTCAGCAATTACCAAGGTATGTAGAAGAGAGGTCTTCCCTTCAACAATGTGCTGGTTTTATATTTTGGAGGTCTTGGAAGTTGTTTAATTATATATGGACTGATGACTTTGTAAATGTGTCAGATCAATCTATTCTTCTGCCAATTAAGTTCTCTCATTGATGACTTTAACATAGTGGCACACACATCCAAAATAAAATCTGATAGTTGTTCCTCTCACTTCCTTTTCTCTCAGCCAGAAATATCCGGAGTTTGCTGTTCCTAGTGACCCTCTTGCATTAAAGTATGAGGATGAGAGCAGCTGCACTGAGAAGTGTGTGGCAAAATGGTGATTCCTGCTCATCAGAGCTTCTGTTCCCAGCATTTCCTTGACCAAAGCAAGCAGGAGCAGGTGAATGACAGAGGAAGAGTGCATTAGGAGAGGCAGCAGATACAGTACATTGGCTGCCTAAGTGTTTTCTAATATTTTACGGAAGCCGTGACCTGGGTGAGATCCAAAAAGAGACTTAAAAGTAGATAATGGAGGAGGTTTCAGCCTTTTCACCAGGTGCTTTTTAACTACAAACACCCTCCAGTTATACCCAGCATCTGAGTTTTGGAGAATTGTGATGTGAAAATAGAGAGCTGCCTCAGAGGAGAAGACAGATTTGATCAGAGGTTTGATCATTACTTGTCTACACTTGTTTAATGACATGAAAAGATTTTTTAAAAAAAAGCTATTTAAATGTATTTCAATCAGACTTTTAAATACATATTTCCCGGGTTATATCATGATCTTCATAACCATTTTTCTTTTTCAATATTTCATATTTGCATTGGAAACAGGAATAATTAACTGATTACTTAGTGTCTGTATGTTTTCTGAATGCACTTCCGGCAGAAAATGAAATTTTAACATTGGGCATTTCAATTGTGATCTTAAAAAAAAGGATAATATATTCTTCCATATTAATAGCAAAGAATAAATATGTTTGGGATCAAATCAATTGCTAGAACAGAGATCAATGACTGAAATGATTTATACTGCCAATTTTGGTTCTTTATCTATTTCATTTTTCTTTAGAGCAAAGTGCAGGGCTTTTTCTTGAGTGAGACTATTTCATCCTGTGATACTCTACCGTTTTTCAAGATTTCTTAATTTTTTAAAAATTTCTTTACTGCTCCTGACTGCAACCAGTAGCAGAATTTGAGAGTTTACAGTCTAGAGATATTTTTTGATTTGAGAGAATGCACTAGAAGTGCTTCAGAAGCGCAAGCGCAGTGCTCTGCTCTTTTTATTGTGGGAAGTTTACATACATTCATAACAGCTCTGAAAAGACACTTTGTTTTTATCGTGGAAGTCAAAGAAAATTCTACACACTCCATTATAGATGTGCTTTTCAGGTGTTTTACCATCACTGTCAGCACAGTCCATATTCTATGGCTTGCTGAAGGATTTCAGTCTTCAGAAATCCTTCAACAATTACTAAATAAATTTTTAGTCCAGCATAAAATAATAGAAGTAATCTCTTTAATTTTGAAAAAAACTGAAAATAGGCAAAACCTTTTGTATGTAGTGTACAGGCAAGGTATTTATTATGCTAATTACTTGTGCTTTTCCAAGAATGTTTTGGAGTTTCTTGGCTCTTGAGTAAGTTCAATTAGCTATCTAATTGCAAAAATGATATATGATGGCAAATGTAGCTTTAGTTGGGACCCTGCCTGTGCTTTAATCCTGACAGTCTTCAATTTAGACCATCCTTTTATATGATTTATCTTGACTATAGTTATATCAGAATGATTTTGGGGGTCAAAGTGCTACAGGAAAAGATAACGTCATTGCTATTCTCGTGACTTTAAAGGATTTCACACTTACCTTTTCTGATGGTGGCAAGACAAAGATATCTTTTTATTAAGTGCAAGATTATTGGTTTAATTTTTAATGGATCAGCAGCTTTGATAACCTTTCACACCATCAAAAAGTGATACCAAAACTGATCATCAGAATTTAGAGTCAAGAAATCCCTCAGCTGGTGTCAGCTTTATGCATTTTCATCAGGTGGACATAGCTACATCAGGCACCAAGGAACAAGGCACCAATCAACCCAGAGTATGTCACTTTGAAGTGAAGATTGCTGAGGTTATTAATATATTTTATGCAGTTTTACTCAAGTTGCTTGATTAGCCTGAAATCTTGAAAACATTTTGGCAAAGCTATCGTAGCTCAAAATAACTCCACTGTACTGAACTACACCAATGTACACCGGAAGGGTTTTGGTGTTTGTTTTGTCTTCATACAAGCAATTTTACAAGAGTCCACAAAAGTAAGGAGCAACTCTTCTTTATTAAGGCTTTGAGTTTTTGGTGAATCTGCCACAGGCACCTCAGTGGATACTAGCTCTTAATGGAGGAAATATTTTACTCTTTCTGCAGAACAGTGCTTTTCATGCCACCCCGTTCTACCTCCTTACGAGACATGTAGTGAAGTTCCACTAAGGCCAGGAGCAAGAGGAACCCTGCCTGCTACAAGCAGTTTTACCCTTTTGCTCCCTGAAAACCACACATTCTGAACTTGCTGCTTGGCTGTCAGGTGGCAGCCAGTTTAAAGCACGTTTTGTTCTCTAACTTAGTAACGCAGGTGTGTTATGGCGTCCCTCAGGGCTGATGCTCTTCAAAATTTGTATGCCTTCTCTTTTATTTTTCTCTGTTATGGGTTGAGTTATCACCATGTATGCTGATTGCACTCAGTTGTGTCTTTTTTGCCTGCTGATTTCACTTTAGCAGTCTTGCTGTTTCTGTCTTGTCTTGGAGACATATGGGGTTGGATGACAGATAATGTTTCTTAAGGGAACATGGCTGCACACCTTTTAATTAATTCTACGCTTTTACGTTTAGTCACATTTATTCATAATAACCATTTAAATTGTTGAAGTTACATTTTCCTGGGTTTAGTATTCATTTATAAAATATTTATTTTGTACAGTGCAGGGGAATTGAGACAAGCTGGTTTTGCTTCTGCTCATGGGGGTAATTCTTATGAGCTGAAAAATGTGTTACTTAGTTAATCATGTTCTAAGGAAACATGGAAATCAGCATCCAGTGTATAGCTCCTAAAAATACATTCCTTTCCTCTCAAATGCTTATGAATTTTGCATAATAACATCTGGAATTCTTCAAAATATGATCTCACATTTTGTTTAAATTCTTAAAGAAATTATTTTCTCTAGATTTTTCTATATTTAGTTGATGACACTGACAAACATTCTCCAAAATCTTTGGATTTACATAGTGTGTAGGTTTCGTGGCAAATGGGGTTGCCATGGCATGGCCACTAAAAGTTCATGACCATTTATTTTGTTGCTGCATGATGAACGTGACTTTTCCAGTGTGAGAACAGTAAGTAGTCTCAAAATAAGCCAAACTCATAGAAGAAATGAGAACTTGCTTGATTTTCTTGCCTCATTTTCATGGTCTGTGATATTGCTTATCACATGGCAAAGCTCCAATATTTTTATTTTGGCATAATTTCCTTTACCATTTTTTAAGTGAAGTGTACATACAATTTGGCACAACTCAGCACCATTTAGGTTTTTATGCCACTTATGTCTTAACACACCAAGCTTCTTAAGCTTCTCATCAACCCTTCATTTTTCAAAGCTTTGCACCCAAAGGTTTATATAACCACAAACATTACATGGCATGCATAGAATTTCAATTCAATTCTAGAATTTCTATTTCAATTCTTCTATGGCTTCACTCAAAAATTTCACTGTATAAAGTCAATATGACATGAATCAAAGAGTCCAGAAATGTGGTTTCCACCAAAAAGCTCTAGTGTATGGTAGGAAGACAAACAGTTCTCCTAGTTACCTGTCCATGGTGGAAGCTAGAAAATGGTCACTGCAGAGAAACAAATGAGATTCATGTTTTTAAGGTTAACCCAATCTGTTATGCTTTGGAGATGAACCATTTAGTTTATCTGCAGGTGTACATTTTCAATAGAGAATATTTGTGTAGAAGTATGTATCAGTATTTTGAGTACTAAAAATTGTGACCTAACAGAAAATGGAAGGATGACACCTAATTGAAGA
>VZTN01028755.1:0-90063 GCA_013400515.1 Erpornis zantholeuca
TACAGTGATACCTGCAAACAGTGGAAGTGACATACGATGGCAGAGCTGTTCTGACCAAAACAAAGTAGAAAAAGAAAATACAGGTACCTGAGATGAGGTTTGTGGTGAGGTGCCTAAGAGGTAACATAAATCCACCATCAAGCAACAGCTCTGTGGAAGAAAAAGTTTCTTGATTGGTTCAATAGCAACCTAAAGCAGGTATGCAAATGAAAACACTTCAAAAAATTTTAAATCAGTTTTCGGAAAGAAAAAAAAAAAAAATTTGGCTCTCTTTTTTTGAGCAGACAGCAGAGTTCAGAATTTTCCAGTGAAAACTGGACAAGTTGAGATGTCCTATGAAGTTCTGCTTTCTCTGGGGATTGTTCCCAGAGTATCATCAGCTCCTAAGTGCCAACTCCTCTCAAGTCCCGTGGTGTGAGCTATTGATGTTTGCTGCCATTTCATTCCCTCTTTTATGCCTTTATATGAAATGCTTCCTTTGACATGCAAACAGTTTGCAATCTCCTTCTTTCCTAGCAGACAGGTAGAAATACCTTCTATGCATCTTCTCAGTGGGTGATCAGATAGGCACAGTGGCACAGCAGCTTTGGAAAGGGGTTTGGAATATGTCCTGTCTCTCCTCTGTGGTATTGTGGCTTAGTTCCCAGAGCCCCAGGGATATAGCATGTCACATTTACTGATCCTGCTACATCCTTTCAGTCACCAGAAAACCTGCAGTTTAAGAAATCAAAGAGCTTGCTTAAGATGTGAAAAAAGCATTTCCAGAACAAAAGGTGATGCCAGTTCCTTGCTTCCCACCAGAGCTATGAGGAAGGAGGCAAGCTGCAGATTGTACTGAAAGTGAGAAGGGTAAACTCCCCCTTTCTCCTTTCCCATCCCAGCCCCCAATATGGCTTCATCTCTCTGGGAATGGAGTCCCTCTGAGCATGATGCTGAGCCAGAGGAGTGACAGGTGCCTCCTGATATGCCTAAATGAGAAGAACCAATCGGAGGAGCCTGCCCAGCTTTTGTTGTCATCTGGCTTTGCTCACGAAAGATGAGTTTGATTGACAGATGCATCAAGGTTCACAGTTTATTGGTTTTTGCAAAAGAGCCAGATCTGCCAATTTAGACAGGGGAGTGACACAAAACTTTCCATCTAAATGGACTAATTTTACCACAGGGAATTCCCAGGCAGAGCGCTCCAAGGCAGGCGCAGTCCTGTTTTATTTTTTAACAAGGACTGAATGACAAATATAAACGACAGTTCTAGGCTGACAGAACATCAGCATTTGACACTTCACAGGGGAGCGGTGAAATAAACAATAGGCAGAGAAATTGAATTAGAATCAGATGAGAGTCAGCTAGAGAGGGAGAAGAGGGCCTGATTCTCTATCCTTTATAAAAGAGCAAACTGAATACTAAGTAGCTATAACATGTTCACATCCTGGTTTATCAGCAAATTTAACTTACTAGCATATTATTCTTGCTTGATGTTAATGGGTTGCTAGACAAAGGTGGATGGTAGGGAGTGTACAAGGAGTTTCGGCTCATTATGGTGCAAACCTCTTGTGCTAATCTTACCCTGTTACTAACAGACCCTACCAAGTTAGAGAGCAAAAAGAATGTCAAGTTGACTTAACTTCTCTCCTGTTCCCTCTGGCACATTGCCTGCAGAGTTCTGTCCAGTCTTCCTGTATTCTGGCACTTACTAAGTTCTGGGCACCCAGCTTTGCAGCCTTGGCTCAATTCTTTTTCTGCTGTTTTTTCCTCTGGGACTTTTCAAGTTCAAACAGCAAATTCATGACATTTTAAGGAGAATGATTCTGTGCAGAGTCTGTTTGGAACTTTCTTAGTGTGGACTGTATCTTCTTGAGATAAAAGGTTGGCTCAGCTGGTAGCATTAGCAAGATACCCTATTTCTACTCAGTTTTGACAGGGGGGTAGGATTTATAAACTTTCCTGATGGGTTAGACAGCTAACTGTTAGCTAGATGTTGCTTGGTTAAAATTTGAGTTCCTGGATTTTATGTCATGTTTTGAGATTTGAAGCATATCTAGAGAAGTGATTTTCAGTCTTTTTCACTTAGCAAACAGCTAAGAACAAAAAACAAGCAGTAGAAGAATAGCTGCCTATACAGTGCATCTATGTCCATAAACTCACCTTTCCCAGTTACATTTAAAGCATTTTCCTTAAAAATAAACTAGTGATTTTGAAAGCATATGCTAAAAACTGCTGGTCTTGATGTTAGAGAAAACAGCATGAAAATAAGAGGCTTTGGACTGATTTGCTTGGTAATGATGATTTGACTTTCATATATGAGTCTGCAAAGTATATATGTGGAAGCTGCCTGATTAGCCAGGCTCTGTAACTAACATTTGCTGATGTATTAAGGATGCAGCTCTGTGATTAAAACAGGATTCTCATGGATGCCGATATGAACAAAAAAAGCTTCTTTCTTCTGTACAGAGATATTCTCTACCTGTGTGAAGTTTCGCCATGTTCAGTCCATTTGAGTTTTCTGTGTAGGTTTTGTCTGCATTCCTTTCATAAGTGTTCAACAGGATGTGTTTGAAATTAGTCTCAAGTCAAATGTCATTATAGAATCACAGAATGTTTTGGGTTGGAAGGAACCTTAAATACAATTTAGTTCCAACTCCCCTGCCATGGGTGAGGATGCCCCCCTCTAGACCAGGTTGCTGAGAGCCCCATCCACCGTGGCCTTGAACACTTCCAGGGATAGAGCATCCACAACTTCTCTGGGCAACTTGTTCTAATGTATCACCACCCTCACAGTCAAGAATTACTTCCTAAAATCTAATATTAATCTATCTTCATTCAGTTTGAAGAAAAACCCTAACACCAAAAACAACCCTTAAAACAGTCCCTTGCAGCCTTTCTCCCAAAGGTCAGAAGCCACCAGTGCCTGCAGTTTCAGAGAGTCAGCATTTGCTTAGGAGCTCTGGCAGCAGAAAGTTAGGATGCCTGTAGTAAAGATGAATGTAGCCTCCTTCCTGAAACCTGGTGTTCCTGTCAGAGTAGTAAAGGGGACTTTGGAGAACAATGAAAACAGTAAGGATAGAGAAGGTCTTTAAATGTGTGGGGGAAAGGGAGTAGTGTGGAGTGGCCAGCAGTACCCGAGCATGGAAAGTGGGGTGCTGGATGCTCTCCCCAGTCTGTATAAGAAATGTGGGTGTTCATACCTGGGAGGGTAGGGGGCAGAGCAAGAGGAAGAGGAAGGGAGTTTATAGAGAATCCATGTTCTCCTCATGGTGGGCAATATCAGGGGTCATTGTGCCTGGGGCAGAACTGGCAAGGCATAGAAAGGGATCTTGAAGGAAGAGCATGGCAGGAAACAGGGCTTGCAAGAAGCAGCCAAGGTTCACAAGAGGGGTTCTCCTGCTACAGAGATAAGAACCAATGGAAAACAGTCCTTTCCAAGCTGCTACTACAGAATTAATTTGCAGGTAGAATTTTGAACCTGAAATTATCAAATATGTTTTAGATGCCATCTTCCACCAAAGTATCACACAGGAGAAAACAGGAAAAAACCCAAGTCTTTGATAAACTTTGGTATCAGACCAGCTCTGTCAGCCTTGCCAGGAGTTTTGCCAGGAGTTACTGGGCCATTTCCAGGTCTTGTGACATTTGAGCTGCTTCCAAAAGCACTAAGCCACAAGGTCCTTGTGATGCAGGGAGATCCATCCTTTTCACTGGAAGTAAATTTCTGACTCTTAAAGAGGAAGAGGCACCATTAATAATGTAGCTGTAGTGTCTTGAGAACATTGAAACTAGAAGTCAAAGAAAAGTTCTTTTATATTTATTTTATATACATGTATATAAATATACATATATACAAAATGGTGTTATATACAAATTACATTATTTCTAATTGATCTTGTAATTTTTGTGTGTACTTGGAGCACAATTTTGAAGTATGAGGTGCTGACAATACAAACTTTCTTTACTTCACTGCAGACAGTGCTTGAATCATGTAAGTTAACTGTCCTGAGGATATTCCCAGGTTTTTCTAAAGCAGAGAAGAATTTATATACAGACTGTTTACTAGGGATATCTTCATTAATGGCTACTTTTTTAGTGAGCGGATTCTTCTCTTAATATTTTAAAGTCTTTTCCTTTGCATACAGATATCATTGTACAGATTTACTAGATCATAGTTTTCAGGATGATTTTTTTCCTTTAAAACATTGATACTATGTTTGCTGTCCTTCCACTTTTGCCACTCCCCAGATCCTTACAGTTTTTTAGTACTGATTGTTTGTCCAGTAAATTCATCTGCTACCTAAATTAATACCTTCAGATATGTATTATCTTTTCTTGCCTACACTCATTAAAGAGTGTATTTATTTTTAAAGAAGGTTGTCATCATCTCAGAAGGTTCAAACTTTTCTTTATTTTTCTTGTCAGAGTAATCATAAAGAGGATTTCTTTACTTAGTGTTGCATAAACCCTTACAATATAATTTTCCTCATTAGGAGACAGATTGTGGTGCTCTTTGTAGTTTTATCACGTAACGTTTTCACACTGAGAACTCCCATTGATTATGCAGGATTATTAAAGGAACATAATACTAGTCCGAATGGTGGAAATAGCTCATTCATGCAAGTATTTATTTTTGCAAGGTATATAACTTCTTGAGAGTTGCCAAAGTTTTGCTGTAGTTCTAGTAGTGCCAGTTATGGAGACTTACACAGGAATGTCAGGGTGAAGATTTCTGGGCTGTATTTTGTGATACAAATGAGATAATCATGCTAGTTTCTAAATCATTCTTGTAAGATTATTTTACCAGGATGAATTTTGAAAATCTGTTTTGCATTCGTCTGACACATATATCTGGTGATTCTTAGCCTGTCTTTCACCTCTGACAGCAAATGTACATTAATAATTTCCTTTGCTTCCAGTCAATTTAACATCTAGGATTCATCTATCAATTTGCTGTTTGATTCTTATCACCTAAACTTTGGTAGAGAAAGAGGATTCTGATGCATAAAAAATGTCAGAATTTGGGAATCTAGTTTTATTCCAATTTTGAGTGCAAGCCTATCCTTGCATCACATCCCAGGCCTGTCTGTCTCACAGGTGGCAAACCCTGGGAACTTGAGCCCTCAATTTCAGGAGAGTTGCCAGGCAGCTTTGCTGCTGTGTTGTGAAAATTGAATTGCTTTTACAGTCTGTTTGAATTTCAACAAATTGACTTTTGCTTATGGAAAATGTCCTGTTGGGGTATTTTCAGCCTATGCTATTAATACTGCAAGGGAAAAATAGAAAATTACACAAAAGGAAATGCTTTAACTCTCTGATGAGCAAAAGTACTCGATTTCATGACAGCACTTACGCGCAGGCTTTCCTTAAGATACACATGCACTGGCAGAAAATGGGGCCCGCTGGCTTTCATGAGCTGTTGTGAAAATATTTTATAATGACTGAAAACTGTAGGAGCAAAATTGATTTGGTCTATCCTGACTTCTTGCTACATTTTTAGTCTGCCTCTATGACCCTAAACTGCATATGACTTCCTGGAGAACTAAGGCTTAACTGAGGAGAAATTGAGTGAATACCTCAGTATTTGGTATGTTTATAGCGTACCTGAATATAATGCCCACCTGTTTGTTGGGTGGACAATGAATAACTTGGAGAATGGGTTATTAATGACTTTACATTGTGTTTTGCTCCCCAGTTGACCTAGACAGAGTCTCCCAGTTTGGGGCTATGAGGAAAAAAGCATAAAGGGGAAGGAGACTCTGTGCTTCACCCCACAACTTTGTGATGTTGTGGCTACCCAATAACATTTTGATTTTCTGAACTACCTGGGGGTACCTGACGTGTTATGGATCATTGAGAATCAACTGAGTGAGATCAATAGAAGAGGGAGTCCTGCTGGCAATGCATTCGAGCGCATGGTTGCTGGTGGGGGCTCAGAGGCTGGATTGTACTGTAGGGTGTTGCAAGCATGTGCAGAGCCTTCCATCATGCAGCACGGTGGTTGTTAACAATCCTAATGTTTACATGGTGCCCAAAGGGTGCCAGATGCAATAAATGTAACATCCCAGACACCTCAAGGGGAATCTATTGGAGAGTGAAGTGTTGGGGGAGTGGGGGAAGAGAGAGAGAGAAGGAGAGGGAAAGAGAAACAAGCCAGAAGCCACAAAAATGACATAGAAAAAAAAATTTGCTTTTATTTCTCATGTGCACAAAAAGAGAAAAGAAAAGAGTCAAACAGAACAGAAGTGATGAGGAAAAGCCAAGAGGGGCTGCAGAAGCCTAGAATGGATGTGACCCTGCACCTGGCACTGGCCCCCTCCCTCCCCGGTCTCACGTCTAGCTTAGCCTGGAGATCATCAGCAGAGCTGCTCTATGGTTACATTTGTTATCAGTTCTGTAATTCTCAGTTTGGTCCCTCCTTCCTGCTTTGCAAGTGCCACCATCCTGGGCTCAGCCAAGGAGCACACTGTGGTATTTGTGGGTCCCTCAGAAGCCCTCACTCTGTCAATGCCAAAGGGGGCAGCTCAGCTATGATTCTTATTTCTTTTTCCAGAGGGGTGCTTTTCCTTAGGGACAAAAGGGTGGAGTTTTCCCAACAGTTCAGCAAAACAAAAATTCCTTTGGGAAAATATTAATAAGCATATATAATTTTATACTCATGAGAAGAAAGAGGTGCAGGGCTTTTTGTTTTCCTTTCCTTGTTTAACTTTCTCACATTCATGTTGTGATTAATTCTGAAGTCTTACTCTGACTTTGATTCATTGCTACTGATGGGTCAGAAAGCATGCAAACTTCTCCCTGTTTCCACAGAAGGGCTCATTGCCACCAACTCTCCCCAGCAGATTTACAGGCCACAAGTGTCAGCTTTAATGCATTCACCTCATGCAATCCTCCCCACATCCCGATGTGCCAAAAGGATGGGAGAGCTTCAGAGAGCAGGACTCAAAGGTACTGCCCAGTTTTGAATGCCATGGTCCCTGTTGTTTCCAGCCAAGCATTGCATTTGAGAATTTGCGAGATTCTTCCCCTGTGATCTAGTAGAGACAGAGGACACCCAGTCTCACAACATTTCTGCTTGGTTAATTAGATAAAGCAAACATAGCAACAGAAATAAGAATGACCTGAGAAGAAAGAAGTGAAGGGAGAGGTAAGGAAGAAGAATAAAGAAACAAAGAATGATTTGTGAGAAAAGGGAAAAGAGAGTGTAATGGAAACATTAATTATTATTCACAATAATGTTTAACATTTTGATAGAATTTTCTATCCAGAATCTCAAAGCACTGAGCTGGTGCTAATTAATTCAGCTGTGCAATTCCCCTGTGAACTAGAAACTCTTATTATTCCCATTTTACAGAGTGTTGGAATTGAGGTGTGTGTGGAAATTGGACTTGACAAAAGTTTTCTAGAGTCACAAGGAGATCTAGGGAGTTGGAGGTCCTAGATACCTGCTCTCATATCAGTAATGATCTTCCTTCCCTGGATATAAAAGTACATTGGGAATGAGAAATAATAAAAGAGAGGGATATAAATTGAATGGAAAGAGGGTGTGAGAAAGATATGTGAGAAAGTTAAGAGACAGCAGAATGGAGGAGAGGTTTGAGTTATAGACTTCACTGGATTTTGCATAATGATTTCTTCCTCCAATCCTTTTTCTTTTTTTCCTGTAACATTTTTAAAAGAAAATTACTTTAAACCCCCCACCTATAACAAAACAACTGTTGGCCTGTTGGGGAAAGGGTCCTTCCAAGGTTTGGCTGTTCTCTCAAGTTCTGGATTTGTGCTGTGCTTTATTGAACACATTGTTTTGTTTTCAGTGAGCACAACGAGACTTGCACAGTACACACAGCGTGTTCCTTATCTACAGGATGAGACGAGGCTGTTTTAATAACTACCATGATGAAGATGGAGATGAACTTATATACAAGAGGAATTGCCTTCACATTACACACATTATCTTCCTACAAAGCAGCAATTGTTTTTTGCAAATAACATAATATTAAATAATTGGTAGAATTTTTGCGTTTCCTGCATAGTCCAGTCTAATGGAATCTAGATGAATATTGATGGTTTTCTTCTGCATAATATCACCACATAAATCCCCATGTCAGCTACTAGACTTGGGCTATAATACTGCTTTACAATGCATCCACTGACTGTAAATCAAAACAACCAACACAAGAAACTCTTTGGCAAATGTAATTCAGTACATTCGCATGAGGGTCTACAGATGGTGGTGGAAGAGGATTAGACTGTCCAGTCCTTTGCATAATTCTGCTTTCCTTTGAATTTTCCTGGTCGAACTACATGATTTCCAGACCAATCCAATGCCTGGTGGAAATCCTCTTTTGCCAGTGGAGTTAAACCAACAACAGATTTGGCCCTCCAAGGGTCAAATCAAGCCAGCCATGAGTGAGACAACTAAATCCAGCTTTCAGACCCTAGCTCTTGTCCTCAAGTTTGGTGAAACACCATTAGAAAAATAAGCATTTCTGAGCTGTTGGCTTCTCCTGAGCTGGGCCCTGGGCTGCAGGTGGCCAAGTGTGAGGTGTGACAGTCTCCTTTTCTCTAGCCTCCTCAGGAACTTCTCTTTGCTGGTCCTGGGATTTATTGCCTCTGCACTGACTACCTGTTGAGTGAATCTGGGTGGTGCACAAGTAGAGCAGAGGTTGTACTGAGAGACTAAAAGAGAGACCATTCTAACAGGGTTCATCATCTATCTGGTGTCTGTGAAGGAGAACAGAAGGAGTGGTGAAAGCATATTTTTAGAAATTGCACAGAATTTCCTTCTCTCGTAGAGTAAGATGAGACAACAGGCCAAATTCTGGGCTTGGTGACAGTGTAACAACTCTGCTATTTGCAGCAGATTACTCAGAGGTAAGATGTGCAGAATGACATTTTAATAGATTAGGAGTAACCTCTTTGATTTTATTCTGTACAGGAACAATTTTAGCTCTATATCTTCTATGTAAATGTCCCCACAAATACCCTTATCATTCTGGCACCCCATTAAAGAAGACACGGACCTATAATCAGCTAAAGCCATGCAAAGGCTAAAAGAGTTAGGTGAAAGGGGCCTTTGGGATCAACACAGCTGTTTACTGATGGTGGATTTCATACATACAAGTTAAACTTGGAGACAGAATACTGAGTCCACTGCCACATCTCCTCAGAGGCTTAGAACTTTGGATTTTATACATGATATTGGCTGTACAGATTGCTCCACTGTTCACTTTTATGCCCTTTGGGGGTTTTATTCTCAATGCTGTCTTTGTCCATGGACAATAGCCCATGAGTTTTATCTGAAACCTCTCTAAAACAACAAGGATCTACTTTGGCAGACTTGATGCCCTGGGGACAGGCTATAGCTGCCTTCATGTTTTCT
Organism: Erpornis zantholeuca; assembly: GCA_013400515.1. Taxonomy (NCBI): domain Eukaryota; kingdom Metazoa; phylum Chordata; class Aves; order Passeriformes; family Timaliidae; genus Erpornis; species Erpornis zantholeuca. Next base: position 9,365 of record VZTN01028755.1, read on the forward strand.
TTGAGTAATTTTTAGGAAGTGTCAGTGCAAGGAACAGTTTATGAGTTTGCTGACAATACAGGAGTAATAAGCATTTCTACTGACAGTTAGCCTTTTGCAGAACAGTGTTTGTCCATCACTTGGGAACCAAAATGAGCAGAGAATCCCTAGAGAATCATCAGGTGAGCATTTGGGATAAGGGGTAAATATTAGGGTGCACAATACAGGATTGAAGATGAAAAGATGGGGCTGTATATTGGGTCTGGCTGGTAGGATGCAAGCATATGGATTTGAATGGGGGCCTATAAATTAGTAGGTGTATGAGCAGATGGATGGGGAATCAAAGAGGGGCCTCTATAGCAGAGCTATAATGGTTAGGAAATTAGGTGTTGGGCACAGATAATGAGGTGGTCATCACTGGCAGTGGAGATCTGGAGAATGGGTGTTGGGCATATCTAAAATTGCAAAAGTTGGGATGTGGATGAACTGAAGTCGTCACAGGTACAGAGTTTAAGGTAAAAGGACTGAAGGTTAAGGAGTAGGGAACCAAGCAATTATCCCAGCCAATCCTGAATTTGTCCATCTCAGTCTCAGCTGTCCAGAGGGCAATCAGATGGGCCCACATGAAGCCCCACACTTTCCACCACACAGCACAGTGAGAGCGCAGCTGGGCTTGTTTTCTTTGTTTGCCAACCAGTGACATGGAAAACGTTTGTTGCCTCAGAGTGCTTTTTTTTTGTCGACTGATGTATTTGGTAACTTTGTCAGATGTGACTTGTCCGCACTGCTCCCCACAGAAAGGATTTGGGAAAGGAGGGGGAGGAGGAGGAGGAGGAGGCGACGGGGTGGAGCTGGCATCCAATCCTCTCCAAGACCATCATCCCATTGTAGTGCAAAACAGAAAGGAAACAAAACCCTAGAGTGAAAGAGGAGCATCAAACGTCAGAGGAACTCGTCTGCCATTCAGGTGGTGGGGAGACATGGGACTTGGAGTTTTATTTTTGTAGGGTTTTTTAATTATTATTTTGGTTTTTTTGTTGGTTTTGTTTGCTTGGGTTTTTTAGAAAATTGGGGATTTTTTTTGTTCCTTTTTACAGACCTTCATGACAAAGCATAAAAACACAGTTATATTTATATATCTATTTATATATTTCTTCATTTCGTTGGTTTGTTTGTAAATGTTGCTCCATCCTCCTGTCTGAGCTGATTGTGTGTCACAGAAATTGTGGGTGTATGTGTGAGGTTCCTCCCAACTCTGGCCTGCAAAGTCACCACCCATGAGGTGCAGCCAACTCTGGGGGAAATCCATGCTGGAAAGTAGGGATGAGGTGCACAGAGAACCCCTCTTGGGGTCCAGATCATTACTTGGTCCTTTCTTCATTGCCAGATGGGCCAGGTCTCTGTGCTGCTATCTCTGCTCTAGCCAGACTGTTCCCTCTGTCCTGGAAACAGGGTGAGCATCACAGGTTACACACACTCAAGAGTCCACCACAGAAGAGTATATCTTTGGGGAACAGTGTTTCATGAGTGGCATTCTCCCCTGTTTCCCTGGCCCTTACCACTCCCACAAAGGGGTCCTGTAAGGCAGTGGTTGCCAGCTGCATTGCTTCCCAGTCCCCCTGGAGTCCTGGAAGCCAAGGGGACTTTGCACGGCTGAGCTTTAGCCAGGGGTGTTGGAGGGCTCCCACAGGGGAAGCCACTTGGCTGCAGGCTGATCCTGGTGTGGGGGGAGCGGTCAGGGTGGAGGGCAGGGGGAAACGAGGGGGTCTCAGTCTCATGTGGTGAGCACTTGGTCCGGCGCCTTCATGGTGAAGAGGAAGGAACTGGACTGTGGGGAGGAACGGAGAAGGTCTCTTCACCCTTCCCAGGGATGGAGGGAGGTGATCAGACAGGTACAATGTGGAGGCCTAAGCTGTCGCCCTGCAGTTTCATGTGGTTTCCATGGTAACTAGTGGCGGTCATAGGCAGCGGCAGCAGTGGGAGGTGCGGAGCCCCGGGATGTGGCACTATAATAATAAGGGGAACCTGAAAGTTAACACAGGAGAAGAATGGACTGGTTGAAAGGACAAACAGTAAACAAAAAAAACCAAAACAAAACAAAAAACAGAAACAATCAAACTAAGAAAAGAAATAAAGGAGAACTGAAAAGAAACATAAAGGTAGGAAGAAAGAAAAGCAAAAGAACCAAAAGAGGAACTTGGAGACCAAGCTCCTAATGGGATTAAGGAAAGGCAATCAGTGGAAGCCAACTGAGGGCCACGCTTCAGTGGATGGATGCTACTGTGGCCCCTAGATATGATGCCCCTCTACGGAAAGGAGATCCTTTTGCATCTACTGGCAATCAATAAGTAAGCCCATTAGTATTTGTGCTGGTTTTTGCAGAGTTAAAACTAGAGTTAGTTTTCTTCACAGTGGCTGGTAATGGGCTGTGTTTTGGATTTGTGCTGAACACAGGGTTGATAATTCAGAGTTGGTTTTGTTATTGCTGAGCAGGGCTTACACAGAGCCAAGGCCTTTTCTGCTTTTTGCACTGCCATGCTGGTGAGGAGTCTGAGGGTATACGGGAGGTTGAGAGGAGACACAGCTGGGACAGATGACCTGAACTGGCCAAAGGGATATTCCAGATAACATCATAGTCAGTATGTGAAGCAGGGGAAAGAAGAAGGAAGGGGAGATGTTTGGAGTGATGGTGTTTGTCTTCCCAAGTAACCATTATGCATGATGGGGCCCTGCTCTCCTGGGGATGGCTGAACACCTGCCTGCCCATGGGAAGCAGTGAATTAATTCCTTGTTTTGCTTTGCTTGTGTGTGTGGCTTTTGCTTCCCCTATTCAACTGTATTTATCTCAAACCCAGGAGTTTTCTAGCTTTTATCCTTCCAATTCTCTGCCTGATCCTTCTGGTGGGGGAATGAATGAATGGCTGTGTGGGGCTAGGCTAATGCCTGGGGCTAAACCACAACAAACATTGCAGCACAAATATGCCACACCTGATCTGTAGCCACAAGGAAAGTGTCAGAGCCAGATGCTCTGAGTGTACCTGACAAAGCATAATGGGTCACTTTTAAAACCAGGAGGGGAGAAATGAAACAAAATTACAAGATTTTGCTACTTGGGATTTGGGTCACATTTGGCATGAAAGCTCTTTAGATGGTTATTGAATGTGTGTTAAACAGTGATTGATTATTAAGACCACATTTACTGAAGTTTAACAGCACTGGAATAAAATGTGCATCTATTATCCATTGTTAAACCTCAGTAAATACATAGGTAATAATCACAGCTGATTTATTTTACATGTAATAAATCTTTTCCTATTCCCCTGCAAAGAAATGTTGTATTTGAAGCTAAAGTCTTGTAGGAGTTTTTTCCCCTCTGAAAAAAACCCTGACTATTTCTGAACATATTAGTCACTGGAATGTATCAGGATGTACATCCCTGCAAGAGAACTCTACTGCCCATTATAAATCTTGTTATGCAGCCTGTTTCCCACTCTGGACATTATTCCAACTGGTCCAGTAGGACTAAATTCTATGGGATTTATAGATTCCCCAGGAACTGACTCTGGATTTAGCTTGGGAGAGGAGTGAAACCTTATGTGAATTTTTAACCAGGCCTTGAAAGGATGCTGGTTGTGTCCTAAGAGTAGCAGAACCTAAATTTAACTTTTGATATAATCTGGAATAAACTGTGGATGCAGCCCATGGAGAAGCGGGAGATGAGCTGGAGTTCTAACTGTCTCATGAAAGAGGAATTGGCTTCAGAACTGATATAAAACATGCATGAAGTATATACCCATTTCAAACTGGACTGGAGAGTGAGGAAAAAGGCCTCTCATCTGCCCAAATACTTGAAAACCCTCTTCAGAAACAACAAACAAACGAAAAAAAAAAAAAAAAGGGAAAGAAAACAAAGAGACAAACAGAAGGAGCGCGAGGCTGGGGGTGTGCTGTGGGAAAGAGGTACTCACTTAGTAATGCAGGGTTGCTGAACCGCCAGGCCTCGTTGTAGGTCGTGTACTGAGGGTGGCTGTAGGGGTTCCCTGAGAACTCGCTCCCTGGAAGAAACCAAGGAAGGTGTGAAACATAGTTAGGAATAAAGATTTACATCTGCTGTTCTATCAGACCAGTGTTCATGCTGAATCCATTTGCCAGCCAGAAAACTAGTGTATGTAGCTTCTTTGTCCAGCTGGTACTCTGTTCTTAAGTCACTGCAGTGCAAAGTTGCTTACCCATACCATTAATCAACAAGATTGACCTCTTCACAATCAAGAAATCAGTTCAAATTCAATAATACAAATAAATTATAAAAGTGGGTTTTTTTAGTTTCCTTATTTTTCATTGCCTTCTGTCTTCCAATTCTCAAGCTGCAGTTGGACCACATATGCAAGCTTTTAATGCACTTAATTATCAGCTTTCCTATGAATAACATCTAAGGTTCTCCAATAGTGTCAAGACATCAGGCATGGAAGGTTGATGGGACAAGCTCACAGGAATCTCATTGGAACTAGCAGTGCTGTTGATGGCAATATGTATTGCTAAGTTTTGTTATTAGGGTACTGAGGGTGATGGCATATTTGTGGAGAGGAGTATAATTCATTTTTGGAAATGTTCTGAGTAGGCTGTGCTTAAATATAAAACAAAATGAAAAACACATGAATCTCTTTGAATGATGGTATTAGTTGGAAAAGTGATTCATACATGATTAACCTCTCTTTTATGCTTAGTTAGCGAGTTAGAGAGAAAATTTGCTGCATTCTAGCTCTGGAAAATAATTTTCTAACAATTAGCACTTTAGGTACTGTGCTGAATCTGAAAGACAAGTTGTGCAGCTCCTCTTTTCACATTAGTAAAATAGTCCCAAACCAAAATACTTCCAAGCTTTGTGATCTAGTAAAATTCTGAACCAAGATCTGAATGGTGTAGAGTCCTCTAAAACATTCATTTTTATTGTACAGAATGAGCTGAGTATCCTGTTAAAAAATAAGCTGTTTCTTAGAAGGCTGTGCAGGGTATTTGGTTACTGAAGGGGTATGGTGCTGCATTCAAAATAAGCAAATCTCCCCAAACTTAAACATGTATCATTCTATTACAGAAAATCATGGCATGATCTGATCATAAGCTCAATTTAATGTAGTGACAACAGACTGTGGACAATTGACACCGTCTGAAAGGCCTGATGTGCTTAAAAGGCAGTGGAAGAGTAGTGTGGGTATTAGCTTCTGGTCTGCCCTATAACAGAGGTGGAATTGTTACAACAGAAATGTTTGAAAAACAACTGAGAGTTCCTGCTAGATACCATGGAACGGGAAAAGAAGGTAATGCAAGATGGGATGGATGCCTGTGATACAATTACCAAAGACTGTCAATTAATTATGGCATAATCTCTGCAAATCTCCTCTCACTGGAGTGTTAAAGCCAAAACCACAGATTCTCAGATGGCAGAAATGAAGTCTGTTTAAGTTAAGGGATTTGTACTGCTTTAAACTTGAGGAGAATTTTTCCAGCAAGGTTTTTTAAAGATACTTAGGGTGATAACCAAAGTAGTCAGTGCAAAAAAGAGTATGAATCAAACCAAATCATCATCCAAAGGTATTTTAGTCATAGTAGCTTTTAGTTTCAGCATAAAACCTCATTTTGTGTGAGAGATCTTGTTAATGGCTGTTTTAATGATAATAACTCAGCATAATTCCATAGCTAGAAACATCCTCCTTGGAAAATCTTGAAAACTAGCTGGGAAGGAATAGGTGAAACCTACTAAGATGACTGTGCAATGCACAGTCCAGATTCTTCTCTACTGAATTGACTTATCTGTGGAATATACTGGAATGAGTTTGCCTCCCAAAGAATGAGAAAAAAAACCCAACAAACTATCCACATGAGAATTTCTGCTTTTGGAGTGCTTCATATAACATCCCTTCACTGTATGGAGAGAAATTGTTCTGGTATTTCAACCCTTTTCTCTCACCCTCTCCTGAGCTAACACCTTAAACTGTTTATAGTGTTCCTAAAGCACGGGTTAAGCACAGGAGAAAAAGCCACAGCTACGGAGCACTGGGGAGGAGGGAGGGCAGCCACTGGAAACAGTGTTTATTGACGAGGAGTGAAAGCATGCATGCAGCAGGATAATGAGCTTTTGAGCTCAACTGTGACCAAGAGGAACTGAGCTATCGCCTTCCCCGATCACTAATGAAACAAGTGTAATTTCCTCATCAACATTGGATTCTGTTTAACGACTCCCTGCCGCTGCCTTCCCCGGCCCTCTGCAGCCTCCGCACTGCTCTGTGTGTACTGCAGTTCCTGCAGTGGATGCTCACTTCACTAAAACAGTTTGCAGAAACTTCATGTCTTTTCTGGGAAAGCAGAAGAATTGAGACAGGGATCAAAGGTATTCTGTTATCTTTGTAGGAAATTTCTCTTTGATATGTAGGTTAATTGTAGCCCAATACCTATTTCATCTTTCTGTGTGTGACTAACCCCTGCTTTTCCAAGTGTGTGCTCAGGACCACTGGCTTTCATCCGTGTTTACAGCCTGGGACCTGAAGTTACAGGAAGGGTAAATGCAGGATATTCTATCTTGTCACGTTATCTGCATAAACCTAAGAGACATTTGCATTTGCTGGCTGTGTTGTGTGAATGCAGTGCTACAGGAGACAAGCTCTTCTCTAGACTATGCAAGTAGAAAGGTTGTCATGGGTAGAACATAGCAGCTTTGATTAGCAATGGTTAAACAATCTTCTCAGAAACAGTTTTCCACTGGAAAATGCTGTCTCATTGAAATGGAAATGTTTTGCTTGAGCTTGTCAGGTTCGATAGAGTTTTAGAAAGAAAAGTTCTGAAATTATTGCAAATTGAAACAAAGTATTACGTTTCAACTTTCTTGTTTTGTTTTATTTTGCCTTTCTCATCTCATTTAATTTCCTTTCAATTCTTTCATTACATTAACATGTCTTGACATCTAGTACATGTTGATGTTATTGAAATATTTCATCCTGATGTTTGCAAATTGAACTGTTGCAGGATTCTGACTCCTCATACCAATGCAAGATGAAAGCAAATACCAAGGAATCAGAATTTTGCATGGGTTAGAAACCTGGTTTCTGAACAGCTCTGTGTTTAGCTCTGCACCTTTGTTTAGAGAAGACAGAGTGTCTTTGTCATAGCTGCTCACATCTCAATAGCTTTGTTTGCATGTTAGTATGTTTCTTAAAGATACTTCCTAAGTAGTCCTCTTGCCAGTCCTTGTTTCCAGTGTAGTTAGAGCACAGGCCCCTGAACTTTCTTGGCCTGAGGGCACGTAACAAACCCTTTGCACTGTTGTATTTGATTGTTCAAACTGGACTCCTAACAAAGGTTGCAAGTCAGCACAGAGGATTGATCTCAGGAGGCCTATATTCTGTGCAATCTGTGCTCAGGGAATCTTTACTGACACTATTTCTTGGCATCTGTATTTAAATCTTACTGGTTTAGTCCTCTAATATAGAAACGATGAGGCATGAAGTGAGCCTAGCAGGTGGCAGGTTCCGAACAAATAACGGAGATAGTTTTCACAAAATATATATAGTTAAGCTACAGAACTTCTTGCCATAGGTTTCTATACATGTTAAAGGCTTATGTGGATTCAGGAGACATGTTTTACATTTGTGGAGGGAAAACCTATTAAGGGTTTAATATCAAATAGAAAGATACTAAACCTGGCTTAGAAAGTCTCTTAGCTGCAATGTGGAGGCTGGGAGATCTTTCGAGAAAGTACCAATACAAGCTTGCTCTACTCTTACACCCTTTGTCATATTTCCCCTGTTGGCCCCGACACAGAGTAGTGGCTGCAGAGATCTGCAGAAGACTTAAAGCCAAGTCTTCTGTTTCGTCCCAGGAAGCCCTTTTATCTCCATCTTGTTGGCTTCAGTCACATTTGAAGACAGGAAGAAAAGGGCTTCCTGGCTGGGTCTGATCAGTGGGGTATGACTGAAACAGTCAGAACCTAATGGTCTCCTGAAAGATGCAGAAACTACTGCAGGATGTCCAAGTAGGCCAATGGAAAAACTTCCTTTGATTGAATGTTGACATCAGATTTAATGTAAACATATCCATTTCACTGGAATAACTTTTTAAACTTTGAAATATAACTTAACTTTTTTCTACTTTGAAGTATAACTTAACGTTTTTCTGTATAATTCTGTTCCTTTTCTTTTGGGGAATATTTATGGGGTGGTTTTTTTTGGGACTGTCTTATAGATAAGCAACTGCCACATCAAGGAGCTGGATAAGTGACCCCTGATAATAGTGGTCTTAAAATTTTTGTCCCGGTTCAGAAGTCAGTATCATCCTTGTGATGAGGACATTAAACATCCAGAGCAATCACTGAACAGTTTCTTCTCAAGGAGACAGCTATTTTGATATTATTAATAATTTCTATTTGCTGTGACCTCCTATAAGTTTTGACAATTAACTGATCTAAATATTGTCAACTGAATATACCTACTGTTTCTGGGGGGAGATGTGTGTGGGGGTGTTAATTGATTTTATATTGTCTTAGTGCCTCTCTGATTCTGGAGCCAAACCATCTCCCTGAATAATTTAGCGTAGGACATGCCCTAAAATTTGCCACTGGAACAGGTTGCCCAGAGGAATTGTGGATACTCAATCCCTGAAAGTGTTCAAGGTCATGTTGGATAGGGCTTTGCACAACCTGTAAAGATGTCCCTGCCCATGACAGGGGGGTTGGAACTAAGTGACCTTTAAGGTCCCTTTCAACTCAAGCCATTCCATGATTTTTCACTTAAAGATGTTAAGACTTTGACCTGAAAACGTTTCCTATCAGTTATATTTTCACTATCCTCACTGAAGTTAATGTTCATTTAGCTGGCTGTTCCAAGATCTGGATGAAGGTTAAGTTAGGCTTCCCACTCATAAGCCTTGCCAAATCATATGATAGTCATTTAAGAGCTTTCTGTCCTCAGCTTTTTTCTGCTTTGTTTCTGGACTCATCCTTTCAGAAGCAGAGGTTGCAGAATGAGCTGTGTACCTGCCCTGTAACCATCCCAACTCAGAACCACAGGCCATAACAAGCAGAAATCAGTGGCAGATGAGTTCTGAGTTCTGAGCTACCAGGTCTGAGAAAAAATCCTGTCTCTTCATTTATCTGCTGGAGACAACTGTCATCAGAGGAGAGTGGGTAATAGAGCCTGAGGTAGTAAACTCTTCAATTGTCCTAGAGTAAACAGTCCTCTCTTCTTCTGAAAGAGTGGGAGAATCCATATGCCGAGATAAGGTATTTCTCCAAAGCATTGGGTAGCAAAGAAACAGTTTGTCTTTGGATGTAGGAGTAGGTTGATCGTTTTTTGGATTGGAAGCACTATTTTACAAACAGGAGGTGGGTAAGTCGTCGGTTGTTAGAAGTGAATAGTTAGTTTCTCCTGAACTGCTGTTAATCATTGCTGAGTTATCAGTAAGTTTAGGCTATGTAGACAGTAGGTCTTCAAATACTGCAGGTATTAAATTCCATTGATAATTTTCACCTTAATGCCATGGCTTTAGACAGAAGGTGAGTTGTTACCCTAAGTTAGTGGATAGGTGAGTATCTTGAGCCATGAGCAGTACATAATAATCTGCATGGGTCATTGGAAAATAATTACATTAGTTAATGAATACTAGGGTTAATTAATTACCAATTAATTGCCACAGGTTATAGCTAGCTAGCTGCCCATAGCAGCAGTGAATCAGTTACTGGGAGGAAAAAATATGTTACAAAAAGTGGTGTTAGCTACATTGGTTATAGGCACCTGGTGGTTTCTTTATGAAAAGAATAGTGCTTCATGTCAGCAAAGCAATAGCCAAGCCACCTGTGAAAGCTCTTACAATGCTAGTAACTGTTCAAACGGGTGCACCATTACTGAGGGTTGGCACTGACTTACCAGGAACCATTCCTGCAAGAGTTGATGTTGGGTAGCTGCCTTGTCCAGTTGGGGGAACATGGGGTGGGTAGCCAGGCAAGGTGGTACTTGCCATATCACGACCTGGAAAGGGAGAGAATCAGGACAGGTGATAAGTGTGGATAAGATCTTTAAATACTGATTTGGTATCACCTTTTGTCCCACTGTCACATGACTTGATAGGCAACTACTGCACCCCCTTCTCTTATATGAGTTCTGTCCACCCGCTGAAAATTCTGGGTGAAGATTGGGACACTTTTGATCTTGCACTGTGAGGATGGATGTTAAAACTTAGCTTTGATGAGGCTCAAAAGAATTCAGTTTGTTTCATGTACATTTTGGATCTATCTTGACTAAATCAAAATGGCCCTGATCTGCACAGAGAATGGCAGCATATTCATTGCCACAGTAGCTGGGGTCCCATCTTTATGCAGTGGATGCTGTTCCAAAACTGTGGTGATGTTGCTTTAGGGCGTGATCAATGTGCAAGGCACTGGGAAGTGATCCAAGAGTTTTCTGTGCCTGTCTCTCTTCCCACCTTTGCCAATCACCTGCTGATGGTTTTATGAAAGTCACTTTACCTCTCTGTGCTTCTTTTTATGCTGCAAACTCTTTGGTGCAAGGGCACACTTTTAGTACATTTGCACAGTGCTGAGCATGAGACCAATACTAGTTGGACTCCTTCCAGGTGCTGGTGTTGTACTATATATAATAATAGGATCATCCAAATTACTTCGAGTCTCACTTCTTTTTTATCACAGGTACAAGCTCTTGTTTATAATATTTAAAGTTGTGATTTCTTTTCACCATCAAAGTAGTAGAGAGGGGTGTGGACTGGGTGAATGATTGTAGTTTATTTTTCCTCTCTTAGGAAGTGCAGCTGGGGGCTTCTTGGTTGATGCCAGAGGCATTTCCTCATTTGGACTGGTTAGCCTGAAAATGGGCCAGCCAGAAGGGCATTTGCTGTTAGCGCTTATTGCATTTAAATGAACTAAAATAATCTCAGAAGCTGCTGGGACTTTCAAGCCAAAGCAAAACAAAACAAACAAAGAAAAACAAAACAAAACAAAAAGCTAAATAAATTAAGATAATCTTTCCCCCACAGCTGCTGAGAGATTTACAGCTCAACGTCCAACACTGCCTACTGAGATGTCAGCCTGATCCAGGCATCCAAAGCCTTTCACATTCCCTAGGTGAACTGTAGCTCACCAAGAAGTTTGTGCCATTTGTTGTTCTTTTGTTAAATTTTGTCTCGTCTGTCTGTTCTAACTGGAGGGCAAGAGTCTGATTTGCCTTTAGGAGTGACAGGTTAAGTATAGCCCATTAACACCACTGGAATCACTGGAACTGTGCTGGGATATGCCAGTGAAAGAAGAAGCAGCATTGGTTTAGCTCTACTACCAGCACAATGACAACTGATAAAAGCAGGCCCTGGAACAAGCATGAACCTTGGCTGGGGAATCAGAAATAATTAACAGTTACAAGGCAAAGCAAAAACTAATAAGCATGGAACATTAACCTGAAGGGAGGAAGTTTCTCTGGGATGAGGTAGGATAAACCAGTGTTGTTGCTTTCACAGATCTGGACTAAAGATTACTGAGGTGATTTACCCAAGAAAACAGAAATGCAAGTTCATTCTTTCTCCCTGAAGAGGTTCCTGATCAGTGGCTGATGTTCCTAGCTAATGTCCTCTTAGACAACAGCTGAGCCATTTTCCAGACACTCCCCAATACCATTAAAAATAAATACATAATGTATCAGGGATTAATATTCTACACTCTTTTACTCTTTTATCACCATCATTTCTTCAGTGATTTGTAGCTGTATGTTAAGCAGTATGAATAACACCTAGTAGATGTAGTTATTTTTCTTCTCACTTTGGTTTAAGGAAAGAAATTTTTATGCTTAAAATTCTTGTTCTTCTAGTTTCGTTTATTGACTAGCCTGAGAAATAACAAGTGATGAGTGAGAAAAGTGTCACTGAAAAGTTAGAGATAACTTATGTAGCTGCAGGCAAAATTAATTCATTTTGACACTTCCATTCAGGTGGGAACACATATACACTCACTCTGCTACTTGATGTGTGCACATATGCCCCTGTGTTTTTACTCAGACATGAGCACACAGAGGTTGATGTTCAAAACTGAGCATGGAAAATTTGTTGGGAAGTGATCATCTGTCAAAATCCCAGTCTTGAAAAAGAAGATAACAAACAAGTACTGTATCAGTAACAACAGTAAGAGTCTCACAGAGAAACCCTTAAAATGTTGTTACATACAAACAGACCCCTTCTATAACCTTCTCTCATTACAAACAAAGGTAGACAGGATTATTAAATTCTTGTACTGCAAGGCTATGGCAAAGCTAGCTCATAACACACTTCCAACTCCAGCCATTCTTCCTCCTGCAAGAACCTTCTGAGCGAGGAACAGCACCTGAATCACTGTGACATTGTTCACGCTTTTGAATGCTTTGTACCATGTCTAGTTCCCTATAAGAGTCCTAAGGCATGTGCCTCTCAAGAAACACAGTGCCTTCTAAGCTAGAGGATGGTCATATATTATGGTATCCCCAGATATCTGTAATGTTGGAGAGAGTCAGGAGACTTCTTGGCTTAGGAGGTGCCCAGAACTCAGAGGCTCTTACTGGCTGCAGTAACATAGGACCGAGACAGTGCTATGAACACAAGTCTTATCTGCTGTTACTTGCTGTTTTCCTGCGTGGAGGTTTAGAAATGGAAATCATGACAAGACAAAGGATGGGTATTAAGTCAAAAGAGGAAAATAACACAGGAACATGAAGGAGGTGGAGTTAAGATATGTTTCTTGAGTATTAGGAACTGTGGTCTGCACTAAGACTTGTCTGTTCTGGAAAAGCCCAGATTATACTCTTTGAAAAATGGTCAGTGGTCACCTACGATGATACCCACTATTTCACCCAAGTCACCCCTGAGATTCTGCAGCAATGTTGCTTCAGTCACCTTGCTCAGGAGTTTCCCTTAGTACCTACCTGAAACTTGGCCTTCCTCCCCATTTTCCCCTCCTGCCTCCTGCTCATAAGTGCTGCCGTGTTCTGCAGCCTATTTCTTCACTTCTGCTCTTCCCTTAAAGGCTACCTACCTCAGCTCTGTAGTCCTTTGGCTGTAAAACAGTCTCTCACACATCCTTCCTGCTCTTGACATTCCAACATGATGCTGGGTTTCTTAACTGCTTGGTCTGCTGTGTGAAGGCACCAGCTCACACTGACACTCCCAAACCAGGTGACTCAAATACTACTCACAGCATAGCTATGGCAGTGCTCACCAACTGCCTGTGTCTATCTGACTTAGTAGCTACAACCCATGCTGAACAACCCAGGCAGGCCTGAAGCTGGCTGGGATCTTCATGCTGCTATCATCTGCCCTAGGCTAGCACACAGCATGCTGCACCTACAGTACTTGGGGACATGATGGCTATTGAGGCAGCACAGGATTTTGCTGTATGCACATTTCTATACTAAGTCCCAAGCCCAGTCCAGACTGGGACACCCAGTCACTTCTAGGTAGTTACAGCTTCTTTTCCCATTTTATTCTAAAAATGAAGGACAGGCATGAAAACTTTCTGATTCTTTATGGAGCTGAAAACATATGCTGCATATGCAGACCTAGAACATGGTTGCTCTGGTTCCCACTTGCACTCAAAGAGCTTGCAGCATTTACTGGCCTCCCCATCAGATGAAACTGAACCCCTTGCCTACAGCATCCCCACTTAGTTCGTGGCCAAGGCCGGTTACCTGCTATCAGAGGCTGGCTGCTGGACTGCCCAAAGTGGGCACCATGGTGAAGGAAGGCACTGTAGCAAGGCGTGGACGCATCGTCTGAAAGGGCCATGTGGAAGGGCTGAAGATCAGCCTGCCCAGAGCCGACCGGCGTGGTGGGGGTGAAAGGGGTGAGAGAGGCTCCATGAGGCTCTTGCTTTATACTGAGGGGAGAGGAGAGGTTTTCTGTGGTAGGGTAAGGGATGGACACAGACAGACAAAGGGAACAGGGGAAGGAAGAGGAGGGTGGGGAAGGGAGGAGAGGAAGAACAAAATGGGTAAATGAAAATGGAGTGGTTAAAATCTACAGGGAAATTAATTTTAAAACAAAAACGAAAATAAAAAGGCTAGGAGTAGATTAGAGGAGCCAGTGCTGAGACAACAGCAATAAATGTGCCTGGGGGCTAGGCTCGCACTGCAGGAATGCCTCTGCAGGGCAGCAGGAGATGAGGGGAATGGAGTGCAGTGGCAGAGGGGAGGAATGGGAGGCAGGAAGAGGAGAGGTGAGGGAGGGAACATGCAGGAGAGGGAGGACAGGAAGAAGCATAGGATTGGGAAGAAGAATGCTCTGAAGCTTTTGTGCTCCCTTTCCTGCTGCTTTTTCTTGCTGGCCAAGGGCATATGAAGATGCTACACTTACACAGTTTGTCCCAAGGAATTACACCACTTTTTCTCTTCAAACCCAAGGTAACCTTCCTCAGGAGAGCAGCCCTGCTATAAGCATGTGTTAAACAGATTGCTGGGTGTAATGGCCAAAGCTTCTAAAGCCAAATTTCATAAATGCTTGACAAAAATGGTATAGCTGGAGTTTGAGGAGGTTAAAATACAAATGGGACTGTGCAATTAATAGGTGGATAGACAGATGGATCAATCAATTGATCTTTTTCACAGTCGCACAGGTTGGAGATCTAACCATAAAAGCAGTCAGGACTGACCCTGATTGTTCCCAGAGTGTAGTTTTGCCAGATAGATACATTGACAGTGAGACATAAGGGAAGAGAGGAAATGTGGGGGACTTATAAAAGGTCTAATTTTCATTGTTGTTTGCATTGGGCCTCCATTTCTGATGTGCAGATTTTCATAGGCACAATAGATTAAGTTTTGCAACTGCTCCTAATTTGGCTGCCAAGTAGGATGTTTGGGAACTGGAGAACTCTGTGACCTAAAGCACAGGTACTCCAGAACACCCACTGTTGTTGGGTCAGCAGTAATAGAGTTCTGTATTTGGTCACCTGAAAGCAAAGCATGGATGATGTGATCAGATCCAATCCAAATTATCTAGCAAACCATCCATCCTCAGGTAGACAAATTCAAGCCAATAAATGAAAGCCATTTCTCTGCTGTGATGGCAACAATTGCCAATGGCCTATGAAATAAGTTAGTTCTGGTAGTTTTGATTTATACAGAGGAATAGAAATATGACATATAATTAGGTCATAAATCTGACTTCATTAATGTAGAACTGGCTTAATTAACTTTAGGCACCTTGTTGCAAGGCTGTAGTGCTCACCTAGACAATAAAGGGCTGGGCAATTTCTCTCTGTGAATGCTGTTTATCCTGAGATATTTGTTTCCTAAAGATTTGCTACCTGACAAAAATTATAGTTTGCCATCTGTGTTCTCCTCCAAGTACTTCTAACATGGATGGCCAGGACAGGTCTCTGATCACTGAGACTTCTTTGCAGCAAAGACATATGCTCATGTTTCAATTTATTGGGAAGAATTAGTTGTGGCCAAAAGTTCCTCAAGTCTCTGGTATGCTTAGCGAGGATTGTAATTTGTTTCCCATTTTTTGCTAGGAAGCTCTGTTTGGCAAGGACCTTTTGTGGAGGATATGGGGAACAGAAATTGGAGTATCTGGATTTTGTTGTACAGTTAATTAAAAGTCCCCAGAGTAGGCAGCACATCAGCACCCAGCTTCTGATTTTTAAAAACATACAGTGTCCTACTATCCCACTAGTGAGACTTCATATGCCAGAGCCAGTATCTGTAGATCGAGAGCCCCTCATGCTATTTTTCTCCTGCATCCTCTGTCATCAGATGGCAAGGAGTGCACAGATTTACTTCCAGACCAAACAGGCAGAGTCATCACCAGCATTCTGGGAGGGCTTGAAGCCTATATCCAAATAATGTTGATACAAGACAATTTGGATGAAGAGACCTGTCTGCAGGCAGAGGGCCGAAAGTTCCCTGGGCTTTCACAGGCTGCAAGTGAAGTGATATTTTTCAAGGAAGCCATTTGACAGTGATACGTAAATAAAGTAGGGACACTTTGGTCCTGGGCATTTCCATACTCCTTTTTCAGCTCTCTTTATTATACAATAGACAGTAGGTGTGGGGAGCTGCTGAGGAGGAAAGGGCAGAGAATAAAGTGGACATGGAAGCATGGGTGGGCAGAAGCAAGAGGTGCTATGGGCAGGGATTAATCCTGTTTGCACAGCCCCCAGGCACGTTGGGTTTTTTAGTTGTCTCCCCCCCACACCCCCCTGCTTTATTTCTCTTTTAAAGCATGGAATTTTCAGCTATAATCCTTCCTAAACCACAGCATTTTTCAGGCGCTCTGTGTAAGTGAAACCATAATCTCTGGTAAAACAGACCGCTTAAGCTGCTGTAGCATTAGGCCAATCTGATCCAGCCCCTGGATTTCCGCTCTGCCCAGCCACCACAGAGAGGATTTCAGCCTGAAAGACTGTGTAAAGCCCTTGCAATGGGAACAACAGTGCTAGGTCTTGCCTTGCAAAGCTGGGAAGGGTTAAGGGACCAGGAGCTATTTGTCCCAATGTTGTGAGGCTGTTAAAACCCCTGTCAGACTCGCAGTGGAGATGAGCCCAGCCCTCTCTTGAACACATCAAGGCTTATGGAGAAAAATTCCTTGCACCTTCCAGAGAGGCATCACCACTTACTCAGTGTGTGGGGGGATAAAGAAGTCAATGGTAACATGGCAAAGAGACTTGAACACAACAATGCTAAACAGTCTTCTCTCTAAGAATAGTGGAAAGGAGGCAGGGATAAGGTCAGACAGAGAATGATTGCACAACCAAAACTCAGACTTTTATGTGTCTATTTATATGTCTGTCTGTCTTTCCCTCTACACTCTGCACAGACATAATTTATATCCCATGTATCTTTACTGATGGATGGCATTTACCATTTTTTACTCCTTTCTTGTCCAACTCTCCACTGACTAAAAGCACCTGAATTCTGTCTCTGGTATAACTCCTGCCACTGCTATGCTGGAATAATTGCCCCAGCAATGAATTATAGCTCCAAAGCATGTCACTGTATACAAAATCAATTGATTGATCTATCTATCCACCTGTGAATGGCACAGTCCCATTTTTCATTTTAACCACCTCGAACTTCAGCTGCATCTTTTATGTTTTCAATTTTGATTTTGTCCATTCTCTAATTCTTTCATATTTGTGATGGAGAACTTGCCCCTGCCTATGCCAAGTCCTGCTTCTGCCAGCAAGCCATGGAGCAGTGCCATATTGGCTTATCTATGTTGTGTTGGGAGTGTTCCTCACTAAGGCTCCTTCACCAAATGCCAAGGTATCTTGCTCCTAAGGCTGGAATACCAACCTATAATCAAATGAAGGGGAAGTGAAATGAGTTTGCAACCCCTTTCCAAAGCAGCAGAAATCTATTTCTGCCCCAGTCTCCTTTTGCCTTCTCAAAGGCAAACACTATCCTTGTTTGTAGGTGACAAAAAAAATATCGCCCACTGTCATGGTGGGGGAAACTTGAAAGTCAGCAGGGTGGGGATATAGCTGGAAACATACCAGAGGAGAGCATTTGTGCATCACCTACTCCTCTCTTTCTGACTGTACTTGCTGAGTTATGGTTGTTTTCTTCCATTCTAACCCTCTCTTCTGTTATTTTGGCGGACAGCAAGAACTGGTGATCTCTAGCCTAAATTCCCACTGCGAATGAAGGGATTTTGGCCAGACAGAGTGAGAGGAAGATTCACAGCTTTGGGTTCCTATGGAGACTCATCTCAGCTTTTATCATGTTCTCTCGTGCTGAAGGGAAGGGAAGTGTGGGGGGAGGTTGCAGGACTAGATAAGCTGCTTGTTTTTCATTGCTGGCTTCCTGGAGGATAAGCTATCTGCATCCAGTGCTCCTTTTCTTTACAGTATACAAAAAATACCAAGATGGCACATCCATGCATGAGGGATGGCTTTTACACACCCACTCAACACTGCTTACCATCTTGACAATGTTTCCTGTTCTTTGTCTTTTCCTGAGGTCTCTATCAAATATTTGTATGACCCTAGTGTCCCACCCTTTAGAACACATATTCTTACAGCATCCCTTAGGGATCACTCTTATCTGTGAGGAACCGAGCCCAGAGAAGAATACTCAAGGTTGTGTAGGAACCCTGTGCCAAAGCTGAATCTTATCTCAGGTGTTTTGAATTCTATCCTTGTACCCACCTCTGAAACATCCTTTTCTATATTTGTGTTCTCTATTCCTTTGAAAAGTTTCATTGTGGTAAACAGAATGAGACTGGGTCCTCAGAACTCATGGACTGGTGAGTTTACACTATAAGCTGTGGAGTCACATCACTTTATCCCACATGGGCGTCTTGCCTCCAGTTCAAAAAGCCATACAAAAGACCAGATGGAACTGACACAGCATGTTGTTTGTTTTTGCATACTGTCATGTCAGAAGAACCACTTTTTCTCTTCTTAGTTTCCTAGGTTTTCTGTTGCAAGAGGATTTTTTAAGTTGCACTGAAAATAAAGACTGTCTTCCCTTCTATGATAATAACAGACCTTTGCTAGAAGAACTTAAAAGTATGCTAAGATTAACCTGCTTCTCATTATACCATTCTCGTCTTCCTACTGACTGGAGAGACAACCTTGTGTGTTCAGGTTTATTTTCTGTTTCTGCACACATTAATCCCTGTTCTTAGCCCATTACATTGTTGAGTATATGTTTAATAAAACAACCTTGGATTTCTTTCCCCTAAGAGTCAAAGCTGTTGTGACATCACATCCCATGTCAAATTTTGTAATCTATCTGCCTTATTTTTTTCATTAAACCAAATGGTATAAATCTAGTGTCTGATCTGATCAACTGATGCTTTCCAAGTAAACTGACCTGCTAACTCTGTATGTTACTTTGAAGAGAAAATTTTAGAACCTTCATAGAGTAAAACATGGAGCTTCCAGTAGGCCTGTGATCTAGACTTACTCTTTGAAGCTACTTGAGTACTGATTAATCACTTGAGAACTCTACTGAAGTCTAGTTCATGTGGCTCTCAGTACATTTGTTTAAAGATGGAGCTGGAGAAGGAAGATATGCTTTAAAGTCCTGGGTGGAGGGGAGAAAGATGTGTGTGCAACTTGTGCACTTGGCAAACAGAGGAGTTCAGTGGAGTTTATACTGTCCCTTTCCTTGAGTCCCAACCCGTTGGATTTGGCAAGTTCTGCCTGTCTTGAAGTGTAACGTGCTTATTCCTTGTTGGTTTGGAACTTGAATGTTACCTTTAAAACAAGATGCTTTTGAAATATATACTGGGAAATGCTATTAGAACCTGTCAGTTTTTCATGCAGTCCTCATTATAGACAATTCCAAGGTTTCATCTTAATGGTATTTTGCTGATCACAAGATAGGATAGATCTTTCTTGGTAGCCCACAGCAGTCCTAAACTTAAAAAGATGGGACAAAGGTTGCTCTAAGCTCTCCATTTCTCTGAAAGACTGCAGTGGGCAATTTTGGTTGTACAAGAAGTGGGCCTGATTACATCCAGTACAGCCAATGGACACCAAAAGTGATTAACGTCTGCTTAACTCAGGTATAAAGCACAGTCTTTGCTACACTGGGCAAATATCTACATCATAAGAATTTTTATCAAAGTTGCACTTATTGGATCCTTCATTTAACCTCAGAAGAAAAGGCAAAACTTGAATTTCTGGAAAGACAATACAATACAATTATTTTCTCTAAAAAAAGTCCCCTTTTGTCCAGCACCATAAAGTGTGGCAGCCTGCAATGCTGTTCTTTTGCTGAAGAAAATTGGACTGGGAATGCCAATTCACTGCCATTGTCATTATATGACATTATTGTCACTCACTGCTATTGTTCACTTAAATGCTAATTTAAGGAAAGCAAAGGTATTATTTCTTTTGGGCCCATCCATTTCTGTGTTCTTCAGTTGAATATGCCTTTAAAGCCCACCAGCTGCTTTCTAAAGCATCATAAAGTTACTGTCAGGGAAAATTCCACTGAATGCATATAAATAGTTTAAGTGATGCCTTCGCCTCCACCCCCCATTCCTGTGTGTTCCAGGGATCATTCATCTGACCATCTATCACTCTCAGCCATTTGGTTCCAGAGCAGAACAGTAACACCTTTTGCTTTTACAAATTCCTTGACTAGATAAGAAGATATTATCTCTTCTTAAGGAGGGGAAACAGTTGATTAAACTTGGAGGTGTTGTGGACCTCTGCTTTTGCCAGTTCCTCATCTTAAATATGAGAGGCTTGCTCACAGAAAATACTACCTTAATTTTAGTGAGGCAGGATAGTAAGAACCTTGTAGCAGTCACATGAATGATTATCATATTCCATTCTCATGGCACTGGAGCAGCCAGAGATGTGCCCAAGAGGCTGTTTGACTGCTGGTGACTGCAGCCATGCTGCTGTGCTGCTGAGCGGGGTCAGCATCTGTGGGATCTGCCATCATCAAAGCCAACTTGGGCCCCCCAGCAGTTTGCTAAAGAGGTTTTCTTAAGTCAGCTTAGTCAAGCCCTGGCAAGGGCCATTGCTCACTGGTGTCAGAGGCTAAAGTAGACTGGAGTGAGACAGGAATTTTTCACCAGTACAAACAAGGAAAAGGGGAGCGAAATGCTTCCCCTCTAACTGTAACATTATAAGTACAATTGAATGTAATGGTCAGTTTTAGTAATGATTTAAAACAGCAGGCTGGATCAACTTGTTTTACAATTCCGCTGTGAGGCTGTTTTCTACAAGCTTGAATTTTATGGGAGGTAAAAAATATTTTGACAAATACAACATTTACCCAAAACATAGTTATTTCAGTTTTTGCTAAGTAGACGAACTGCATCATGTGCACATTTATTTAAGGAATTATGTTGTTTAATATAATTTGTCTTCACATATTATTACATGGAAAAATAGTGAACGATGAGTCCATTTTATTATTTTATTAGATTATTAACTTTTTACTTGTTATCTCTGTCAAGTTATATTTAGCTGGAAATTAGAATTAAATTAAAAACAGTATTTGTAATTATTCATGCAAATTAAATAAAATGACCGTAAGTTCCCTGACTTCCTAAATATATTAGAACAGAAAAAGCAAGCTTTTCTAAGCAGGCTTTGCATTAAAAAAATATATATTAAATGGAGGAAAGGAGGAATTTGGACTGATTTAAGAACCCTATTTTAAAACTAATAGATTTCATCCTTTCATACCAACTCTAATTCACTTAATTTGAGGAAAACACTTGTTTCTGCTTTTTTAAATCCTAGTTTGTTTTTTTCATTTTAAATGACCAGGATATAAAACTGAACAAAATTCTCTTTGGTTCACTTGCTTATCTTAAATGAAGGAAATAGTATCTTTTCACCTTGCAGGAGGCTAAAGTTCTCAAAGGATTGTTTAGCATTTCAGAAAAATTTTGGATCCATGTGTCTAGCCAGTGATTTCTCCATGATTAGCATCACAGCTTTCCTGAACTTTCCTAGAAATCAGATGCTGTTTGAGTACTACGTTTTTTATGTCTTTCAGGTATAGCAAGTATCCCTTTTTGTCAGTAATTCCAACTTTTTTTTTCATACATTCATGTATGAATTTTAAAAAATAAACTGAATAAAATCTGATCCCATGCCAGAGAAGGGAGGTCTGAAGGAAAGTGAAATCCGTGAACTTTTTGCTTCTGTGGTGCCTTTGTTTGATACATTGCGAGTTGCCATCAGGATTTCTCACCCTGGATGATATTTGTTGCTTTAGGGAAAAAATTATTTCCCAAAGAGAAGGAAACATTTTCCATATAGGACATGATAGCTATTTTGGTGTGGGTGGTGATGACTTTAAAAGTTCTGTATTCCTGCTCATAGGTGCTAACTGTAGCAGAGAAGCACTCATAAACCTCCTCACAGGAAGAGAAGGGGACACATACTCCCATTTCGGTCACAGTAGAAATTCCTGGAGTGATGGTTTTTTTTCATCTTGTCTTTTACCTTTACTTTTTCTTTGTACATCTCGTGGATTGTAGTGGGCTCACAAACAAGGTCTATTTAGTTAAAACTGCTGGGATTCAACTAAAGGAAATTTTTCTTTACCTTTGCTGTCAATTTATGATCCATCCAGTAGGTAAATCCTTCCCCTTAGTAGTCTGTTAACAAGCAAGTTTCAAGCCATACATGAAAAGTCCATCATGCTGTAGTACTGCCTCTCTGTTGGGCAATTCCTGGGCTAGATAATTGAGTTGGAAGGGGCTCTCTTCCCAAACTATTAATCTAAGTCCCCAGAACTCACAACCTGCTTTGAAGACATCTCACTCCTTTGCATGACTATTCCAAAAGCTGTGACTTCTGGTGGTGCTTAAAGACTGATCTTAACCTTTGTTCTCTTCTTAATTGAAGGCTTCTGTGAACATCCTTGTGCTTTTAAAGTACTCCTATTGCTAGTGCCAAAATCTTGAGGTTCTTTTCCACTCACCTCTTGGCTGTTGAGTATCTTCCTAGCTATTGAGTACCTTCCAAACTCAAAGATTCATAGAAATGAGTGAATAAAAGAAAGCTGTTGAGGTTTTCTGTGTTTACCTAGTCCTGTATATATTCATACTCATCTGGTTTGACCGTTTGCTTTCAATAGAAATAATTGAAGTAGAACAATTCTGAACAACAAAATTCTTGTAACAGTGTTCTTGCCTTATCATGGTATGTTTGAACTTGGATCTTTGCTTCTAGGAATTCTGACTGGTGTCCAAAGATATTGTCCAAGAAACTGAGAGGGATCTACACCAATCCAGCTATGAGACCCATGCAACTTTAAGGCAAGATGTAGCTCGCCTGCTGGCCTGTGTATGCAGAAAGAATTGAGGTAGTGTTCTCGAGTAACTCTTAAGAGCTTTCTCTCTCTGAATCATCACAAGGAAGATGAAAATTTCTGCATCGTCTGTTCCATATGAAGGACAGCAGAGTATGTTTCCTAGCCTAGTGTCCAGCTAGTCCCTAAGTGTCAACTAATTCATGGAAATTCCTTGTGTGTATTTAATAGGGAGAAATAAGGATTACTTGTCTGCTCCATAGCAAAAAAATTATTTACTTGCTTTAGGAGATGGGAGTAATAAATGGGCCATCTAAGACATATTAGTAGAATAATTGTCTGAAAGGGAGTGTTTGATATTGGCAGTACTAGGCAAGTCTGGGCTGTATATAACTGTGGTGCTAAGCTGTGTCAGATGCCCAGGACTTTGGGGAAGGCTTTCTGGCACTTTGAAGAGGTGGCTCCCTGTTTTGCAGCATTTCCAGCTCTTCAGTTCCAAGAAGCCCCCAGACAAATAAAGGGACTTCAGCAACACTCTTCCTTAGTGTCTCACTACATTTCAGGATCTTAAGTAGCTACATATTGTTGAAGATTTGATGGCTTTTGGAGGGGTGTGTTCTCAGAATGGTGTGAGCTGAAAGAGCTTGCTGAGGACAGCTAGATGTGAGTCAGAGAGGACATTCTCTTAAGTCTTCCGAAAGGACAAGAATCTGGTGTCATACAGCTTTGGTTTGGAAAGACCTAGCAATACTTTCTTCTGTCTGGGAAGACTAAGCTGGGGAGACTTACTTGTAGACTGGAGCACTAAATCTTATATTGTGAAGTGACTGCACATAGAATTTGTACCCTGAATGGGTAGATTTGTTTCACTTTTTTTTTCAGGTATCACCTGGATTCACAGGCTACCCTGGGACAAAAATAAGAGGCATTTCAAGGATGACACCATTGCAGCAAAAGAGGCAGCCAGCAATTCAATACTCACTATTACTCCAATATCCCTTCCTGGGAGCAGGATCTGGGTGATACCAAACAAATCTGTGTGCCTTTTCCTTAATTTCCTAGCTCGGGTAGATCAGGAGGCAGCACTGAGTTCCTCACCTCTCTGGTCCTTCCTGAAAGCATTGCCCAGCCCCATAGCAAACATATCATGAATCATTCATCTTTAATAGATTATGCAAATTGAGAACATCAGATCAATGAAGATCAATACCTGCAACCATTTAATTGCCAGCAAAAACATTTTAAGAATGAGCATTATCTGAAGTCCTTTCTTGGGTAATAGCACCATTAATCCAAACATTGGATCCTGGCCTAAGTGTAGAGGAAAAATTCCCCGTCCCTCTTCCCCTGATGCCTTTCAGGGTGTTGAGGGGCTTTTTCTTCCCCTTTTCATTTCCAGTTTCTGAGTTTCTCCATCATTACTACCAGTGAACAGCTCCCAATGCTAATAGTTCTGCTTTTGTTACTCTGCACTGATTGAAATGTCGCACACAGATTGAGATGTTAGTGCTAAGTTGCCACCTGGGAATGTCAAGCTGGGTCTGAAATGAACTTTTCTCACTCTTGGATCCAGATGGATCATATGGGGATGTTCTCAAGCTGAGCTGGGAGTGTAGCAGGGAACAGAGTAGGGGTGGCACAGAATGGGGGGGAAATGATGAAAATTTTTTGCCTGGGCCTATAGTCTCTTCTGTGAGACCAAATCTGTCTCCTGCTGTGTCCTTGCGAGAGTCATGTCCAAGGCCTGTGTAGTGTCCCAGCCCTCAGGAAGCCTGCTCTCACACTAACAGGCTGGAATGCACCATCTTCACTTAAGTGGAAGGACTAGAAAGAATTGTTTTCATGGCCCCTTTGAATCTTAAACTCTGATTTTAGACATGTCACCTTTACAGTCAGCGGTGGGGATTTGCCTTGCTCTCCTACTGGCTTTGTCCACCAAAGACAAGAAGATATTTCCTGTAAGAGATGTGGATCTGCTAAACAGTGGATGCCAGCTGAGTTTTACAAATAAAAGAAAGGTAGAACACTTTTGCTACAGCTAAGCCATTTTTTTTCTGATTGGCTAAGAAACTACATGGCTACAAGGATTCTGAATCAAGGCTGATAGCTGTAAAAGCCTTGAAAAAGGTCTGGAGATGTCATGTTTTCTAGACACTTCCTGAATAATGTAGTTCATCTCCCATGTTCTCCATGAGATTTTGCAGCCCTCATACTGGATATCCTCTGTGTTTGAGTTTACTGTTACTAATCCTACCTGGTCCCAAAGTTCTTGGTAGCCAAAAGTTGCATGTGACAATATGTCCTTGCTCAGTCTTTGCTGAACAAGCAAGGACTGCCTGCCTCAGCCATGAGGTGCTTTGACACTGGTGGCTATTAGCTGGGGCTTCTACAAGAAAAAATTGATACAAACTCCAGTGCTCTTGATTCTGTGCCATCAGAGGACAACTTTTTGGTCAAGGGACAACAAGCTTCTTCCCTTGCTAACAGGACTTACATCTCTTTGTCATGAGTTGTTTCTCAACCTCTGCTATGAGGTTTCTAGAGGGGCTACAAAAGTTGTTGAGAAAGGGGGACATACTAAACAGGGGCAAGTCACTTGAGACTCGCAGCCACTTTAGCTACCCAGGAGGAGATGTGCAAGTGTATAGTAGCTGTGTGAGCAGCCATCAATGGCAACTAAAGCCTTGAGAAGAAGGGCAAAGGCACCAGAATACTTCCTTATGACTAGACACACACAGGACAGGCAGTCTAACACCAGTATCGGGACAGTGTGGGAGTGAGCTGTGGCCCCAAGCCAACCAGTGCCACTCAGGTTGTGCATGTGCCACCAGCAAAAAGCAAGCTTCAGTAAAGCATCTGCTACAGAGATTCCCTCCTATTTCTCTGCATCCTAATTTGTTTGCTGTCATGTGCTTTCTCACATTTTCTACTCTCCGAGACACACCTGAGTTTAATGTGGCCACACATGAGGAAAGGCTGTGAACAAATTTTTTTGCCAGCTTTCATCAGAGACTCATGGGCTTAAGGAGGAGGGAGTTTAGCAGTCACAGGTCAGCAGATCTCAGTATTTAATTTGCAAATGCCCCTTCCAAATGCCGGGGCTGAATAAAACTTAAACTATTATTTCTCCAAAAGAAAACCAAGTGGACATCATGGGTAACCCATGACCCTGTTGTTCTCAGATACAAAGAAAAAAATCACAGTGCATATTTGGACATATTTGTCCTCCACCAACATCCAGCCCTAAGCCCCATCTGGACACACAAGTTCACAATTCATGTCTGGGTTTGCCTGTCTTTGAGTCACACCTGGACACATCTAAGTGTACCCAAAACTGCCAACACTCTAAATTTCAAACTTCTTTTGAGCCCTTATGTTCTCCACAGTCTTCTTGTCTCTTTCCTTGTTTGCCACAGAGGGGTATCTTGCATTAGCAGAAAAAGCAGAAGCTAATGGTGATGAGGGAAATAAATAAAAAGCTTGGTTCTGCTGTTTGGTCAGGCAGCTTACCGGTCACAACAGGGTACGTCTGGGGTCCTGACACATTTGTCCCCAGGTCTGGGTTAGCAGAGGTGGATAGACTTGATTTGACTTCATCGAGACCAGGGGTCAGAGCTGGGAGGGAGTACTCATTACCCTGGGGAAGAGAGGAGAAAGACAGCTTGCTATTGATGCGATGGGAGAAAGGGAAGGGTGTACAGATGGGGGGGAGGAAGAGGAGAGATGCAAACCCCTGCACAGATGGAAGAGGAGGAGGAGGAAATGGAGAAGATAAAGTGACAAGAGGGTTGAGGGGGATGAGGGGGGGGCGTCCTAGGATGAACTATCCCACCAGCCTGCTTGATGCTGTGAAGGGGAAGAGGGGTGAGGAATCTGGCCTGTTATCTGTGGTATGGCTAAGCCTTCGTTCAGTGCTGTGGGGATGGGGATGGCTGTCGCTGCCAGCCCAGGGGAAAAGAAAGGGAAAATCCACATCCCCTCCTCTTGGCTGAGTGGAGGTGGGAGGTGTTTGCCCTGGTGACAAGGACAGCTGGGACATAGGACTACAATGACATGACCAGGACAGGCAGGCTGTAGGAAGCAGCCAGTGTTGGCCCACTGTCGCCAGGGTCTCTGCCTGGGTTTCCTGCCTTCCCTCCACCATTACCTCTGTCCTAGCTTTTTAAAAACAAAGACTCATCCCCTGCCTCTGTCACTCTGTGCATTGGGGTATGAAATTGGGGAGGGGGGAGCCACATGGCTAACAGAAGGGTGGGAGGGGGAGAGCCATTGAATCTGAAAGGGTGTCCTGTCCGAAAGGCTCTGGTAATTGCCTTTTTATTGTGGCAGCCTCCAGACCAGACGCGGGAGCTGGAGAAACCAGGAAGGCTACAAAACAGCAGGAAAAGTTGCTCTGATTAATATTACGTTAAATTAAAACTGATTTTCTGCTCTTTCTCCTCCGATTTTTTTTCCATGCACTTCCCCAACCCCCTCCCCACATCTTCCCCTCCTCCAGCAGGCTCCACGCATGCTGCCCCCTCCCCGCCCCTGTCCCTGCTTGGCTAGGACTGCCTAGTCATTTCCAATTCCTTCTTGTATTGATCTTCCTGTAGAAATCAGTTTTGTAATTAGCTGCAAATTAGGCCTTCTACTGGGGGTGAGCCTGCCCCCTGATTTATCACCAGAGTAATTCGCTGTGATCGGAGAGAAATTAAAATGAACTCAATTAGGCTTTGGATTTGCTTTATGGGCCCTGCTCAGAGTTTCAGGGGGAAAAATGACTGTGCTGGTGCTTAATAGTCTAATGAAAGTAAATAAAGGTTATTCATTGTAATAAACCCAGGGACTCTGGGATGAAGGGAGTCCACAGCCAGCCTCTCCTTCTCTTCCTTTGTTGGTTTATGGCTTGGGGCGGTTTAAAAAGACTTTTGATTTTCATTTTATTAAGACAAACAGCTTTTGGGATAAAAGGCCAGGAGAGTGGGGGAGTAAAGAAAAGGTGGGCAGAGTTGCAGAAGTGTGGAAAACTATGTTGGAGATGGGAGTCAAGTCCAGCTTTGGGCCATGAAGGAAAATGTTCCATTAAAACCCAACCCTGTGGATCACAGGTGTGATCTCAGTGTGCAGGAGTTTCTGTGCAGTGCTACATGCCAGTGAACATGCATGGGTGTGTAGGCATGTTCATGGCAAGAACAGGCTTGCATACAGACAGGTGTGTGTGCAAAGGGAAAAGCAGTCATGGGGACATAGGGAGAGCACAGTGTGCATGTACATGGTGTGCTCACGAGAGGAGGTAAAGCTTGTGTATACACGAGCATCAGCACAGTGATACAGTTAACACTAGACAGGGCTATAAAAGGTATGTGTGATAACAGGTCAGTGTCAGAACAAGAGGTGGAGAGGGATTTTAGTGAGGGAATCTCCCTGCCATCATCCTCTCAGTGCCTGTGGGTTCCCATTACCAGGCCAGGCCCTCACCTGCTCAGATTTGATGTGCTCTGATGTTTGAAAGACGTCAGGGTAAGAAGGACGCTCAAAAACTCGATCTAAAGCTTCCAGCTGCTGCTGGGTGAAAGTGTCGCCACGAAGGTGCTTCCGCAAACTGTCCACGCTGCTCTGGGAATCTCCATTGGGAACTGAGCCCTCGGATACATCTGCAGGGCACAGACAGAGAAAACAGGGAGTTAGCACCACCCTGGCTTGGACTGGTAATGGATGCAGGACAAGGACAGAGTGGGAAAGAGTGAGGCTTTCTGCCTCCACCCAGGTAGCTGTGCCACTCCTGAGGGAAGAGGAGGCTGCAGGGATCCAAGAGGAGCCCCCTCCTCTCTGATGGAGTGGCCAGACTGCTCCAATGGGTTCTGTGGAACTCTCCTGCCCAGGATGAGTGAGGCTGTGGAGAATGGTGCTTAGCTCAGAGATGAGTTTCGGTTCCGCTGATTTTCAGTGTTAAAAATTGCCAAATCTCCACTGCTGAGCATAAAATGGGAGCAAAACACAGCGATTAGCATCGCTAGAAGACCACTGGAGAGGCAGTTCACAGAGAAACAAGAGTGCTGAAGATGGGCTGTACTGGAGATGACTGAGGAAGTCTGCAATGGGAAAAAGGCTCTCTTACACCTTGGAGGGGAGCCAGTCTCTGTTGTAGCTCCCCAGTTCCATGAGCAGTTATCACTCTTATAATTTCCTTATCATCTGATCATATCCTAGATGAGTCTTTCATGTCCCTTTGATAACAGGAAAATCTGTTTTCTGACTCCATGTTTCACCACAGACAAATCTCTCCCTGTGGGGCAACTGTCCCATCCAACATATGTTGTTTTCTGTCCCATTCACCTGTGTGTAGCTTGTGATTTATTATGACCCATATCTCTGTTATAAAACTCCCTCCAAAATGAGATTAATCTTTTTCTCTGCCAGTCTCCCTTCTTATCCAAAATGAATTATTGTGTTACAAAACCTAGTCCTGCTCAGTGGGAATCAGCCTTCCTGGTATTCCTTTGTTCTTCCTAGGAATATAGCTGCCTTCTGGTAGAAGCTTCCCTGGAAGTGCATCTCTGTCCCTACAACAGCCCTCTGACACAGTCTAATCTCACAGCAGTGCCTCCTGCCACGTTCCAGGGTGTCTCTATTTCTGTTGTGCCATCCCACTTCTCTTAGAGCCCACTCATCCCCTCTGCTGTGACTCCATTATAAATGCCCTACCCCTTCCAAAGTGAACCTTTTCCTGACATAAACGATCTGATCACCTATATGGGTTTGGGTTTGGTTTGAGTTTTTTTCCTTATTATCCCCCAACTCAAATGAAGTGCATTTTTCTCTGTTATAACCCCTTTTTATCTTGAGTGAGTCTCCTGCTATTAGCATCTGTCACACCCAAGGTGAGTCTGTCTGTTATAACCTCCTGTCCCAGCTGAAGTGAATCTTCCTCTGTCATAATCCCTCATCTCATCTGGGGCAAGTCTGCTCATTATAATCTCCTCCAAGTGTGCTGAGTATCTTTCTGCTGTCACATTTCAGCCTAGCTTTGGTGTGCCTGGTTATAATCCCCTGCTTCATCTATGCTGACATACCTCCATACTCTCAATCCCTACCTACTGTGCTTCATCAGACACAAGTCTGATTGCCTTATCACCCCAGCTAACCTAAGATCAGGTTCTTCCTCTTCTGCTGCAATTATCTTCCTGGTTTTTCACCAATATGCCTCATACTTAAGCCTTTCTCGGTGGCCTCCAGTCTGTGAATCTCAGAAACCTGCTGTCTGTCAAGAAATTGGTCAAGGGCTCTGTATAGACCTTTTCCTTCCTCCATGCAATTGTGAGGTGCTCATGGAAACATGTTGCTCCCAGGAGTCTGGAGTGACATTCACTGTGCAGCATCCAGAACAATGCCACTCTGCTGCTTCCTCTTTTAGCTCATGGATGGTGCCAAGATGGTATTTTCCTGGCACAGTTAGTGCCCAACTGGTGGCTCAGAGTTATGACTGAGTCTGCTCCCTTCTGGCTATGAGATATATCCGTTTATAGGTGATTATACGATATGATATAATCAATAGTACATTATATACAGTAGCGTAGTACAGTACCACTCACAGGACCATAGAAAATATTACATATTGATTTGTCCCTGCCAGCAGCCTTCCCTCGAGCAGCCTCTTCTCTCTTTCTTTTCCACCCCAAGTCAGCGTAAGGCTGTTTACTGGCACTGATCCCTGGAGTTTTGGAGTTTTGTCCTCTCCCCAGGCTTACTCACACAAGAGAAAGTTATCAATTTCCTGAAATATGGAGTTCATGACAGATTTGACTAAGAACACAAAGATCAGGCTTGATGGACTGTACACTGTGTGGGTCAGTACAGTTTTCATGTTTTAGATGGACTGGGCTGTTTCTTCAGGGGGTGGCTTTCAGGAGGAGTAGGAGAAGTCTTGTCTTTTCTGCAGAAAGCTGGCACAGAACCTTTGGGTCCAGACTCAGAAAAAAAATGTTTCTTTACCGGCCTCAACCTGTCTGCAGCCTGTGAAGCTGTTTGCCTTTGAGAATTTTTCTACCAGTGTGCATGATTGTACACACCAGGATGCTAATACACATGGGTATATTTGCAGTAGATAATTATTCTGGTATTCTTTAGATTATGCATCACAGGCATTTTTCTGTGGCTGCTATTTCTGATGATACCTGATTTTCAAGGATGGCAGCCCTATATTCTGCATGGTGTTTGGTGTGAGTGGACAGGTGTACAGTAAAACTTTCACTGATTATCATTAAAACAGATTTTCCCCTTAGTGAATTGCCCTGTGTGGTTACACAGATTTGTGTGCACATGCACATGTATTTGCAATCCTGTCTGCCTTCAGAGCCCTGAGCATATATGTCTTCTGCGTGTGCACAGGCCATGCCTTTGTGTGAAGAAGCTGAAATCACAGCTTTCCTGAGTCTCTGTAAGAGTCTCTTTTCCTTCATTTATTCAGGGGCCCTTCAGATCTTGACAAATCTGTCACTCTAAATTTGCGAGAGATTATGGTGCTCTCTGCCTAGCACAGAGAGAGGTGATATATGATATCTGCTGCCCCTATTGATTGCCTGATCTGGTGGCAGAGGGCTGGCGAAATGAACTTGAAATGAACATCATGCCTCAACTCATTGTGCGTATAATACACTACTTAATCCCACATTTTTGAGCCGCTATGGAATTCAATTGATCAATCATGTCCCTCTGATAGTACTGTTTTAGGGGTTATTGCTGTTCTGCTCACTGACCTTTCTATTTATTTATTTATTTGTGTGTGTGTGTGTGTGTGTATGTGTGTGCACATGCACACACAAGCATGTACGTGTATTTGGGAAACTCAGGACCAGCTCATGAGTGAGACTCTGTATATAGTCTATGGGAAATGAAAGATCAGAATGAAGGAAAGAAAAGGGTAAAGGATGCGGTTGAAGAAGAAACCAGAATGATCAAAGCAAGCAAATGGATAGAGAGGGGTGGAAAAGTTGTAAGGAGAAAGACAGTGCTTTAATTTAGAAATTCCCGGGGGAGGAGAGGGAAGAAGGAGAGGGATGGGACACTTGGCCATGGCCTTTAAAATGTGGAAAAGCAAAGAAACTTTTGACAGAGGCCTGTAGGGTACCTCGAGGTGGATCTTGTCTAAACAGCTTGCAGTAGTATTGGGCTTTATAATGGTAGGGCACACGAATCCCAAACTTCACAGAGCAATTATATGAATTGTGAACATATATATTTTACTTATAAAGCAGAGAAGGTTTTACAGAGGTGATCCTGAAAGACAGATTTGTATGTCTTGTGTTGCTAACATTGAGACATTCACAATCACAGATCATTTTATTTACTTCAAAACCAAATGATTGTCAATCCCCTGTGTTTGTCTTCTGGTGTCAAAACCTATAGAGGATGTGTTTTCATTTTTTCCCTGAAACTGCAAGGGCCAGACACTTTTATCTGGTTTTAGATCAAAGTTGCAATTCTCATCTGAGTGTATGACTCAGTGAGCTGGACTATGAGGAGAAGCTTCAAATAGTGTAATACACAAAGTATGAGAGCTGACAGCCACGTGGATATGAGCAAAGGTGGCAGAAAAGACCAGAGAGGACTTTGGGAAGAGACAGGGTCCATCAAAGGGCTGCGGGTGCTAGTGAAGAAAGGGCTTATGGGGAAAATTTGAATTGGGAGACTAGCAGATCCCATGAGGAATGGCATTGTGGTGGGCAACAGTCACTTCAACTGATGAAGAACAGTGCTAGGAGTAAAAGGTTAAGGGACAGGGATTTGCCAAGAAAGCAGATATTGGAAGGAGTGCTGTTCAAAAGGGTAAAGCAAGACTTCAGCTCTAGGATGAGTCTGGGGATGCCACCTAGGTAACTGTGATAACTGTACCAATAGGAAGCACCATCACCTTTCCCAGTTCCCTTTTAGTGGCAAGAGAAACCTCTCTTTTAAATCACAAGAATCTTAACAAACAGCTTGAGAGGTGAACCATGGCCTCAGTCACTGTGTCCCTCACAAAAGAGTACAACTGCTGTAGGTGTGATCAGGCCTTGCACATGTGACAGGAAATATCTCTTCTCCCGAGGGGCAGCTGAGGGAGTGCACACAGTGAATGTTCATTGTAAACCCTGAACACAAGATACAGAAATGCTCCATGGGTGTCACAGAAGTATCATGGCAGATAACAAGGAAATACTGTGCCAAAGAACACCAGAACTTCAACTACATCTGACACAGGGAACATGCCCATTAAATAATTCCAAAACAAAGAGACATTCCCAGGTCTGGAAGCCACAAAGACACCATAATGGACAAGTAGCACAAATCAGCATAATACAGTTACTTCCCTGACAGACAGACAGACAGAACTCTTGCTCAGGGTGGGACAGGACCACCTCAACAAATAACTCAGAAGTATTGCTGACATAGGGAGATCTTTGTGGCACAGAAACATGTAGGAAGGTCATAAGAAGCTGTGCAGCTGCCACACAAACATGGAGATAATGCTCTCTGCCTGCAGTGTCGTGGGGCCCTGATCTCAGCTGGGGCCCCACGGCTCTAGCAATAAAAATCACAGTCATAATAAAAGCGAGTGTGACTGGCATGAGAACTGCCAGCCAGGTGACACAGCAGAACCCATCTAATTGTCAAAGGCTCTGAGGAAAGCGCAACTCTCTGATGCAGTGGTGCTGAGCCGGCTGCTGCAATGCTGTCCCTCTGCACCAGCAAGGAGACCCTGTCCTCTCCTGCAGCCCGCCTGCACCATCCCTGCCAGGGTGCTTAACTCAGAGCAGCCCTCTCCCACTCTCTGAGCATTTGTGGCTACACGTGCTGCCCCTTCCCAAGTCACACTTTTGTTTAAAGACTGCTCTTTCCCTTTTTCCGATTTCCCTTCTCTTTTTTCCCCCTCTGATGTGTTCCTGTGTCCCCATGCAGCCCAGGCCTGTCAGACAGCTTTCCTGACTGTCCCGGGGGGCCTTTCCCCACACTGCCAGTTGTTGCAGTTTCAAACTCAATTGTTCTCCTCGGTACTGAGGCAAATGGAGTCATTAATTACCTTCTATCGGCTGGGCCGAGTTCAGAACGCGATCAATAGCCAGTGCTTGTCATTCACGGCAGCCAGACCCGTGCAGACCCTCGTGTTGCATTCAGTGCAGGTCTGCAAAGGACCCCAGCACTATCAGACCTGTGCTTCAAACCCTGGTCTCAAGCTCCTGCTGGGAATAGCAGACCTCCTGCATCTGTGTCTGAACTGACCCCCAACCAAGAGAGAGATCAAGGATGAAGACCCTGTCCTGAGGTAGTGGATCACACATTTTCAGATGGCCAGGAGTGTCTGGTACTCATGTCCTGGTCTACACAAGCTGATCCAGTCTAGCTGTCACAATGTTTCTAGAGATGCTGCATCCTCAATAATTATTAAACTAATACTGTACTCCTCCCAATAAGGACAAGTGCAAGGACTGGCAGCCCTAATCTGATGATATTTTCACCTGTATAACTTTCTTGCCCTACTCAAATCCTACAGTAGGATTTGGAAGAGGAAGGCTGTAAATTTTGGGTTACCTTTCTTTCCAGGAGAATTTCTGTGGTCTTTTAGACAGTGTGAAAGAAGATGTTATCTCTAGATGGGTCAGTTCTGAGTTTCAGCATGTAGCAGCATGTAGTAGTGCAGCAAGAATTTTGAGTGCTTTGATTGCAATAACTGAACTGGTGGGGAGAAAGATGAACCTTCAAATTCAGATGGGAAGGATCCTGAGTGCAGACTAGAGATGGTGGAGCATGGAAGGGGCTGACAAGATTCGGAAATGCATTGAAAAGGAATGTTATCAGGGATCTATGCTGCGATGGTAAAAGAAGATACAGTACAAGTTCAGGTTATGTACAGTATCCTGCAGAAATAGGAATAGTAGGAGACAAATACTGGAGAACTATCACCTCAAGGAAGTGCATCAGCCTTCATGAACCACACAGTTGTTCAGATTCCTGTGTCCATATGCCTCGAGGGAATCCACAAGCCTGAATTTCAGTATGCTAATTGATAGTACTGTGCTGGTCCATGTGTCTCTGTAATTTAAGTGTGTCAGCAACACATAGACAATACGTAATGTAATACTTACATGCTCAGGCTTAGAGCAGAAAGGCTCAGAAACAAAGGGATTTTATGTTTTGAAATGAGGGTATAGCTCACATGAGGAATTGGTGAGTAAGGAAGGCTGCTCATGTAGGGAAGTGAGTGTGCCTGACTGAGGAAGACTGAGATATGTGCTGGTGCCTTGCAGCAGTGCTTTTAAGACAGGGGCTGTGTATGACGGAGTAGCCTAGATGGAGCAGGCATGGGCAGTGCAGCTCTAATACAGGGCTTACATGAGCAAAAATGACAGTGCTCAATGAGAATGTAAATGTAATGAATTGTGTGTGCAAATGTGTAATGAAGTGTGTGCTCAGATCTGCCTTGGATTATCAGGGGAGCATGCAAAATGCATTTAAGGAAGTGAGTGTGTATATGCATATGAAAATCATATGTATTTACTACTGTATTATTGCAAATTTGGACAAGAGCATCTGGGAAACTGTCTGTGTTGGATAGTAATAATAAGCACATGCAGCCATACTGAAAAGAGCTGCAAAAGTCTTTCCAGGTGTCAGGATGCAAGCAGCTAGTCTCAGATGTGTATACAACATGTACTACAGCATGTGTGGGTGTGCAGGTGAGGGGTGTTAGCCTAGATAGTAGTTTCCTAGGTCCTAGGTAGTAGTAGCTAGATAGTAGTTTCCTAGGTATCTCTTACTAGTGAAATTAGGCTTGACTGTTAGACAAATAGAAATGCAGCTGCAGCCAGGATCCAGTACACTGGCTTTGTTTATGTTGACAGAGTAGCAATCAGCACTCTCACACAGTGAGCCAGATCCTCTGGTCAGTGTAAATCTGTAAGTCTCTCGCATTCAGTCGTTATACTGATTTACACATCCTAAAGGTAATCAGAAGGGTTATCCTGATTTATGCTGTTGTGGTGTCCACAACATTTCCTTTAGTGCAGTGCCCTCGGGGACAGCTGCTGCTGCTACAGGGAAGCAGGACTCCAGAAGCTATGTTTTCCCTCTTCCAGGGAAGATGATGATATTAGCATCATTGGCATGACTTAGCTCTCTTCTCTCATCTGCCTAACCCTGTTTCTTGGGGAGCTACTTCTTGGCAGGATCCCCCTTGCTGAGTGTATAAAAAAGGGTGGCTTTTGTTAGCTCCAAAGGGCAGAAGCAACACAAAAAATTACATCACATGCAGCCCTAACTATGCTTGTTTAGAGAAACTGCTTGCATTTATGAAGTCTTTGGTGCGGAAAGCAGGGTTGCAAATGACTGCATCAGAGCGACAGTAAAGGCCATTAATTTCCTGTTATGTTTTCCTGTGTTGGGGGCTTTATTAATTTAATTTTACACTGTCGAACAACAGCGAGCGCTGACACCGCCACACTTGGAGGGTTTGTTTTTTTTCTTTCCTCAAGCAGTGCTTTGCCTAACATGCAAATCAACACTGCTATCAGGACTGCTAGAGACAAGGCAGGGAGCATAGAGCTGGACTGTCACCATCCAGTTCTATCTTCCAGTTCCTGGGAATCCCTGAGATTCCAGTGGAGAGCACTGAGAGGACACCAGCATAAAGACTCAGCAGATCTGGGTCAGACCATGGACACCTCTAATGCACAGTCTAGAAAATATGAATTCCTTTTTAGCCTGCTGAGTTCCATTGCTTGGTCTCCCCACTCATATGCCTCTTAATACCACCCTTCCTTCTGTCTCTCTTGCTCTAGACTTTCTCTTCCTTTCCTTCCACCTATTTTCCACTCATACATACTTTTGCCTTAACCTCACCAGTCAAAGGAGTCTGTACCTGCGCCTGAGCTAGATACTTTTGAATCAAGTTTTTGGAAGCTCTTCTGAGTCAGCACTAAACCAGTATTCAAGCAGAGTGTTTTTAGAGCTGCCATTTTTGACGTGCCATAAAACAAAGGCTCCAATCACTCAGAGTCATTAAAATTCCCATGGCATTTTTTCCAAGAGTGCAGACATTAACCTGGCTGTCCTGAACAAAATCCAGCCTGAGTGATTACCCACAGCATATCTTAATTCTCCTGTGGTTTCATTTGGACCTGGCACAGCAAAATTTCACAGTTGATGCTCTGTATTGTTCAACATCTGCCATGGTCCACCTGAGAGTCAGCCACATTTCAGTAGAAAATGAGATCTTAAGAATGGGAAGGTTAATAAACAACATATGATACAGGATAGATAATTGTGAAATGCCATGCAATAAAAGAGCTACAGACTTGCAATAGGCAGCAATCTGCTTGAAATGTCACCATGCAAATGCTTTTATTTTTTTAATGCTCATTCCTATAATGACTGTAAATCATTAGTAGAATAATTTGTCATCTTTCTGCATGAGGTTATGTAAAGGCCATTATTGGTATATGAAGGAACCTATACTGATATGACCTCTATAAAATGTATATTGGAGATGTGCTCCAAATTGTAAGAGATAGTCTTCAAACAAGAGAGCACCCAGTCATGGGCAGCAATTGGTTTCACAAACAAGTAAGGTCTGTGCAGAAAAGAGCCTTAAGTATCCTCAAGGAGTAGCTAGTGGAGTATTGTTTTTCATTTGCTGGGATTTAGTGAAGCTGTCCCAAACTGTAGAACAGTTCTGATCTTCTTGGAAAGTCAACCCTTAGATTCAAGGCCTACCACTTTCCAGACTAGATGCCAGAAGCCAAAGCAAAAGAACAAAAGGTCCTTTGGGAAACCAGGCGTGAAAGTAAACCTGTCCCTTATAATAGCCTTTTCTAGAGCATTTAAGAGAGCAGTAGAAGACACTCAAGATTTGATGGACATTTCATACACAATAACCACCTCATTAAGGTTTAATCAGATGTCTACAAATCTGTTCCAATGCAGATTGCCTAGCTTAAGAACAGAACAGAGCCACTGAGCTCCCAAAAAAAAAAAAAAAAAAAAAAAAAAAAAAAAAAAAAAAAAAAAAAAAAGNAAAAAAAAAAAAAAAAAAAAAAAGGGGAAAAAGGCGGGGCCAATGAGAGAAAGAAATCCTGACCTGATGCACATCCAAATGGAAACCATGATACCCATGACCTAGCTCCTGTTCTGGCATTGTACTCATGTGCGTTTTCCTGTATCTGTTGAACTCTGTGGGAAGAGGACTTTGTACTTTGAACCTGTTGGGAAGTAAGCACTAGGATGCTTGGATGAATTAAGGAAAAGTGAAAGGAAAATGTGGATCTAGGTATTTTTTTTAGACCCCTTAACAAAACTCTGACATTTTAAAGGGCCTTAGATGTGCATGAATTGCATTTGACACCTATTTAAAGCATCCTTTTTTTTATCTGATTGACGCTTGGAAAAATCACCTTCAAAAAGTTATGGATGGAGAGAGACAGAAGACAGACATGTCTGGTGTGTGCAAATAGATAGATACAAATATGTATCTGTAACTGCTTCTTTCTGGCTGTCTAATATTAACAGAATTGTCCTTCATATGCAATATCCCAGAGCTTACATAGCCTCTGCAGACCAACACAAAATTCTGTTTTTTTCAGGTCTTGCTTGGCAGCTACAGAGATAGCTGGAGTAAATCCAGTGCCTCCCGAAAGCATCTTAAAATGTTCACAAACTGTTGTTTTTTTGGTTTGTTTTTTTTTTAATGCAAGGTCTGGTAACAAAATTAAACTCACTGCTTTTCCTTTCTCCCCTCCAATCAAATTTCTTCCTTGCCCCTCATCTATGCAGCCAAGATTCTCAAGGGCTAATCGCTTGGTGAGATGTTCTTGTTCCCCCTGAGATCCAGTGAAACAAGGCTAGAGGATCTGATACTATCACTTAGGGAAGTAAAGAGCTTCTGCCTTCCTTCAAAACAGCAGCAGCAGCAGCTCCCATTTTGGAAGGAGGGTTTCTCTGGCCCTGTCTGAGAACAAGGTGCTTAGTGTTTCCCTTTCGCACAAAAAGATACTCCTCTATAGGAACGATTTACGTCTAAGAACAGCAAGGGATGCTTAACTTTACGTTGATGTAGACTTGGGAGTGCAGAGATAGCCAAATTAGGAGTTAATTGGTGCACTGGGGATTGACTGTTGGGCCCCCTTGGCTGCTGGATGTGATCACGAAGAGAAAGAGAGAAAGAAAGGGAGAGAGCAGGAGCCATCCTCCAGCCAACGCCTCTCTAAAGGTTGGGATTCCTGAGGCCGCTGCTGTCTAGTGCTGTCAAGGTCAGCAGGTTCAGGTTCACTGAACGGTCAGGATGGTTTGAATTACTGGCACTGCCTGCCGATTCCTCCGCTGATCGTGATCTGTCTTGCAGCACCAGCTGCGGGATGATGCTCCCCAGCCATGTGCTGTGCACGGTGTGGGGCACAGGGAATGTCAGAGAGGCAGATGCTCTTGTTAAATGGCTAAGTTTTTAGGAAGATTTAAGGAGCCAAGGCAGTGCTGAAGAAAGACACATACTCCAGCCACTGAGCATGTGGAGACCAGGTTTCTAGAAACAGCCATTGTGATTCGTTTTCCTTTTACCTGGATAACTACCTCCTGCAAGCTTATTCCTGTCACGAAAGTTAGGAGAATGGATTGAACATGGCATATCAAACCCTTCTGGGGTGAAAAATCTGTTACTGATGACTTCTGTCCGGTTCTATGTAGGTAGAATGCCTAGTGAGCAAAGACTTGCACATTAGTATGCGCGAGTCTTTATGTAAACAGCACTGCTTGGACATTTTCTCCCCAAACACACGTAGCTGTGTGAGCAGGCCAAAAGGCAGGCGTAGCCAGTGTGTTCCGACAAGGCTGTCTGCAGAGAGCACCAGAAGGTGCTCAGAAAGCTCACTGCCAGTGTGCCCTGCAGCAGGCGGGCTTGGAGCCACTGAAGGGACTTCACCAGAGCAGGTGGGGAGAAGCTGTGTCTGCAGGGGTGTGAGTTTGCATAGTCAGGCTGCCAGTGTCACAGATGTGTGCCTGGGGTGGCACCAGCATGTGGCTGAGTGCCTACGTGTGTGTGTGTGTGTGTATGTCTATACTGTATATGTGCTGTCCAAGCAGCCACAGCAGCAGTGATAGCAGAAGTAAGGATGGGAGAAAGAGCAGGAAAGAGCAACAAGAGGGAATTAGAAGACAACAGGCCTGTGTGGAAGCAGTGTCCAGTGTTTGTCTTAGACAAAATGATCTCCACAGGCATCCTTTACTTGCTTTCAGTGGAGTCGCAGTACAGAGAAATCTGGCCCTCTCAGTCTGTAAGATGAAGTGCTTATTCTTGCTTCTTATTCTGAACTCTGTTGTGAGTACCTTTGTGAGTCAGTCAGCTCCTGGCGCAGTCAGCTACATGTGCTATAGCTATGGATACACAGCTTTTGTACTCATGCCTCTGTGTCTGCTTGCCACACATATTTCTAGACCTTTTGAAAACTCTGTGTAGGGCTGAGAATGTAAGGGACTGCCCATAGCAGGTGCCCACACAAAAGGCCTCTTGAACAGCACCCTTAGTGCTCACCAAGACATGGAAGATATCAGGGTTAATATCATGCAATCTCTTCCATAGAAGGGAAGCCCCCATCTCCTCTAAGCTTAGCACAGGTATTCTAACAAGCTCTGTGTGCGGCCTGCACTAGCAAGTATGTTGTGCTTAATGTCACCTCTCTTCAACTCCTCTCCCAGTTCCCTCTTCCGCTGCAGAGCAAGGGGCTATGGCAAGAAGGGTCAGAAACAGTGCCCAGTATCATGCTGGTTTACATTAATGAGATACACACAGTGTAATCCAGCGATGGAATCAGCTCTACAAAAGGAGGTAATAGCAGGCTGCCATGAACAGAGCAGCTCAGGTAATTGGTTTATCTATCTAGAAGCAGTAGTAGCAATCTCTGCACAGACAGAGTAGCAGTAAAGTCTCTTCCTTAAGGCTATTTCCTTTGTCTTTTCAATTGCTTGCACATCCATGTGAGAGAGAGAGAGAGGAAGAGAGAAAGAGCTAGAGAGAGAGAGAGGGAGAAATGTTAATTTGTGAATTAATGGCTTTTCTCTGCGGAATTGTAAATTCAAATGTCACCTCACAGGGTGACACTACGCTGGGCTGCTGAGGAAGCAATGATAAGATCCCCCCCAACCCCATGCCGACATATACCTGTGCCCCTCCCCTCCCTGAAAGATAGCTGCGAAGTGGAACATGCTACTTTTAATTTGCAGTAACACCACAGCAGAGGGATGCAAGAATGACTGCTTTCCAACCCTCCCTTCCACAACAAGCTGGGCCACATCTTTCCCTTTCTACCTCTACCTCCTTCCACCCCCTCTTCAACCCCTCCCATTTTAAACTGTGTCCAAGACAACACATTATCTCAACTCCCCCCACCCTGGACTAATCAAAGGATGAGCTAAGGGAGGGCTCTTTAGAATAGATGCCTCTGCAACCCTCTCCTCTCCTGCAATAATCAGGTGAATTAATGACCCTGAAGTTAAAGTGAGCGCTGGTACTCAGGCGTTGTGCAGCGTAGGGGAGAAAGCCTTCATTGTTTTCGAGCAGGAGGCGGGCAGCAGCAAGGGAGATTCATGGATGGAGATTGAATATGCAATTTTCTTTCACCTTGCCAAGAGCTGCCCCTGGGCTGTGCCTGGCCTAAATTTTTTTTTCCTCTTGCCATCTCTGCCTTATCCGGCCCTCCCACCTCCCTTCCATTCTTTCCAGAAAATTACCTTCAAAATTGATTTCCACTTTTACAAACAAATATAATGGGAACATGAGGGGGGAAAAAAATCTTGGGCTGTGATGAATTAGGGCTGTCAGGTGCTTCCAAGTCTCCTTTGTTTTTGTTTTACTGCCTGTTAGGTTCTTTGTTTTTCCAGCAACTGGGAATAATGCCCCTGCCCACACAGTCCCTACGGTCCATGGTTACCTTCACAGGATATGGCCACCACCTGATGTCATCACTGTGTTATCCCTGCTCTCCATCACTGTGAGCAAACAGCCACTACTGACTGCCCCAGCCCTTCACACTAGGATGCAACTGATCCCAATGGAGACACTGCATGTCCCACACTGCTGGTGACATGGGTCCTACAGCCCAGGTACAGGCCTATTGATTTGCATCTGATCTTCTTCACCCTGCTCCTCCTGTTCTCCCATTGCCTGATTCAGCTGATTCAGCTGATGGGTAGATCCCAGCTCTTCCTCTTCTGACAGATCAACCTGGATCATTGGCATGTTACCTTGACCCATGTTTTGTCTCAGTGCCGTGTCACCTTGTTTCCACAGTTGTATTGCCCTTATGTCTCACTACCATGTCACTTGACCCCAAAACTGTCATCTCTCACTGTCGTGGCATCCTCATCCACTATTATACCAACAACCAACAACCCTCTAAAATACCATTTCCCTGCACATTGCCAACTATTTCTGATTCCTTTTGCAGTTGCTTCTGTCATCCATTGCACATTAACCTGGGGTCCTCATGGATTCAGACACCATGCTCCCTCTGACCCCCATACTCTTTATGTCCATGAAAAAATGTAAGAGTCACCTCCCTGACTGCAGGCAGATCCAGTATAAAACTCATCTAAAGTGAACAAGAAGATCCAGAGAGACAGGCATCTAGCAAAGCTGGGGAGCAGCCTTTGCATAGGTAGACTCATGGAAGAGGCAGTGACACTGGGAGGAGTTGTAGCTACCTGACTCCTGTTGACACATTAGCTGCAACAACCCCTCCCAAGAATGAGTCAAAAAGGGGAAAAAGATCTAACCACAAACTAAATACCCATAATAAACAGACTAGCATACACTCATGGTACTCACACAAATAAATGTAAAGAAAAGCTCTAAGCATAAGTAGCACCCACAAAACCTAGCAAATAATATTAAAGACACAAGAATGCAAACTGGGACACACAGAGGTACAACTGCAGATGCATGTCAATTAAATGTAATTTCTGAATAAATAACTTACAAAAGTATATGTACACTAACTAAATGAAAACCTGTAACTCAAAGTAATTTCCTTAAATTAACATGTACAGAATCAAATAATGTAAACAAATACAAACTATTTACATAAATAAACAGCCTTTATACAGGCAAGAACAACCAACATGTGTATATATATATATAACATACACACAAATATATAACCTCAATGCAAATACACATCTGTACAAACTATATACAGAAGTGCACAGCACTAACAGGCTACATATTCATATCCAGCAACCACAAAGATACAGTGATACTCCAAGTATGTAACAACACATACACTCAGAATATACATACAAATATACAACATTCACATATATGCTCAAAATGTGAATACAAATACCTGGCTTTTATAGAAATACATAGCACTAATACTGAGCCATACATGCCCAGACATCCATATGATCCACAGTATGCATTCTCCTACTAGGCAATATTATACACAGCTTAACATACACATTTTCCAGGTCTCCATAGGCATGCACAAAAATACGGGTCCAGCCTGCCACTCACCCCAATACATAAGCATAGATAAGTAGAAACCAGTGATCCTAACATGGAAGTACAAAAAACAAATAGGCATACATTCCTAGAGACACAAATACACAATCAGAGGTGCACACAAATACAACTGAAGCCAGACCAGCTTGTCTTCAGAGAATACCAACCCCTGCCAAACTAAGCAGCACTACAAGCTTTGGAAGCAGGGCATTCTCTCCAAACCGCTTTCTGTGATGTAAGCTGTTAACTCTCCCTTACCTGACTTCCTCCTGAGCAATGCGTACTCCCCAAACTCCTAGGCTGTGTGCAGACATGCTCACACAAACACATGTATCCTGCTTCTCCTGCTTACAGGCTGACCTCCGGATTCCTGGTGCAGCAGCCCACATTTCTGACAGTGCTGTGCTGCTTATTCATTGTTCTCTGCTTTATCCAGTTTCCCCCTCCTCCCTTTTCCCATACATAGTCTCCCTTTTCTGACATCCTCCTGCAGTTTATTTGGAGAGGTGCAGGATGAGTAGCAGGTGCCTTTCTTACATCCTTCCAGGAGTCTCACTAGCCAAAGAGCTTCAGGAGAGGGAAGTGGGTGACTACCTAGAATTAACCCCCTTTTCAATTTATATTTTCATCTGGAATGGCAGGGAGTGTTACATAGACTGGTGTGTATAAACACAGTGAGCCTGGTCCCTTGTGACCGCTCCTGTTTTCAGAGATACACCATTGCTGCAAGCTGCCAGCCACTGGAAACTCAACCATGCTGCATAAAACAACACAGTCCCAGGGAAAGGAAAGGAAAGACATTGTGAGAGTGTGAAAGACTCCAGAATCTGCTCAGCCCATCTGCACAGCCATAAGCTGCTGTGTGCACACCCCATGCACACCCCACAACTGTGTGTGATGGTTGGAACATGGGGTTAGCACCTGAGGCAATATAACTGCATGTCTCTCCAGCATCATTAAGACTATTGCTGACCTGCAATAAAGTAGTCATATAGAATAACACAAACAGGTCAGCTGTGGTGACAAAAAATCACACTGTGAAACAATGCAGGCTCCCCACAGACAGTAGTGCTGTTCTGTCACCTGCAGGAGTCCAAACATACCCGGTTGTCTTCAACAAGTATTAGGGTTTGGGGAGAAATACACCTAATACGCCTAGGATGAACATACATCAGTCATGACACAGTCAAGTAGAATGACTCACTCATACTCTTTGCAAGCATATGCAGGCAGCATAGAAAAATGAATGAATGCATTTCCCTACAGGAGAGTTACGGGCTAGACCTCTGCTCTGGTACAACTCCAGCACAAGCAAAGCATCATCATACTGCAGATGACAGCATAAGCACACTGTATGTTCTGAAACAACTCCAGTGTGCTGTGGATACGGTACTAATACCATATTTCATGAAAACATACTGTTCTGAACATGGTGCTACAGTGACACAGATGTATAGACTTCCCTGTCATGGCTAGGTGACAGTCTGTTTTCAACCAACACGTTACATCGGCTGTAGTAACAACTCTATGAA
Source organism: Erpornis zantholeuca (assembly GCA_013400515.1). Classification (NCBI taxonomy): domain Eukaryota; kingdom Metazoa; phylum Chordata; class Aves; order Passeriformes; family Timaliidae; genus Erpornis; species Erpornis zantholeuca. The sequence goes on from VZTN01028755.1 coordinate 54,127, forward strand.
TTGCAGTGACAGCACAGTAGAAACTCCACCAGTGTACCAAAAATTACCATGTTGAAACCATCTTACTGCATGCTGTGATGTAAACATACCACAAGAAACAATTCACAGCTGCTTCTGTGAAGGGTGTAATGGCTTTGAGTGTAATGGGGCAGCAGAGCAAGTAGTCATACAGTTAGTCTTATCATTAGTGTCACAAACCCACGACCTACTGTGATAGTTACAACAACAGCCTAACCACAACCACGCTGCCTTCAAAAACATATTGGTGCCACTGACAATGACACAGTCATCTGAAATGTCATAGCTACATCTCTCAAATCATATTACCACTGCTGCTCTGAACAACACAAATGCCATTCGCAGAGGCATACTCAGCTGCTGTATATCTGCTCAAAAACTTAGACACATTACACACCTCTCCACTCTGTGTTACTTTCCACTTGAATAAAATTTTGAACTCAAGTCTTTGAAACAGTCTGTGTCCTGGGGCAGTATTTAAAAAAATAGCTTTCAGTACTGGGACTGTCACAGATGTCCCTGCCTCACACTCCAACAGAAGGAGGTATTTGTAATTTCCCAACATGAAAATGAGATTATGGCAAGGTAGGAAAAGTCCCAAGCTGAACTGTCAAAACCCTACTCTGCATTTAGAGTCCTCCCATTTGGAGTGAGAAAAGAGAAAACCACATGTAACAAACCACTGATTTTCAGTAGAGGTTGTTGTGGCAATAACAGTCAGAAAATTACATGAGCAGCACCAAAGAGAAGGGCAGTGATGCTGCCTATCCTATAGCTACAGAACTAACAGTGCAAATGCTCCGACAGCTAGTGGGCAGCACCCTGTTTGGCATAGCTCAATTCATTTGAAGAGTATGGTGAACCGTATGCAGTGATACAGCTAACACTTTCTGGAAACCACCAGACCTGTAGAAATTTTGGTGACTCTTCACTGTCCCCCTGCACTGACACAGCTCTGCATTATTGGACATCAATGTAACTCACTCTAATCTTCAAAATGACAGGTGAAGAAAAGAAAGGAGAGACTTCTGCCTTGTCAGGTTTGCTCCTCCATCTCTGCTGGGGATTCCTTTACTTCAAACAGCCTGAGTATTACTGCCATTTACAGTAGCAATCACTCCGTCCCCTCCCCTCCCACAAACCTACTGCTGATATTAGCACTGATGACACTAACAAGCCTTTGGGTTTTATTACAACTGATACTAATAATACTGGACACATTACGTCTGCTCCCACCAATAACGGGCTGCAGATATGATCCCTGCTAATGCCGATAATACTGGGGGATATTATCTCTGCCATTGTCGGCACTGCAGATATTATTGCCAGTAATGCTGTAAAATTCTACAGATACTGTCAAGGACCAAGATTAATAATGCTGAGAATGTTACAGAACCAACCTCACTGGAAGATGAATCCCAAATGAGAATTTGGGTTCAGACAGGAAGTCTGTTTTCAGCCTATTAGAGAAGGAAAGGGCCATGTCTCATAAGAATGCTTTTGTAAAAATCGCCAAAGTTTCACCCAGCTGAAGATGCTGTGGTATGCTGGAAGCAGTTTGATATACTGTTTTTCTGTTCTCTAATTATCTATCTATATCCATCTATCTATCTATTTATCTATCTTTCCCTTTCTCTGCATTTCTCCTTTTTTCTCCTTGTACAGTGCTCAAGACTACACTATGACACTAAGTTTTTGTGAGTGCCTCCGGGTCAACCCAGTTCTCATTCTTTTAGCTATCAATTCAGGGGTTACAAAACAACAGAAATAGTTGCATATTTTTCCTCTTTATCATTCTGGATGTGATATTGCTGCTTCTTAGGCTGGCAATGACCCTGCTGAATATGGCTGGCCTGCCATCATGGAGTACTACAACACTTCAATCATGAAGAGCCAGGAATTCCTGCTTTCAGATGTAGCTTCATATTTTAAGACCCTCACTGGCCTTGGCAAAGTCATTACATAATGCAGGGTCACCTCTGTCTTTGGAAGATGGTGGGTGGAAATGCTGGGGAAGGTCAGAGGGAAGTTACAGCTCCACTGGCAATGCCCACAGACCGCAAGAAATGGCACACACTGTGCTACACAAATGGTGGTGAACTTTTTTAGTCAAATTATTTTAAAAGTTGCAGGAGACAAACTCTGTCTAATCTATCACAGAAGACAGAAGTTTTGCAATCACTGTCTAAAAACTGAAACAAAAGGATAATGTGATCTTAATAAGGTAAATCCTGACCATCCTTTCTTGGCATTCACCTGAGGGAGGCATATTGTGTTTTGAGGAAAGACTTGTGACCAGACAGTTCCTAGTTGTGACTAGTAGACACTCAGACCTGCTCCCCAGCTAGCTCTCTCTCAATGCCATAGGTTTCCCAGGCCACCCTTGAACTCGCAACCAGTGTATTTGGTAGGTTGGGACTCCCACTCTTCCCTCTAACTCCCTGTGAGGGACACACCTGGCTGTCAGCGTCCATCTCTGAGCCCACCTCATGCAACCCTCTGGCTCCTTCTGTCCAACTCGGGAGTTCTGCTACATCATCTTGACACATAATTATCTCTCCTCTTCTTAATCATCTGTGCTACTGTCTAATGTAGGCACCAGCTGCAGCAAGGAGGACCTGGGGGAGGGGGTGTGCTCAGATAGAAGCTCCTCTGTCTTTCTCCCACCCTGTTCCCCCCAGCCATCACAGAGGTTACTAACAAGGTTTTCAGAACTGGTGATTCAGGAACAGCTTGGTACTTCCCCTTTCTGCTGAACTGCATTCCTCACAGAGGAATCCTTGCAGCAGAGCTGGCCCAACAGAGCAGAAAACAAGAGAGAGCAGTGCTACTTCTTCTGCCTCCTTTAGGGAAGAACCACTCCCTAAATGCTTGGAAAGTAGATGTGCAAAGCTCACAAACGCTTTTCAATGTGAGAATAAACCCTGCAGTTAAGAAAGAAACTGGAACAAAGTGTTCAGAAGCTCTGGGAAATACTGAGAAGGTGTATGCATCCATCATGAGCATGAAAGAAATACATTAGATCTCTTGACAGACTTTTCCTACTCCCCATCTCAACTAGGAGCAATCAGAATCTTCAGAGCTACAGAGAACACTGCCCAGGAATAAGTGCAGGTCACTGGCTTTGCAAAGTTCCCCTTGGACCCTTCTAACCTTAGGACCTAGCCCTGCAACGGGATGATGTTTTTCAGCATTTCTGAAGGCCAGTGTGAGCCCACTCAGCTCATGGTTAGAGCTCATGGTTAGATATGTTCAGCAGCTAGCTGGGGGTCCCATGTGAGCTTTCTTTGGGTCAGGAGCACAACATGTCCCTGAAGCAGATATCTGCAGGATGGCAGGATTAAGGCTGTTATCGATGTTATGTAACTGCCACCTGAAACTCTGAGAGCTAAAGACAAGCAGCATCTGCAGGATTGTCTGGTTGGTACCTTTTTGATTCCTATGTGGGTGCTTGGCCAACAGCAAGGAGCTATATAGTGTCACTTGCCTGAATCAAATCTGGGACGAATTAAGGACAGACACAAAGAATAGTTCTTACTGGCAATATATCATTGTGAAGTGTCACAGTCTTAGATGGCTGCTCTGTTGTTTCTGTGTTTAATTGTACTGCTCCAAAGAAAGCTCAAGTTTCGAGACTGGAAGTGACTATGTGGCTGCATCTAAAGTGGGATGATCTTTCCAGGTATAGCATGAATAGTAGCTAAAGCCAGACTGAGGAGCTTCATTTCTAGTGAGATGTGGAGGCACCATATTGAGAGCTGGTGATCACCACGTTGGACCGTATGAGAACAGATATTAACGGAACCCCCAAATAACTGCCAGGAGATCTGCACAACCATTAGAGAAACGTGTCATTCAGTTTGAAATGTCTATTCCCTGTATAGGTAATGATGGCAAATGCTGGAAATGTTTGCAATACTTGTAGTGTCTTATTCCTGACATTTTTTGACTTTGAGGCATTGACTCAGCCCTTCCATTGCTGCACTTTTCTCTTAGCTGGGCCCTACTGCCATCTAGCTGGGAAATGGATCTTCCTCTGGGGCCCGATCCAATTTCCAATGACATCAGCAAAAATCTTCCCATATGCCTTAATAGAAGCTGGATTGGGCCCTTGCATCTAGCTCTACTTAATATTAGGGAGAAAGGGAACATGATGACTGCTTTTTATTCTTAGGATTATTGTCTTTATTTGGATCAAAAACTTACAGATATGAACCTCACCAGAACCAATGCTGAGAAAATTACTAGCAAAACCTCAAAATGCAGCATCTGTCTCAGGAGAGCTTTCTCTTCTCACCACATATCACAGAGAACTCTCATGTGCTCTTGCACTGCACAGCCTTGGAATTACAGCACACACAGCACACTGAGCCACCTGTCCTAAGACATCTTTCTATGCAACAAGCAACTCAACATACTGAAGTCAGAGCTGAACTCAACAAACTGGCTAGCCAGTATTCTTTAAAAAGTTCGCTTCTTGGCCCTCAGTTTTAGAACAAATCAAATAAAAAGAGCCAGATTTAAGGAAAAGTGTTTAAAAGCCACAATAGGAGCACCAAGACCTTATCCATCCCTCCTGACTCTGTCTGTTGAGGCTCCAGCTTTTGATTCATTTCAGGATCTTTGCCCTAAATATTTTTCAGCAAGTAGGAAGCAAAAGGAGATCACTTAATCCTATTTCCTTAGAGCCTTAGTGAAAGGCTTAGAAAACAACCTTAGGATCACAGTATTGAGAAGACCTCCTGTTCTGCTTTCAGACTGTTGCAAGCATGACAGTTCTGCTGTGGTAGATGCTACCCATTGAAAACTGGGCCCCTGTAATCACCAGCTAATGTAGCTCATGACATGTCACAGGGCAGGAACTTGTTTGCAAGGGCAAAAAGACAACTCCAACATTGCTGGTGCTTCTCCAAGATGGCATTTAGTTTGAAATTGAGTGAGTCGGGGAAACCGTGTTTACCCACAGTTCAAAGTCCGGGCACCTGCTGGCACCTGGGGAGTTCAGTTCCAGCCGTTTCCAGCAGTGAATGAACTTGGGATCAGCTCCAGCAATGGAGACGGCTCTCTGCCTGCTGAGCAGATGTCTGGAGATGCAGCCTGTCATGAAAGGGCCTCGGAAGAAGAGCATTCCAAGCCAGCAGGGCAGTGGCGGGGAACTGGTCTCTGTTGCTAAAACTGATCTAGCCCTTGGAGCAGCTGCAAACCTTGGCCTGAAATTGGAGCCTGTACATGGGGACAAAGAATATAAAAGGGAGGATGAGCTTCTCCCCTCCCCCTACCTTCATCACGTTTCCTCTTCTCGCCATTCGACCGAGGAATCCCCAGGATCCCGTTAATGGAGTAAGAGCCCACTGGATCATTGGAGGCACTGGAGACAGGAGGGGATGCTGTGCTGGGCACTGGACAAAAGGAAAAGGTAAAAAGGGCCATCAGGAGAGCAGCACAGCACTCAGGGATCCCTAGCTGAAAGCTATGCATGCCACCCGTCTAATAGGAAAGTCTGGGCACTAGGCAGATTCCATTCTCATGCTGAAGGACTAACTCTACTGTATCCCAGCAAAGCTGCATCCCAGCTTTGCTTGTCCACTTCTGTATTGTAGTTTCACAGCCTTCCAGCACAAGGCCATTAATAACAAGTAAGTGTATTCCATCAAGAAGCTAAACTTTGTTGTTACATCCCAGTTCAGAGCAGGCTTTCAAGGTAACCAAGTGAAATGCTGCAATGGCCACATTCTCTAGTGACTTCATAGTCCCTCCATATTTTACCAGATCATTTCCTCTCAGCATTTTTTCACCAGGAGTGCACATGTTTTATCTTAGGCAGACTAGCCTCTTACATGCCCACCCGAAACACTTAGTGAAAAATTTCCTTCTTAGCATAGGTTAGAAGCACTTCAGTGCTGGACTAATAAATTCAGTTCCTGACTAGAATGACTGGTTGTTGATACATGCTACCACCCAGATTAATAAAAATCTAGTGCCTTCCTTTTGTACCGACCAATATCAATAGGAAGAATGCTCTGGCCACTTGGCTGTTCAGGATTGCTCATGAATTTCCAATACATCAAAAATGACAAGTTATCCAGATTAGAAATGATCCCTTCATGATAATCAGGCCTTTAGAAAGTAGAACGGGCAGAGCTATGCATCCAGCAGGCATACCTATTGTGTCCCAGTGTGTCCCAGTAATGGAGAGAATATCCCAATTCTCTTACAGGCCACAATTCATCATTCAGCTCATAAAACCCTGACCTGAAGCAATCAAGACCGCCAACACAAGCCTTTCAGGATGGAGAAGAACCTTTCAACACTATCCAATGTGGACCCAAACTTCCCTGTACGTCCCAGAACACTGAGAGACTCCACTAGAAGCACGATCCCATCTCAGCCATTGCATTCCCTAGACATTGCACTACTGTTCCAAGAAGGAATAATATCTGCCAGCTCCATCTGCTGTGATCAGTGATTGCCAGTTCAGTGAGCAAGTTCAGATTAAAAGAGCATCCAGAAATGCACTTCCATATTGGCCCATTATTTCCATTGTACTCCTGAATACAATTTGTGTACAGGATTATATCTACCAGCTCTGTCCCATGCAGAGGAGCGTTTTTCAGTAAATCCTTGTGTTAGCAGTGAGATTCCCAATACCCAATAGAATCTAAGAAAGTCTTAGGCCACAAATAAGCCACTGTATCTCACAGTATCCCAGAACACTGCATGTTTTTTCTGCTCTTACTGGTCTCTAGATAAAGCTATGCTAGGAACAGCAGACATATCCACCATACACCCACAGATCAAAAAGTGTCTCATCACACATCTAACACAGTACCTTTAAACAGACTAGGAGACATTTGGTCCCTCTATTACAGCCTCCATCTTCTGTTCACCTCAACAAACCAGAAAACATCTCCCCCAGCAAAAAAATTGCATTTTCTCAGTGAAATACACCCATGGGGTACCTGACTGCAGAGCTAGAACAATGAAGAACTTAGTTGTGAGGCAGCTTATCTTATCCCTGTTTGTGTATTACTAGCGCTAAGAAAGGTACCAGTTCCAGAAAAGGGAGAGCAGAGAAGAAAAATTTGTAGGGGGGAAAAAGAGAGAGTAAGGACGAGAGAAAAAGTGAAGACTGGTGCTTAGGCAGAACAGCAGTAAACTGGGAGATGAAGGAGAGAGCATGAACATGAAATGGATATTAAGGCAGTGCCAGGCACTTGGGCAAACCCCTGCTTTGGGCCAGTTTCTCTGTGATCCACTTCTCTGAAATGCAACAGGGGAGACGAAGGATAGAAAACTCTGATTTCCGTGGAGGCTTCTTTCCCCCCACTCCCTCCTCCCTTTTGCTCTGCTTAGCATCTGCTTGTCAGACTTTGTTCCCTCAACTAAGCTTCATCCCCATTTCCACTTGACCTGTCACCACCCCTGATGCTGGTCTACTTACCAATAGTATGTCCTGGTGCAGTCACACCTGTCCCACTCCCATCTGGTGTTGGGTGAAAAGGTTGCTGAACTTTGGTTCTGATGATCCTAGAAAAGAAAAAAACACATTCAGAGCTCAAATGCCTCTTCTCTGTGCCTTTTCAGACCCATAATCCCAGCTATCAGAATCTGAAGGCTTGGTCTGAGCTCTCAGTGCATCAGAGTAGCTTCATTTGCCTTGTGGTCCTGATTCTACTGCTTTAATAGTCCAGCTCTCAGAGAATCGTCCTATTTCTGCTCTGTCATCTTTATCCCAAACTTGGGTGTTCACTGCATAAGGATAGTGTTCAGTGAGCAAGCTAAGATCTTCTGTGTGTTAGCAGCTGCATTGTCATTTATGGTCTGATCTGTGAGCATAATCACAAGGCAGTCTTTGCAACTAATAGAGACATTGCTGAATTTACAAATGGTGTAGCTTTAATTTTGTTGTCTACCTGAAAAATGCCCTTCTGACAGACTAAATCCTTTGAACTTGGAACGTGGAAGGCTTGCCCAAAGACCTTGCCCTTCATAAATGAGAAGGTGAAAACAGAAGGCATCTGTAGGGAATGGTGATGGGATAGAGATCACTAGGAAAAAGAAATTCCATCAATCAGGGCAAAATTTGGTGTTTGTCAGGTGGTGAATGAACACCATGGATGGGAACTCAAAAAGACATCACAAAGCTCATAATGTAGCTCAGAATGACAATAAACTGAACTGTAATTGTCAGTGCTCCATTTCTTGTTACATGAAATCTTTCACCTCTAGGTCACTGGTTTAAATCCAACTGAGGTCAGTGGTGAAAGAAAATCACTAGTACCTAGTACCTGACTGGCAAGTTCCCTGACTACTGGCAGATATTGGGTATCTGTGAGTTGGGAACAGCTGTTCCACCAAGGAACTCAGCAAATAAGCCATGACCTGTGAAGGCCATGGAGACCAACTTCCTTTCTGAGATTAAAACAAGCCTCTCCTCTCTTCAGCCACTCCAGTTAGTGGAGTGAAGGCTGCAGATTCTCTTCAGCCTGAGTTTCTGGAACTCTCGGCCCTGAATTATATTAGCTTTATTTTCTACCCAAAAATTGCTCCAGAAAGTGAAAGCAAATAGAAGATTCTCCCTGCCCACTTGAGAGCTTCCCTTAAAAATTTGTTCTAAAGAATAAGTTGGCAAAACTTCAAAGAGCAAATGTGTGACTAGTGGGTGGTATGGCATGGATAGAGATAGGCAGAGACATCGTGAGGGCAATTTTAAAAAAACACAACTCCTGAGAGTGAAGCCTTCTTAGGAAAGCAAGAGAACATCTCACCTCAGCATGCTAGAAAACTCTGCTACACGCTTGATAAAGCCTGACCAGTAGCTGGAGTGGCAGAGAGGCTGCCTGGGACATAGCTGGAGACAGAGAATGTCAAGGCTCTAGCTGGGGGTGGAGATCAGATCCTCACTTCGTATAGATCAGTAGTACCAGATGCCCTAATCTATAGTTGCTGAGAACCTATGCCAAAAAGTGTCTGAAGGCCTCAAGGCCAGATTCTGAGGTCATGCGGTTTGTACTAGGTGAGGAACTGATCTGAAAAGTGTACTAGGGCAAATAATATAACTTTTCTTCTTCTTTTCTGTTTTTTTCTTTTTTCCCTCTTGTCTCACATTCCCCCTAAAACCCCCTGAAGTGCCACTCTGGCTGTGTGAGTTTATTGATTTCCCCCAGTCCAGAGAAACAGAAAAAGGGGATGGGGTGCAGGCAAAGGGATGGAAATAGAAAGCTATAAATTATTTGTGACAGGAAAGCAATAGTGCCAGAGTGCTGAGCACAAGTCCCGTGTCACTATTAGATTCCTTTTAGCCTGATGACACTGTAAAAGAGGTTAAGTGTCTGATGGAATCGTACACCTTGGGGGCAGGGGCAGTCCAGGAGCAGAACAAGCCACAGAGAGCGGGTATATCAATTCTCCAGGCCAATAATATTCCCCTCATTGATCGCAACTCAAAGTTCAAAAATCTCATTATAGCTAGGCAGTCCTGGAACTTTTTAAAAATCAATAGAGTGATATAATGTATGTATACTTTGTATAAATGTTTCTATCCATCCATCTATCCGTCTATCCAAAATCTGCCTGAGGGTGTCTAAGTTAACCTACACATTATACTGTGTTATGTTCTGTCGTAGTGTAGCATAGTGAATGGATTAGAAGATTTCCCCTGCAGCCTTTGATGACATATTATAAAACGTCCTGTTAGCACTGAGGTGACATCAGACAGTTCCATTCATACTGAGATATGACATCAGATTTACCATTTGTACTGGAGATGGCACTAGACAGCTCAGTTTCTACTGAGGGGAACCATAAGACGAGTCTAATTATACTGAGATGGCAGATCAGGCTGTGCTGAATCATGCTGCATGAAAATTGCAAAGTTTCAAAAAGCCATTTAGAGTAAAAACAGCCTGTGAAACGCTGCAGGTATAAAATGCCTGTCCATAATATTCCAAAAATCCAGGCAGGGGAGGAAGAGGAAGGTTCAATTTTCTTCCCCATTCAGTTCCAGGTCTCTTGGCTGAGAACACCAGTTAGTGCCAGTTGTGACTGTGTTTACTGCGTCCATTAGGAACTGGAACGAGACTCACCAGCTCATTGCACCAAGTAGCTGTCAGATGGTAATGATTTTCGGTCACTACCAAGCAGGGCCAGATTTCTGCTAGTGACCCAGAGGTGAAAGGCTGTTCAAAAACATTCCCTTCCTAAGAAAGAAACTGGTTTAATGTCAAAAGAAAGTGTCCAGAAACCGTGAGCAGAGGGAAGCAGTTCTGGTTGTGCAGCCTCCAGTGGCTTGGGTCAAATAATTTTTGGCATCAAATGCACAGTGAACCTAATGAGGTCTCTGGTAGAACGTATTTTCTATGGCTAAAAGAAGAGGCAGGTCTTGAGAAGGCTCTCCCCAGCAGTGTTCCTTTGCCCTAAAGTCATGACTGAACTCTAGTGTCATAAGGAAAGAGGAGAAATTTCAGGATTTTAATGCTCAGTACAGAAGACGGCAGTGCATCCCTCTGGGTCGATTCACTTAGGGACAGTGATAAACAGCAGGCCAGCTAGGCAGCACTGCTTCTGCTTTAAGAGGCTTTGAGTGAGTCTGTCCTACACAAGACCACCTAATGAAACAGCAGATGAAAGATGATCAGAGCTGACCTGGCCCTGTAGCAACAAATGCAGCATAATAATGCTGTCTTTAAACTTCAGCGTTGCTGAAAGCTTCTCACCCTTAGCAGGGACTGAAATACACACTAAGCCAGCTCTGCTGCCTCAAATCTAGGATTTCTAGATTACTGCTGTGTAAGAGGTCGCAAAACCTCAATCACCTCTTGCTGTCTTTGATGGCTTGTTCTTGCCTTCAGTCACTGGAGAAAGACAAGTCTTGCAGATTACATCCTCAGTCCCTCCCAAAAGCAGAAGGAACACAAGCCCTGGCACACCAGTTAGCAGTGCTGATTTCTTGAGATAATTGCTGATATTTTCAAACATCTTTTTCCAAGAGAAATTGACCCTTTGGACTAAATTCATCCCTGCTCTAATTCCATCACAATCAGTGACTACAATAACAGCATTTGTATTTGATTAGGAACATAAACTGGTACTTACTGTAAATTCCCATTTTTCATTTTCCAGGGGGAGATTTTTGCACAAGTTGACTACTCTGAGTTTTGGATAATATAAACAGATTTAATACATAACCTTCTGAAGTTTCAGCAACAGGACCTTTATAGATCTTTGATTGCAGAAAAGTAACTGAACTTCATTTCACAATCTGAATTTAATATGCAATATTATCTTAAGTAATGGCATATAATGTCATTACAGTAAATAGTATCATACTGTGAATTATACATCCATCCTGGAATTCATGAGTTGCCATAGTTGGCTTGTAGTAACTCCTTCTAGAGTTAATACTACATACAGCACCAGCTGAAACCAACTGCTTATTTCTAAATGCCTTTGACTTAAGTGTTCAATATTAGATCATGAATTTCCAATGTTTGATTTCATTATTTTTGCCAGTTCTAATGCAATTCTTTTTGCTGATTCAGAATACAGATGGGCAGACAAAAATCTTCTCTTCTAATATTACAATAGTAACAAGCTCTAATCAAGAGAGGTAGCAAGAAATACTAGAGGTTAAAATTAGTTGAGCCAGAGTGCCCTCTGAGAAGAACTTTCATTCCTTGTAAATAAGCAAGTAGAAAATCACTTCTAAACTTGTCCAGAAATTACTTGCTAAAAGAATGACAGATCACAGAAAACACACCTTGCTTCTCTGACATTTCTATCAAAACTCTCTTATAGCCTAACATATTCTGTGGTTTCTTCTCTCTTACTGTGGCTTGCAGAGTCTTTTGACAGTATCTCAAACAAAAAAATCATACTAGGGCTGATCAGAGGGAGATAAGGTAGGACTGAATTGTCTGGAGTCACAATCTAGCAATTCTTTTAATTCTGGAAGAACAGAATGAAGTTGAACTGAAGGAAAGATTGTGGTGTTCTGCTGCCTCAAGAAGACCCTGACAGATTTCAGAAAGCACTGGTATCCTCCCTTTGATCATATTCCTTTGTCGTGTATTATTTTTGAGAGTGGAAGGATACACTCAGAAGAGCACCAAACTCCTTGTAATTGTTTTGGAGTATTGGTATTTTAAATGCTCCATATTAGAAGCACATTACAAGACCCCAGGGTGTGCATTACTGGGCAATTAAAGTGGTTCTTGGAAGGCTAACATTGTGAAGCTTCAGCCTTTTCTCTGCAGCGTGTCCAGGGGAGGCTGTGATGGCCAAGGCACACACACCCTGCTGTGCCGCACTGCTTAATTAGTACCGGGCTGCACTGCTGAGCCACGGGCTGTGCCGGCGCTGCGCACACGGCAGCCTGCGGGGGACACGGAGCAGGGCTAAGTGAAGCCTTCTCTGCATCCGATGGCTTCCTACAAAAGGGCTTGCGGCCATCCCAGTGATACTGGCAAAGAGGAAGAACATGGGCTGAGAAGAGGCAGCGTTGGGGTTTTTGGTGAAAGCCCCGATGGAACCAACAATATCCCACCTGCAGATCGGTGCTGCAGAGGCATAAAGAGCTCTGAACGTGGCTTCGGTTCAAATGGGAGACAATCTTATGTTTCTGTGCATAGGTTGAAACACAGCTGAATTCACAGTTGAGCAAAAGAAGTGGGGGAGGGAAAGACTTGTTTGCACAAAGTTCAGAATGGAAAGCAAGCTTTGTAACGTGGTGAGGAAAAACAGCCAAGGGATTTGAGGGTGAAGGAAGGGAAATAGAAAGTCTGATAGTTAGAGCCTAATCCGATTTAGGGAAGGGCTTCAGTTCTTGCTCTGCCATGGACCTCTCTCATCAAGAGTTTGGACAAATGGCATTTCTCTCTGTGCTCTGTTTCCTGCCTGAAGTGTGAAGATAGGAGCATTGCCGTGCCACCTGGGGCACAGTGAGGACAGCTGGAAGGAGGAGTGAAGGGCTCAGACTCTATAATAAACAGGGGCCAAGTAAGTGCTTCAGCGAGCTGTAGCACAGTATTGGCTTCATTCTCCTGCTCGAAACAGAAGTGACATGTACCCTGCTGACAGTGGCTGTACATGAAGGGAAATAGGCAAAGGCAACAGGAATTGTATTTCAGCTGCACAGGCTTTGGTGGTCGTGTTTGAATTTGCAACAGCAGATGTAATTGGGAAAATCAGATCTGCAGTTGCTACATTAAAGCCACACCATAATTTCTCCTAGGATGTAGGGTAGGAGCAGTAGAAGCTACTGCTCTCAAAATCTCCTGCAACACTTAAAACCCTTGGAACAACAGCTGACATTGTCAGGAGCAGCATACTCTGCTTCCTCACTAGCTGGCCTGGGGCTCTGGCACTCTTGCCAAGACAGCAGAATGCCTTCAAACCCTGCCATATTCAGGGGCCACCACAAGCAATATTCACACCTTCAAACTTGTTCCTGTCGTGAAAATTGCATTTTCTTCTCCCTGCCTTTTGGAAAAGGAGGGAGAAGAAGGGTGATCGTGTAATATGTTAGTATATAAGCTACTACTACTAGTATAAGTACTAGTACTATGTTAGTATACAAGTATGACAGATTAATTAGATTGATTATATTGATAGTCCTAAAAGGTACATGAAGATTCAGGGCTTATCTCTTTCCCCAAAGCTTCCAAACAGATGAGAGGTTGAAACAGAGATGCCTTACATATCTCAAAACACAATCCCAGCCCTCTCTGAGAAGAATTGACTCTGTATCTGCTGTTAATCTGTGTAGGTCCATCAATTTCACTGGGGCTATACTGACACCATCCCTGCAGACATGGGGAAAAAAGTATCACTTTGTTCCAGGTTAGCCTGCTCACTACAAACATGAGAGAAAGCCCAATCCTGCCCATTTCTCTTGCTGCATTTCTTGGCTGCACTCTAAGAACAATCCACAGCATCAGTTTTACTATCTGAAGGGCTTAGAGAGGAGCTAGGATTTTTTTTTGTTGTTTTAAATCAGTGACCCATGATGACACCATATGGTTTTATTTCATTTAATTTGAGCAGAGCATTAACGTTCCGCTTCTAGCAGATCTCTACCCATTCCAGTTCTGCTCTGCTACATGATACAAGTGCAGACATAAGGAAGAGGGGTGGAAGAAAAGAAAGGTGAAGATGTCTGCCTTTTGAGAGCAGATGTGCCAGGCAGGAAGCTGGCCTGCCACCTCATTCTGCTGAGCAGTAACATACAACTTCATGCCCCTGGTACTGGTGATTGACAGCAGTCAGCCCCATGTGTATAGGTTGCCTAGCCTGACCTCCTAGAATGAATTCCCACATGAGGCTGTAAGAACCGTTTTCCCACTTGGGAAACAGGTGTGCTTGAAGAGTTGCTGTGCTAGGCAAAGCTGCGGCTGCAGAGCCATCAGGACCCGGCCTGGCTGGCTTAAAGCTGGCTAAAATATGTCTACACAAGCTGCACTCCAGCAGTGACTGCAGCATAGAAATATCCTCAGGCAGGTGTTTCTACTTTTATTACACTCAGTTCATGTCTGGAAGGCTTTCTTACAGAAATTCATTACAATCCAAACGTCTAGAAGATATAATACAGTTAACAAAATATTGGAAGTAAATTGATCCTGGATTTTTGATCTCCTGCTTTTAAGGTGAATTAAGGAAATCTGAAATGACAAAAAGTCTGCTACTGGTCTTGGATGTAGAAACACAGGCCTGGGAGGAACCACCTCCCAGGTGGTCATCAATTCCAAATTTTAATACCATAGGCAACCATGGAGCAGATATTCAACTCAGAGCATCCATCAAAGTATCCATCAAAACAGTTACAGATCTAGCTTTCCCCCTCAACAAATTCATAATCTCTGCAACAAAAGACCAAAAGCTACAAAACCAACAAGCCACAGGAAGAGAACAGGAGAAAAACATCACCAGTAGCTGAAGTCCCTTTCACTAGGATGGCATTTCTGCCATGAAAAGGCCCAGAAATTTTTGAACTCTCAAGAATGAATTGTTTTCTGATTACACCTCCACTGCAGTGATGTGTAGTTCAGAGTGTCATTTTCTATTACCTCTAGACTGGTCCTGCCAGCAGTGTTGCTGCAGCAGCATGGAACTGGCATGGGGCACAGCCCCACGAGCTGCCAGCACACAGTGACTGCCTTGCAGCACGGGCTGGAGCTGTCACAACAGCGGCTGTACCAGCAGGTGAGTTAAGAAGACCTACAGAAACACATGGGCTTGCCAAGGTTAAATATCTTAATCTGGAGTATGGGAACTTTTAATTGAAAGCTTTGCTTTGAGCCCATTTCCAGTTATTAAAATTCAGGAGTCTGTGCTGAATTCCTTGTGGACATTCATTTTGATTAACAGAAGACATGTGTGTACTAGGAAGGGAGTCTTGAACTGGGAGGAATCAGATAAATGTAGATAACATTCTCAGCCCTCTTGCAAGTTATGCCATACCTGGTATTTTGTGTAAAGCCTCAGATCTTGAAGATAAACAATTAGTTCAGCTTTCATTTAATACCAAGGTATTTCTGGCTTTCATAACTGCAAGGACCAGGTGGAAATGGGACCTGGCTGCCTCCCAAGGCACCAGAACTGGAGGCAAAGGAAAAAAAATTCTTTTTTACAGCATTGGGAATTTTATGCCAGTCCCCTTCATTTTGGACTTTTAACTTCTTTTAACAGACTCAGGACTTTTTAGCTTCTGGATTTGGCAAAATTGTGTATTATCTCTGCATCCTGCAGAGTGCTGCACTGCAGTACGTGCTTGCATGTGTTGGATAAGTGAATGATCCCCTTTACAGGGGTGTCATTTTGTGTGCCTCCCTTATGCTTGTCAGAAATGGGGAAAATTTTCACAGTGGACCCTTTATCATTAGAAGATTTTTGCCAAAATTTAAAAAAAAAAAAAAACAAACAAAAACCAGTGCTGAGAATGTGTCTGTTTAATCTAATGTTATTTTTACCTTGGGTCTTAGAGAAATCAGCAAAATTGTCAGAAGAATATAATACTTATTAGAATGGAAAAATTGTGGGTTTTCCCTTTAAAATTGCCTTTTTTCAGGTGAATTGGTGACTATGCTAAAAAATAAAAATAAGAATAATATGTTTCAATTTTATTGAGAAAGCAGGTTCCAACTACACTGAAATGTAGCTGTAGAATTTTAATGAAGTTCTGATTCAAAAACACATTGAAAATATTCACAGAGAACCTGAATCTTTCCCTTCCTGTTCTAATCCTTGTTGCTCTTGGTTTAATTTATTCCTCGATTTATCGTGCCACCCAAAGCAGTTAAACACAGGTGTGCACTTCAGGGTGCGGGTGCTACATAGGCTCCCAGCATCAAGATGGTGCCTGTCTCTGTAGAAGGTTGTCTAGTTTTCATATTTCTAGAATGAAGCCAGTTTTACATAGTGAAAAGATAAATCTGTAACCGTTCTGGCTCATGTAAGCCACTGTCAGGCCTAGTGTTTAGAGATACAAGCTGTACGTTTATGTGTCCATGTTGTGTTGGCAAACTCATTAACAGTTGTGTCCTAGTATGTTTTAATTAACCACACAGCCAGCATACTTGTTTTTCTTTGCCTGTAGGTCTGCATTTATGACTGTGGCTACATGGAGTTAGACATTTGGGTCACATCTTATATATGCCAGCCTCATGAAGAGTTAATAAATATTTGTTCAACTATTTCAGTTTTTAACAGAGTTTTATAGGAAAATATTCAGATGTGTGGCATGTAACCATCATCAGCTATCTATATGGATGTTTTTGTACAGCACACACTTATTAAAAATAATAAGTCACAATCACCTCTCAGTAGTCTTTAACAAGGCTATCTTATCTATGATGTAATAGCTAATGTATTTGGATACCTATACATAATTAATATGGAAACTTGCTGTATTATAAGGCCCATACCTGTGTGTACATTTGCATAGTTGTGTAAGTTTGTGAATGCAGATCTGCCCTATTTTTGAAAAACATATCTGGCTTCCATCCAATTAACTGCAGAACAGTGGGTTTCTGCGAGCCTTCCTTCCTTTTCTGCTACAGCTGCAGTGGCTGGTAGAGTACCCTGGCCTCTGGGTATCCTTTTCCTGGCTCCTGAATAAGTACAGTCTCTGTCCATAGGAGTTAGCAGTTTAAGGGTTTATCTACATAAGGCTCTGCAAAATAATTTGAATTAACTGAATGTGTGAAATTAAAGTGGTCTAGTTAAACTGCATTACACCTCTGAATCCCTTGTTTAGAATTAAGGCAGCTTTAATTTAGTTTAGCTTAATTCACTTTGGAAATGAAGTGAACTAAATTCAATTTAGGACACTCGAATTTTGAATGAACACCTGAACAATGTTTTAATGCTTTTAACCAATGTACTTGCAAAGTTAATTCAGATTAATTTTCCTGTTTGCCCCTGTGTAAACAAGCCTATTTTCTATTCCCTCTCAATGAAACCATCTCAGCTGAGACTCCTTCAACAACTCCGAATTGACAACCAACATCCCAAGAGGAGCAGTTTAAATGATCCTCCCACACGCTCAAGTGTTTCCTTATCCCTACATCCCCATGCAGGCAACTTTTCTCCCAGTGAGCTTTAGTGATCTCTAAGGCTGATTTGTCTAGAGCTTGACTTGCTGAACCAGGCACTACCTGGGGTAAACACAGAAGAGATGCAGCAATTGTTTAACACTATCTGAAGATCCAAGTTATAAATATTGAATTATTCAAATTTGCAGTTTAGGATTTTACAGTGGAATACTATATTGCAAATTATGATAGATTATTTCTGCAAATCACGATATTCTAGAGAATTTTAGTGATTTTATTCGGTCCCCTTAATCTGAATTAAGTACTTGTTCACCTAATGAATCAGAATGCCTCCAGCTGTAAATCAGCATGTATTTCATTTTTTTAATCTAACTTAAATTCAACAAGATCAGATGCAATCAGGATTCATAGACAGAGGAATAGAGAGGGACATAGGTGGTGGTATTTAAAAAACTATATTTCCGTTACATTTTTTCTTGAATATATTGTAGTCTAAGAAGACAGGAGGTAGCATAAAGTGAGCCAAAGGTTCTATTGTGTCATTTTTAAAAGGCAGTTGCAAAATCAGTCATGAACAAAATAACCTTAGAAGTAAGACAGAAGCATATTTTAATTCAAGAATATTAAAATTTTTAAAGCATCATTGTGGAAATTTCAAAATTTTCATTACCTTCCTTAATTTTAAAGCACAATGTATATTTGGTCAAAAGACACCTTAGGAAGGAAATGCTGTCAAATATCTTCATCACAATGCAAAAAAGCCCTTGAAAAATTGCCTTTTGGAAAATCTCATCTCAGAAAGCAGCTGCCCTAAAATTTTGCTAAAAGTCAACCAGACAAACAAAAAGCCCAAAGAAACCAAAGAAAGCCACTTAAATGTCCCAAGCCATTCAATAGTGTTTGATTAGATGGTTAGGCTATATTTTTGTGTGCTGTTTTTTATGGAGTTATTGCTTGTGAATAATGTTGTTCGATGGCTACAACAATCTCAGATCTTTAACTGGTAGAAAATTAGCATGGTTTCACTGAAACAGCCATAGTATAATGCAATAAGGAGACAGTCCTATATATGAATGTGCTTGTGCAGAATGCACTTCAGTGTGTGTGGGCATCCATTTATGTGCAGCTAGCTAAGAGGATACCACTGGAAGTAAAATCTAGGCTTGAGGAAGCAGTGACTTTCAGTGTGGCTGTGCTGCTGTACGGGGCTGTACTGATGGATCTGTGTGTGTCTCTGTGTGTGTGTGTGTGTGTGTGTGTGTGTGTGTGTGCTTGTGCTTTTGTACAAGCAGGCCACTGCAGGTCTCTCTGTCTGCAGGTGTGCTCCTACTTCTGTGTGTGATCTGGCTGCATTGCTTTCTGAATATCAATGAGCTTAGTAAAAGCATGTATGTATTTGTATCTGTGTGTGCATCTATCTGCATATGGATGGGCTTGCACGGTGTCTGTAGATCCGTTTCTTTGTGTGGTTTGTGTGTCCCTCCTGTGAGATGGATGCCTTCTTGAGGCCTGATTTCAGTCACTGTGAGTGCTTTCATTCCGCTAAAAGGCACTGTCATTCAGCAGCAAAACCACAAACTGGGCACCAGGAGACCTGGATCCCTGTTAATGAGCAGAGTCTTTTAAATCACTCTGTGCCTCAGTTTCTCCTTCCAGCCTTTTTTTTTAACTGAGACTGTGGACACACACTCCCTGCCACTATATGGGCATAATGCAATGCCCTACATGAATGGCTCTATCTAGTGCAGCCAAGATACTGAGTCCTGAGAGGACCTTCTGATGCTATCCCACTCCCTCACAGTAACATTCATCCCTGCATGTACTTGCATTTGTGTGTTTGTGTTTGGGGTGTCCATCTGTGTACTTTGTGGCTGGCTATTTGTAGTTTTTATCTCCCCCGTGTACAAACAGAGCAGGGGAAGATGGAAAGGAAGGAGTTATTAAATGCCAAGCGGATATGCAATAAATCCCATTGATTTTACAAACTCCAGCTTGTCTTCAATCTCTTTCCCTTCTTTATCCTGGGGGCATTGCAACAAAGCCCTATTTTAAATACCTTTCCTTTGCCTTCCCCCTTCCCCCTCCTCTCACTCCCAAAAAAGTGTCAATATTTTATTTGGATTTTTAACTTCGCTCCATAACAGTTGTTTGACCTCCTGACTCATGTGAGTCACATAAATTCTGGGACTTTATTCAGGAGCCATGTTCCTTCTATTGAATAAGCAATTTGGGAGGGTGAATTAATGACTTGTGCTGTTGCTGGAAAGTCCCTGAAGAAATATTAAAATTGCTTGCAGACTGAATCAATACTCACTGAACACCCAGCATGAGGACCTGGGCTTTTTAATGGCTACAAGCAGTGGCACTGGGTAGAGGAAGGGGAATTCCTGCACACACAACGCATGCAGGCATACACAACCAACAGCAGCCTTCCCCCAGCCTTGCTGGCTGTTTCAATAACAGCATATTCTTGTGCATGCAACCTGCTACAAGCTGATGCTTGCTGTGCCAGGGAAAGGACTTACAGTCCAGTTCCCCCATCTCCCTCCCCAGATCATGCAGGATTTGCAAAAGCTGGCTGTTTGGGCTGTGTGTTAAGCGCTTGGGTTAGCATAGTCTGGCACAATCTAGGAGGCACAAGGAAGGTTGATTATTTGTGGCGTTATGAGCATGTTCTATGTGTCACTTTGCTTTTTCCTCTCTAAAGAGGAAAGACAGTAGTGCTGTGTTAGGTTTGGTGTGCTGTTGTGCTTTGGGAAGAGGATTTGGCTGTTTTGCAGAGGCATATCTGTGAGATGGTTCTGTGGCTTTGGGTGCCGAACAGTATTTTTGTCTGTCCACAGTGTGAATTCCTTTTGTTTGTGATATTCTGTAGGATTTCCTTTCTTATATTGGCTTGTGTTTTGGTGAGGCTTGAATGTTGTTCACCCCTGCTAGTGTTAAGCCTGCACGATGCTTTTCGTCACGGAGCAGGTGTCAGTTCGCTAGATCAGTCTATTTCAAGGCTGTGGGTGCAGTCCTGAATGGTTCCGAGTGCCCTGGTAGTCTACCAGCCTCACTAGGACATGAATGTGCTCAGCTGTGCTGATCAACAAGGCTTTTACTATTTGCTGCTCGCTAGGCTAACAACTGCCAGATTTTGTCCATATCCTAAGACCCCTCTGGCAAGGGTAGGTTTTGTTACTAGAGTTTTCAAGCCTCTTTTGAGAACATGGCCCCATGTTTTGGTGTTTTGCCCTGTGGTCGTGAATGGCTGTTTTGTATTCGCTTGTTGGGCGGCTGTTATTGTGTATTAACACCAGGGTGGGTGTGCTTTGTATGACCGCATGTCTGTCTCATTGATTCCATCAGTATTATTTTGTAATCGTGTGATTGAGTTAGTGTGCATTTCAGGGCTCCTGTGTATTGAATAATGATGTCAGGGATTGGGTTGTTTGACTGGGTAATGGCCTCTTTTCAGTGTTGTAAGTGAATGTGTCCTTCTCCTGTTTCCCTGTCTCGGCTGGGGCAGGATCATTTACACTAGGTGATTCCTTAAGACGCTCACATGCATTAAAGAATATCCCTTTGGCTCACGAGCTCTCCCTGCCAGCGGGCCATGCCGAAGGTACGTTTCTCATATGTGTGTGTGACACGTGCTGTGGCATGTCTGGCTGGTTCTCAGCTGCATGCTTCAAGGTATGTGTGTCTTCTGGTGTAACTCAGGGGTTTTGCTAAGACCTTTCAGTAATGTTTTGGATACGTTTCTTCACAATTATGCGCAAGACTATACTATGCAGTTCGAAATAGATTTGACAGAGTCTGTGAAAGGATCTATAAATTATTACATGTCTTCAGTGAAGTGCACGCTTGCCTTTGCAAGGGTTGTCTTGTATGACTTTCTACATTAATGCATAGAAGGGCATCTGTGTCAGATAACAGATGCCTCTGATCTGTGTGTGACTGACTAGCAATGTTCCCAAGTCTGAACTAACTTGGGTCTCTCATATATGTGAGAACGAATGGGATTCTATGTCAGCAGCATTTAACAGTAAATATACGTGTTAAATTTTAAACGTACATTGAATCTCTGGGTTTGTGCAATAGCTTCTGACTTGTGCAGAGATTGTGTGGTAATGCCTTAAGACAGTGTGGCCACATTTGGCCCCTTGGAAATCAACGAGTTATTTTTCAGCTGATGATTATGTGTCATTGCTGCATCCATTTATTTGCTCTATGCAGGTAATGTGTCTGGCATTGGGCCTGTTCTGTCCTTCCCCAGCTATCAGGATTTAGTCCAGTAGCAGTCACGTCCAGACAAAGTCTAAGAAAAAGGCTGTGAAAGATCCAGAAAACTTCTAGAGAGAGTTTTCAATTGTACCCTGTCACCGAAATATCTCATCAGGGAAAGATGTATAACCTCTCTCAGGCCGTCTATATGGCTGGGATTTAGCAAGCCGGTGAATTTAGCTTGTATTTTTCGGTGAGATTGCAAAGAAGTAACTCCTTACTCATGCTTGCATTAGCTCAAACCTTGTTACTTCCCTTGGTCCCTTGTTTGTGCTGTCACAGTCTTTTTCCCACTTTCTCCTCTGTATTCTGGCCTGAATTTAACCTTGGAAAAGATTGCCTGATCCTTTGCCCACCCATTGCTTTACCAGCTCCCACCCCTCACACTGGGGTAGCAGCATCAGGGTAGCAGGGAGAAGGGAAAAAAATGAGGGTGTGAGGAAGGGAGGGAAAGAGAGAGAGAGAGAGACCTGTTTGAAAAATAATTGGAGGCTGTTAAACAGAGGAGCCCAGCATATCACTCTAGTAATGGAAATAAATTCCATTGTATTTGCATTTTAATTTTCCACATAAACAAAGGCCTGGAGTGAGCTGGCTTCGCCAGAATCACCGGCCAGAATTTAATTAGAAATGAAAAGTTTATAGGGTCCTCTTTAATGCGATTAATGCACAGTTAACATTTATCACATACATATGCTGGAATCGCCTTTTTTAAGCAACCACCGGCCATGAAATGAATTTCTTTTCAACTTTTTTAGCATGCGTGAGGAAGGCTGTCTCTGGTGAGGCGGTCCAGTGAGCACACTCCTGACAGCTTGGTAAACTGCAGCCCACAGAGGCTTAGTAGCCCCCATCCTCACTGAGGAAAGTTCAAGGTGGCTTAGAGGGAAGCATGGTCTAGTGGTTAAAGCCTGAGGTTGGGAGTCAGGGGATCTGGGTTGTATTCCCAACTCTGCCACATGCTCACTGCATGACTGACTTGCTCTCAGCGTCTGTTTCTCTGGGTGTTAAAAATAAAAGAGAAATCAGCTGGAAGAAGATATCTCAGCCCCAGACCCCTCTGTCTCTCAGTCTCTCCAGCAACTTGCCCAGCCCTGTTGTATGGGATCTGGATTGGATCCTGTACTGTGCTGACCTCTCAGCTCATCTTCCTGTGCCAGCTGTGGGGACAGGGGAACATCCACAGAGATTGCCTGATGTGAGAGACTAGGTCTCCTGGAGAGACTTCTTTACATTGCCCCAGCTACCTGCACATTCATATGTGTCTCGCATGGGCATGGGTTCCTACGGATCTCACATTGCTTCTGTGAGGTAAGCACCTTCCTGCCGAGGAGCATGAATCAGGAGTGGAGCAAACCTTGCCTTTGCAGTGTGGGAGCCCTGGCAGCCCTGCCATGAGCACCTGTATTCACTGCTGAGGTAACTTCATGTTTCTTAAGGGGATCCTCACATGCCGGTTTGGTCCCAGAAACTGCTAAGAACAGCTTGTGAGATACTGGGTCTGTCAAGCCTGAACTTCAGATACTAACATAAACCTACTCAGGAGCAGCTACCAGCCCTCCTTGTGGAAGGGGTAATTATGCCTCAGTCATCCTGAAGGGCCCTGGGAGGTCACCCTGAGTGCTTATAAAAAGCTTGAGCTTGTCTGCACATGGATGCTAGGGAAAGCAAGTCTAAATCAAGAAAAATTATCAATATCCTTTCCTTGCAGAGCACAATGATGAGATAAAAGGCCAAAGGTGAACACCTCCCCTGTGAATCTGTGCTCCTGCCAGAGCCAGGAGGGTATCAGACTTGTCACCTCCCTGCCACCTCACAAGTCCCAGAGGAGACTGTGGTCCCTTCCTTATGCCCCCTTCCCTGCTCTGCTTGTGTGACAGACAGGCTACAGCCCCCCTCTACTCCCACACTTCCTTCCCAGTCTTGCAGACAAGCAGAGTAAATAAACCAGGCCCATGGACACAAAGTGTTAGCATGTTAGGGACACAGCAGGGGAAGGAGGAACATGAAACCTCTATTGATCCCTTGAGGAATGATGTCCCTTCCTTATCTTATCAGATTCTCTTCACTCTTCAATTATAGTCTGTTGAAATTGGCCTCTTAACCCAAACAAGATAACCTGGGTAATGAGGAGAAGAGTGCAAGGGGAGGGGAGAGAAGGGCAGAGTCCAGTGCATTAAACTATAGCTATAATCAGAAATATCTCCTTTAGTGTAATCTCCTCTGCCCCCACTATCCCCAGGTATCCTCTTCTTGCGTCATGTGTCAGGTGAACTACCACACATCCACTCCCTGACAAATGTATCATGCCATATACGCCACTCATTCCCTTGGCTGCACTTGGTACCCACAAAAGGCACGTCCCTACACTTGTACATAACATTTTCTTCTATATATGTATATGCCCTGCTGTACACCTTTAGTGTTCACCCATGTCAACAGATGCCCCTTTGTCACACACACGCTTGCACACGGGTTTGTGTTACTGATGCTGCCCATCTCACCAGCTGTGTTTCCTCAGCACATTAGTGGTATGGCTGCCAAAGCACCTTATCCCCACATCTGTCCAAAAGAACTGCTGACAAAGATATAAGCACTGCTGGGACTCCCCCCTGCATCTGCTTAGAGCCGTAGTTCATCAGTGCGTTTACAAGACTCTCTGGCCATCAGGAAGCAGTCACACAGAACCCCGTGCAGAGTCCCACACATTGCCATGCCTTTCCTCACCACTATGGCTCCCTGCACGTAATTGCAGAGTTGTGATGTTTCCATGGATAAGACTATTCTTAGTTCTTACACAAACCAGTAATACCTACTTGCTTTAAGTCTATACTCACAGCTGGACATGTTGCCCTAGTGATATGCCCATGCTCCTCCTTGTACACATGTCGTGGGTTATAGGGCATGTCTCACCCAAATATCCATTACAGAGAAGACTGTCTGATGGAACAATAGAGACTCAGCGGTTTATCTGCACAAATGCACTCTGGTTTCCATGCTCAGATTACTTCACTGTGCACAGAGTGATCCTGGAGCACATTCAAGCGATGCAGAGGGTGCTTTCACTTTGGAAAGGTGGTGCTCTGAACAGTGCTAAGGCTTCATTTACAGGGCTGGCATCCTCCTCATGTGTGCTTCAAAAAACTCTATTCCCCAGGATCACTTTATCCCTTCTCCTTCACTGTGCCAGGGGCATTTCCTTGTATACACATCCTGCTGAAATGAGCCACACTTCCTTCCATTTCATGCCTCCCTATGCCACCAACTCTCCCAGTTTTGTCTGTGGGGAATAAAGAGTCATAGGTATGCCACAGGCACATATTTTTCTTTAAATATTTGCAGGTCACAAAAACTCATGTAAACTGCAAAGGGGGTTTAGAATCATGGCACTCATCTTTCTACAAATTTTTATGTGCTTTCTCATGTGCAAGGATACAAACTCACCCATGCAGTTCCTCCCCGCTCTCCAGCCTGCGTACCTCACAAGAATCTGCACACAGCCAGACCCACTTACTTTGTCCCCATCCTGTCTGCCTTCATACTCACAGACCCTAAACTGAGGCCTACACGTGTAGCCTGAAATTGTTAAAGCCACATAAGGGAGTTGGATGTTAACACTGAATGACTTGGCATCTTGTTTGGCACAGTGGCCCAAAGTGCCTTCTGGAAAGCCACAGCAGGTCTGATTTTGACAGTATACAATTCAAATCTGCTTTAGCCTTTCACTCCATCCTTATCTCTTGCCCCTTCCTTACCCAGCCCCACTCAACTCTGCTCTCATCCTATTCTGGACACTTCATGTTGTGGTTTGTCTGTCACAGTCAGCACTACAAACATTGTCTCTTTTAAACTCTGAATTTGCTATTTGTTCCATAGGGAAAGGAAATTTGTGACACTGCACATTTTCCACTCTGCCTCTGCTTGCACTGCCTTGGCACATTTGTACATAGTGTGTTTCTGAAATACATTTCCCCTATGCACTCGGTTTGCAAACATGATATCCTTTTCTTCAGAAATATTATTCCTTTCTTTTCTCTTCTCTTAGACATCTCCTCCCCTCACATTGATTTTATAAATGAGTATGTATTTTGTGTGTGTGTGTAATTTATGTATAAATGTTTAATTTTTCAAGTTCAAAAGTCTGCATTTAAACAACTAAGAAGTGGCCTAAATTTAGGCAAATATTAACAGCAGGCACTATTACTGAGCTACATCATGCTGCAGTCTTTCCTTTTAGAGGCAGATCACCAAAACTTATTCTTAAAAGAATTTTTACAGAAACATGAATATATTGAAAGGCAGTGAGCCCTTTAAGAAGAGCCCAAATCTTAGTGCTCAAAGAATCTAGTGCAGTTTTAAAGTGAGAACTTGAAAGTGGGTAGTGGGGTAATGAGTTTGCTGCCATATTTTGACTCCGCTTGAAACAAATGAGGATAGGTTTTGGGATTCAAAGGGCTGGGATATTAATCCTTCCTGACAAATGAAATGAGTACTCTTTTTGTTGCCAGAACTGTGCAAACTACCCTGGAACTAGAGGCGGTACACGGCATCCTGTCTGACAGATATGTGAGGGTCTCTTTTGTGATTTTGTTGTCTGGTTGCAGTCTCTGCTTTTCCTTGTGTAAATTAGCAAACAGACACCAGTCTGCCTTGCAAAACACAGGTACCACCCTGCTCAAATGAAATACAGTGATGGGTATTTTGAGCAGAGCTGATCACTTATCTTGAAGCAATTTGTCTTGCAAGCAGAGATGGATATTTAACCCTTATGCAACTTAGACCCGTACAAAGAGGGAAGGATTCTTACCTTGGAGGGAGGAGGATCTGTTAAACATGGAGCTAAACATAGGAATAGTAAATCTGCCCCCAGGAGAGAACAACTGTTATAGGCAAACTCCATCATACCTGTGTATGTATGCATGTGTGCCTGTGTTGGGGGAGTTGCTAGAAGCCTGGGGAACAATACACTGTGCAGGATTTAGAAATGCTACAGGAACTGCAGATCTAGTAGATGACAAAAGCAAGAGATGTCCTATTTCTGTTTTTCATAGAGGCAGAGACAAGCCACCAAAATCTCCCTTCCTGGATCAACAGTAAGGTTTGGGTAAATGTTTCATATATAGCATTTTCTGGGAAGTGTATCTGTGGACTCACACTCCGTTAGCTCAGGCTTTTGGCACATCACTCTTCCTCCTCTCTGTCAAAACTAGTACACACATAAATCCCAAGCCAGACAAAGGACAATGGAATATCCTCCCCTGACTGCTTCCAACTGCTGCATATGCTTCCTTTTGCGTACCAGCATTTTGTGTTACCGTCTATGTGCCTGCTCAGAGACACATAGGTGTTCTCTACCAGATACCAATATGTAGTAGCCAACCAGCTGGCACATTTTCCCGAAGGTAACTACCTGCCTTGCTCTCAGAGTCCCTGTATAAATGTCCTATAACAAAAAATGTGGTATAGTTCAGCTTTTTTGTTCCCCATGCCCACCTTTGAACACATCAACCTTTCAAATTTGCCTACTATTTATTAATGTCCCCTCTACACTCCTTCTATACCATCACTCCTTCTCAATATCTGTATGGACAGACATATTCTCTCCATATGTCTCAAACATTTCATGCATACATCCTGTCATTCTTCATACTCCAACCACAGCTATTCCTCTCCTATGGCTCCAGGATTGAACTATTGTGTTGTCCATTTCCCAGTGACAAGGGGTCTAGTTACAGGGATATTGATTGGTTTTCATGCAGACAGATGGATCTGCCTTTGGTCTCCCTACCAAAATCCACCTCTGTATGGGCTGATTGTCACTGCTCCAGGGATAGGATTTCACCAGGAGACCACCCTCCATGCAAACATCCTTCACCCAGGCCACGGATGGTAATAAATGGAGTCAGGCTGAGCCATAATAAAAGCAATTGAGTGGGTTACCTGTGCAGACATGAGATTTATACCTCCTCATATTTGATGTGATTGTTTTATTGAGTTCTCAGTGCAGTTAGGATGCCATTTATTTATTTATTTATATGCCTACTTATCATGGAAGAGGGGGGAGGCTCTTTCAGCCTAGCTGGTGTTCAGCCTCCCTCTTGTCAAGTATGAGCCCATAGAAAAGGACTCTCCAGTTTTGCTCTGCTTTTTACTTAGACTTGGACTTGATGAGTGAACCTTTCCCACATATCTCATTTCCTATGACAAACAAAGATGTTTGTTTCAGGACCCCTGAAACTTTGAGGACTGTCTGAATTATGAGCCTAGTAGAAGCTAAGGGGCTGGTGTAAACCAAGACATGTATATACTGATTTTCCAAAAGCGCCTCTTGAAAGAAATTCCTATTTACGCTGTTCCTGTTTTGGACAATGGTTTGTGAACTGTGCACAGAGCCTCTTTATGCTATTGCAATAGAAATAGTAAGCACTGGCATTGCTTCTGACTCCGTGATCACATGTGAGGATTGAGAAATATTAGCAGGTGTAAATTGATTGGAAATGAATATTTGTAAGTGCACCCTGAGGAGTTTGGAAACCAAGTGATTAGATTTGTGATTTTCAGCTGGGTAGATAGCCATGTAAGTGCTGCAAAAACACCCCTCAGTTACTGGCACTAGAGAAAACTGGAGGCTAGTGCTGAATATCGTAGTGTCTAGTATTTCATCACAAGCCTAACAGTGTTTTTTGTGGGTTTTCCAGCTCCTCTAGTCAAGTGGTAGCATAAGAATTTCAGTTTGCATTTAATAAAGTACGTTGCCAGTGCTTGTGGGGGCTTGAAAAGGGTCCTGTCAGCTCTCAGAAGATTCAAAGGACCGCATTGTTAAGATGTTTTTAAAGTTGTTTAATAGGAGTCAGATATCCAAATCCCCTTTAAAATTTATAGTAGAAAGGAGAAAACAAGTGAAAACAAACCTACATTGTATTACAAGTGCTCATGATTATTATGCCATTTACGCAGTTTAGGCTCTGCCTTGGCATTTTTAAACAGCTGGGACTGATAAATACGGCAATGCAGCTATAGGCTCCAATAGATTAATTTGGATTACAGTAGGAAAAAATCCTCATTCCTGTTAGTTTAAAAAATAATCATTTGGGAGAAGAACTCAAACCTTTCTGATGCTTTCATGAGTAGTAATCATTGTTAGAGTCATCTACGCACAGATGGGATTTCCTAAACCCCCAGTGAGCTATGTGGATGTCAGACCAATGGCAAATGCTTTTAGAAGTCTCTAGCTTTCCATTTATAGAGACCAACACCAAAAGTGGGATCTGTAAATATTTTGCTGATTTTAAATGGAGAGCCTAAATTCCATTTGAATTTCACCATGCCTTAATTAAGGACATTGGAATCTAAGTGAAGCTCAGCCTTGTTCAACTGTTTTGAAGTCATATACTGTTATTCAAGTAAAACAAAAATCTTTTGTTTGAATAGGCTTTAGAGTTAGACATGCGAGTTTTTTGGCATTTGATATGTGTCTGAAAACATGACTTTGTTTTGTATGTACCATGTCATCATATCATAAAAGGTCCAGCTGGCCTGCTAGACCATTATCTCTCTCTTTAGCCAATGCAAGATTATTTCTTATTGTATATTTGCTTGTTATTAATGCCATCTAGTTATATACATTCCAAGAAATCAGGAATTCCTATGGGATGCAATTCCACATTTTAATGGACCTCCATATCAGGGGATACCTTCTGCTGCCATATAAATGTTTCCTTTCTTATTTCCCTTCCTTCATTCCTGGCTATAGTGCTTTGTTTAGATGTGAATAATTCCTTTCCTGTTGGGGAGGACTGTGCCCTTCAGATCACTATATTGTCCTCACCCCTTCGTCATTTCTTGGCCAAGCCACTTATATTTTCTCCTCTTTTCTCCCAAAGTCAAATGAGTTTTTTTCACATCATAATGATTCTGGTAAATGAGGTTTGGCTCCATAAGATTCACTCACCCAGCACAGAAGTGTGGCTACCTTTATGGCACAATCCAGCAATAATTCAGTGATTGCAAAATCCTGAAAATATTCAGATTCCAGCAAAAATCAAGCTTTTTGATCATCTATTAAAAAAAGGAAGGTCTGGGATTTTTAGGTGATAAAGGGCCCGATATAGTTCTGAACTTTGAGGTTCACAGAACAGGGAGTTCAAAACTTCCCGGCACAACCCATTCTACTTGCTGACTGCCTCTGTTGAGCTAATATCTCTGCAATATGAAAATTAGAAAAAATGCAGCTAGCTTATTGTATTTCCCCCCATACAGCCTTCCAATGGCCAGATACGATGAATAAGACAATGAGAAATGCTGTGAGCATTCATTTACTCTTTCAGCTGCAGTAACATTGTCTGTAACCTCTGCTTTATGAGCCTGTCCTTTATTTGC
The DNA here is from genome assembly GCA_013400515.1 of Erpornis zantholeuca. Taxonomy (NCBI): domain Eukaryota; kingdom Metazoa; phylum Chordata; class Aves; order Passeriformes; family Timaliidae; genus Erpornis; species Erpornis zantholeuca. The sequence continues at coordinate 84,342 of VZTN01028755.1, forward strand.
AATGATAAAAAGAAGATAATACCAGGTTTGTGTCTGGTGGAAAATAGTCTGAATTTAAAGGAGTATATTCCCTGTAATGAAGCCCTGTGTGACCCGATTGCATTTGTTGCTCAGCTGAAAGCAACTGGCAGTAGAAGTCTTTTACCTTGACAGCATACCCTGATGCAGGAAATCGCATAGGAACCTTAGACACAGCATCAGCTGGGAGAGAGGATTCCTGCTAGAATCCCGAGTTTCTTCTGTGCCCACTGGGAAGTGCCAGGTTACGAGTCCTGGTAATCTCCATTTAGTACTGTCGGACAAGTTTTCTTCACCCCTCCCTTGCACCAAAACAATGTCAGACAGGGGCAAATCCAGTCTACATGACAAGTCAAATATTTGGTCTCTATGTTGAGAAAAGTGACTTGTGGCTACTAAATACTAGCAGTGGTGATAGGTTTGTGTGACACACACGTACACTTGCAGGGTGAAACTCAGGCAATTCACCCTGAGTTCACTGCAGACAATGCAGTTGTCACTGCTTTTGATCTCTATGAACAAGGTGCCATTAGAGATACTCTGTATTCTTCCAGCTTCTCCCTAGACTCATTACCTGTCTTCCAAGAATTCCAGATTTGTTCGGGGGGAAAGACAAGAAGCGATTCACCAGTGACTCTGGCCGGGATGTCCTTTGGGGAACTCTCAAGCGCTGGCGGCTAGTGAGGGTGACTCAGAAAGCTCTGTTTGCGTAATACTGATTCCTTCCACATATAACACAGCCCCTGCCCTAATGCACCTGTTTTTTGCCAGACAATTGTTTGTCTTGAAATGTTACATTTACCTCAACTGCATGAGCTAAAGCCTCAGCTGATGTAAAACAACCTAGCTTCAGTTTTGAACTTTTTCTCGTTATGTGTTGAACTCAATGGACATTTTTAGTGAAAGATCATACTGAGTTTTAAAAAGGTAACTAAAAGCTGCTATTTTCATTTTACAGATGGCAAAACAGCCTCCTAAGGAGTCTAAGACTAAGATCAATCAGAAAATTAATGTCAGAACTGGTAAGAGAAGTCTGATCTTTGAATATACTATTCTTTGCTCTAAACTACAGGCCTGCCTGCAGCCGCTGAAATTGGCCATATGCTCAATAATATTTCAATGTACAAGTGTATTTCACTGGTCTTTATAACCCAAGTCAATGTATGTGTCTTTCCATATGTATTTTTAAAAGCACATCATTATTGAAGACTTCAACTAGGCATCATTAGGCAATTGGGATATTGTGAAAATGGAAACACCTCCCTAAACCATGTGCTTAACGCTAGAAATTAATGTATACCCAATACCTAAGAGAAGATTGAAAAAGCATACAGCAGTTTGACTGAGATAATATATCCACTAAATTCTGTTCTCTGCCACGGGGCATCGGTTAGGTCTGCTCTCAGGAACTCAGGATCCAAAGTGTATCCAGAAGGCTGACTGAACTCTGAAATGCTTTACATTTAGCTTGCCTTGGATAAGGGCTAAATGGGCGTCCCTAGTACTGAACCTGGTCACCCAAGAACTAGGATAGAGGGACAAATCAGGGGGAGGTTGTTTTGCTTTGCATTTCTGGACCTTGTTCATTAATCTAAGATAGTTCATTAATTTAAGAGAAGCAGGAAAGAGTGCTTAAATGACAATGTCCATTGCATAACTCGCATTACCATGAATGTATGTCCATGATGTGCTCCATCCTGTTCCTACTAAAGTACATTGTCTAATTCAAAAGATTTTTCTGGGGTGATTATCATCTCACGAAGCCAATGTTCTTAGGCGAACTATATGTTCTGATAAACAAAGAAAAAGTTGTCACTAACATCTGCCTACAAGTTCGTGTTTAGGAGACTGCCACAAGGAGCGTCTAAATCTAGCAGTATCTAAATTCAGTTGAAATACTCTAGCCTGAAGTGACCAAAGATAACTGCTTTATAGTCATATGATTGATGGAAAAGTTTGGGCTAGCAGAGTGCTCAAGAAACAAGGTGCTCAAATGATTTAAAGCATTAATTGCTTACTGAAGAATTAAGATTTTCTGTCATGTGCTTGCTTCTCAATTACATGCCCTGCGTATATGTGTGTATATATATGTGTATATATGTGTATATATGTGTGTATGTGTGTACATGCCCTGTACATATGCATGTATATATACACGTTTGTATATGTGTACGTGTGAATACCTACACGTATGCAATTGGTTTATACTGCAGAATACTTAATGTTTGAAGTGGGAACAGGAAAGCTCTTGGTGCAGAGATAACTGATCTTGATCCTGTCATTTCTGGTGCACTTTGCTTATTAACGCATATACTTTCTAGATATTCCCCATAATTAAAAGAAATCTGCTTCATAGCAGAAGACTTTAGTACTTTTTCCTGAGTCTTGACAGGGTAGTTAAGCCATGTTTTTTGCTAGAGCTTTTATCTACCCTTTATCTGCATGGGTTTGGTATGAACAAGTTTCTGATAAAACTCAGAACTGAAAAACATTTTGTCCCAAATGCGTCCTGCTATTCTCAGCGCAATACTGACAGATTAGTGCAATGTAGGCACACAGAATTAATGTATTGCAAAAAAAAAATTAAAAAAAAAAGTTTAAATTGTTTAAGGGAGACTTTTAAAATTTAATTGAAACAGTGTTGTTCTGTAGTCTCTCACCCAAAAGCCTTTACTAATGTTAAACTAATTCTCAGAAAGAAAATAAAATGTAATTAATACATTTTCAGAAAATTTTATAACAACCAAAAGTAATTTTTTTCTATGTACAAGGATATCTCCATTTCGAAGCGCAGTGTTCACTGTCTTTCTGGGGATATAGGTAACTTCTATTTCTGTAAATGCCTTGCTAATTGTCTTAATACGTTAAAACACTCCTGGATGTAGCTCTAACTGTTCTAGACACTGGGCCAAAACAGATTTTGCTTTGGAAACGCCACATTTTGCAGAAGTAAGAAGACAGATACTTATTGATGGCTAGGTTTTAAAATTGTCATCTCTCTGAAGCTGCTCAGAGACTGAGTGTTAGATTAACTCCAGTTTGAGAGTGGTGGTCAGAGAGATGACAATTTACTGCAGGTAAGGGATTTGCTGTTACAAAGAACTGACCTGATTCGGTATGTGAATTTTTGCAATAATGGAGAGAAAAATGTATATTTAAATTTTGATCTTAGTCTCTTCTTTGTGTTTTGTGAGTTCTGTGAGCTGGAGTCATGAAATTCACTGGAGTGATGAAGTTCTCACTACTCTCCACAGCACTAGGATTGGGCCCTAAAATACTCAATATTTCCTATTTCATGACAATTTTTTCTGCATTTGCTGTCTTGTTCTTGTCTAGGACAGACTTGCAAATTTTACAACCTGTACTATGGGTTTACTTCCTCACAGATGTGAGTTTTGAGGAGCCTCATACAAAGATGAACAGTGGGAAGTTGGGTCTGAATTATATAAAGGAATGGGAAAAGACTAAATCTTATGAAGCTGAAATGCTCTTGAGCCTTGGGCACTACACACTCAATGCCATTGCCGTGGTGGGTCACAGCTGAGCCTCTTTGGTATAATGATACTTAGCAGCTACAAAACACTTGTCCTCAAAGTATTTTATAAGCACAATCTAATTTACATCTATTTCCACTTCCTTCTGAGAAAAATCAGTTTTCATTTCCAGTGTGGGGAAACTGAGGCACAAAACTCCCAAAGTCATGCCACAGACTGGTAGCATGGTGGGAGCCAAATCTGATGCTCAGCTTTCTGCCCGGGACATGACAACCCAGACATGAGGCATTGAGTCCAGCAAGCATAAGACTGAGACTTCAGTGACTTTTGGATGCTGAGATCCCTTAAGCTAGCTGGAGTATAAATAATGTTGGGTCCACACACGCTATTTCTCCAAAGAGCCTATGACCGTTCCTCTGGACTTCCATGCCACCAGCTCAATTCCTTCCAGGGATAGCTGTCTGTCCTTCCACAGCTGCCTTTGTAAGGTGTCTGAATGTCAAACTGTTATTATTTCAATACCTGACTGAGAGAGTAACAGAGACCTGGAGGTTTTTTAGGAGGGTGTATAATTAGCCGATCAGTATTATGTTACCCTGTTCATAACTTAATAACCATTTTAATACAGATGGCACACACAGGGATAATTTCCTAGGGTAGCCTAGCAGTATATTACAGAGACAGTGTGTCTGAGGGAATCTTTCTTAGCCAAGGTACATTCCACTAGCTAATTCTACCTGCTGTTTTCAAGATGATTTGGGATAATTCCATATCATTTGCAAAATATTAAAACCCATTTATATAGGATGCCAGATTTAGAAATACACAGTCTGAGTTATTAGACATATTTTGATAAATCTGCCATGAAAAGTGCAGGACAAAAAAATACCACTGTGTTTTCCTTGCTATTTATTTTTTGCTTCCCTTGATATAAATACCTGGTTTTGTTTTTGTTTTTGTTTTTGTTTTTGTTTTTATCTGGCTAAATTTGTTATATATCAAAAGGGCCGAGATACTGATTTGTGCATTTTATCTATGTAGACACTACAAAAGCCTGCATGCTTATTTACACATACCCTATGTATGTTTATATGGCTGGGAAGAGCCATACACTTGGGATTGCATCCAAAATTTCACGTATTTTTACTCTGTTGGTGAGGTATTTCATGCTATTGTATGTACCTTTCACAAATATCTCTGTGTTACTCTGTTTTTAGAGGTTGTATTACTGTAGACATAGTCAGGGTATCTATACATATATAACACTAAAACAGTGTAATTACTTTTGCTGTGTCCACAAGAGAGTTGTGATGCCAAAGTGTGAAGATCTGATGCACCTTGTGTTTGAACGTGCAGGCATGTGAATTGTCTGAGAGCTTTGACGTCTGTCAGTACTCGATTACATCTATTCCTTTTTCTCCTGCATCGATCCTGGTTTTTTGCCTGTCATATGGTTATTTTTGTCACCTCAAACCTGAGACCAAATCTGAGTCCCTTCAACAACAAAATCGCACCCTAGCAGCCGGGGGAGGAAATGGGGAAAGGTTCGCTAGTGCGAAATCGATTCTGCTGCTGCCCAGCCTTCTGCGAGGGCAGGGATCAGACCGAGTCGGGGCCACAGGGACCGCGGAGAGCGGCGCTCCGCAGCCGGGTAAATTACCGCCCAGCAAATTTAGCCGTTCCCTCGGGCTACCGACGGGGAGTGAGCCGGGGGAGTGGGTGCAAGGGAATCCTTCCTCCCGCGCTCAGCGGTTCGCGGCTGTGAGCTCGCCCTGGCTGGCAGAAGACGACGGCAGCCTTTCGGCTCAGAGCTCTAATACCCTGGCAAGGCTGGAGGTCATCTACACCCGATAGGGGTGTTCGAGAGACACGGGAAACCCCGGCTCCGCAGCCCGTCACCCTCCAGCCTGAACAGCACCCAATCTTGCGGCAGTGCCGGGCTGCTCGGCGGGATCTCAGCTGCTCTGGCAGCAGCGCTGCCCACCCCCGGGCCAGGCGGTGGGCACAAGCTGCGGCCCTGCGGCAGCGAGCGCCGGGCCAGATCCGCGCACCCGCTTCTCGCTGCGGGCGCTGGAAGAACGGGCGGCCGTTTTCGGTGCCGCTGCCCGGAGCTGTGCTCGGAGGTCGCGGCGGGGCCGGGGAGAGCCCGCTGGACGGGGCCAGGGACTGGCGGGGCCCGCCCCCCGGGCCCGCTGCGGGCAGGGGGCTGG
>VZTN01028755.1:111744-208815 GCA_013400515.1 Erpornis zantholeuca
GGCCGCGCGTCCCGCCAGAGGGGGCAGTGCAGATCGGCGGTGCCGGGCACGGGGCTCCGGCCTCGGCCCGGCCGGGGGGCTTCTGCCCCAGCCCCGGAGCCGGGGAGTCTTAATCCCTCGCTGCCCTGTGATGACGTTTAGATTCAAAAGCGCTTCCCAGGATGTTTCCACGGCCCCGGCTGGTGGTCGCGGCGGGAGTCGGTGGCTGGCAAAACCAGGCAAAGTCTCCCGGGGTCGGGGCTACCGCACCCCCTTGCGCCGGGCTCGGAGCGGGTGGGCAGCAATGCTCTCCAGGGAGTTGGGGACAGTCGGTGTGACCGCTTATTCCTTCTCCATTCAACACAATTTTCTATCTCAAGGAAGGGGACCCGACAGCCAGACAGCCTGTGGGCGCCCTTGTGCTTAGGGACAGCCTGGATCCGCAGGGGCCGGGAGATGCCTTGGGGTTTGGGGAATCTGGAGAGTCCCAGCGTGGATTAGGATAGGAATGAAAGAGGTGGACACGTAGGCGGGGGGCTTCGCGTCGCTGTTCCCAGAAGTGGAGAAAAGAAAAGGAAAAATGGAAGATCGTGTAAAAACCACGAGAGACTGGGGACGCAGAACACGCCCTGTACCAATGTGAGAAAGAAGGTGAAAATAAAAGAAGCGTGGAACTAAGTGAGAAGATGGAAATCGGGGTGAATGGATAGAGAGACATTGATCTTTACTAATATTAGAGAAAAAGATCTGAAAAAAGACGGGGATGTTTAATTTGATTATGAAAGGGGGATGGATGGATGGATGGATGGATGGATGGATGGATGGATGGATGGATGGATGGATAAATGGACAGAATGGGAGAAAAAAAAATTAGAAAATATGAGGAGAAGAAAACAATCTCCCCACCTTTCTAGCGTTTGTGGAGAGAAAGAAGTGAGTGAGGGGGCAGAAGAAGAGAAAGGATAAGAGAGGAAAGGATAAAAGGAAAGGGAAAAGAAAAGAGGTAAAGAGTAAAGAGGTTTTTAAGAGCCGTCAAACACTTGGTAGACATGAGAATTAGAACAGAAAAGCTGAAACATTTATGGCAGCCTGCGCAGAGGTGATTTCCCCATTGGCATTTTATGGAGCTCCTAAATCTCAGCTTAACGCTGTTTTGAGCTGTAAGAATTATTTTCCGCCGCACTTTTCTTTTTTAGGTTCACTTCCAGTTTCCATTGCGAGTGCCCTGGAGCAGGCTGAGCAGCTGCCCCGCGAGCAAGCGCCTCCCGTCGGGCCGACGGGCAGAGGGCAACGGGAGCTGGCCCCTCCGCACCAGCGGGGGCGCGGCAAGTCCTGGCTCTCCAGCCCTGGCCAACCTCGGCAGCCTGGGGGTCCCGGGGCTCGCAGCTGCCTCGCAGGCGCCGGTGTGGGCCGGTACGCAGGAGCAACAGTGTCCCGGCACGGGGGAAGGGAAGAACCTGCTTTGCCCCAGGGCACGGCTTTCTCCGAGGTGAGGAGGGAGAAGAGACGGCATGGCTGGGCTGCCTTGCTCCGCAGCTCTTGCTGGGCGCGGGGGCGAGCGTTGGGGAACGGCTGCGGGAGCAACAAAGCATAGACCTCAAGGTGCAAGAAGTGAGGAAGCAGTGGTTGTGCCTCCCCAGACAGCCTGTCCTTACACGCCGTTTCCACGTCGGTGGAAAACTCCAAACCTCTGTGGAAAACTCCAACACTCCAGGCACTAGTAATGATAAGAGGAACAATAATGACAACAATGATAATGTGTTTCCGTATATTAAAACGTAGAAAGTAAATATCCTCCTACATCCACTGTCTCCCTGGTCCCCGGATCTCTTGAACGCCCAGTTTTCAGTATTTTGGAGGCTGGAGGAGGTTTGAGAGAGGAACGTTGAATAGAAGAGTAAAAGCCGAGGGAGATGTAACTCATATGTCTTTCACCTTTTCCTGGGAACACTCCATTGTCCTTGTGACATGAATTTCTGTTATGGTCTGGGAGCTGTAGAGAAAAGGGAACTTTGCAGGTCTGTCTCCCAACTCTGCTGCGGGCAGCTCCCTCCGCCTGCCCCCCTTGCCCCGCAACCCCGGCAGCCCCTGGGCTTTGAACCAGTTGATATAAAAGTGTGTGTGAGGGGGATAAAAGTTCCAGTCTCTCATGAAGGGAGAAGGCTGCAGGGGCAGAAGCAAGTTAATTTCCAGCCGATTTCTCATTACTCTCCTTAACGCCTGTAAGGGAGAGAAAATTAGGCACACAGCACACGTTTTGGCCACTTCATAAAAAATGCAGATTTGAGAGATGATGTGAAATGTGCCCCCGAGTCAATGATTAAAGATAGCTGACTACATTTTTTTTTCTATTTGGAGTTGAGATGAGAAATGCCCCTGAGCTCTGTAGGTCCAGAAAGGGTCCTTTAATAACTGAGAAATTGGCCCAAGAACTCCCTCTTCCCCTCTCCCCCCTCCGCGNTGCAATCCGCTGCTCTTCGCCCAGCAATCAATAGGAATCGCTCTCGGGGGATTACTTCCCGAGCGGTCCATGTGTGCGTGGACAGGACCTGGCGTGACACCCCAGCGAGTGAGTGCAGAGGGGTGCGGCCACTCCTGCCTTGTCCCGCTCGTATCAGTAACTTTCATTCCCCACCATCCTCTTAGCTTGTCAACTTTGCCTGCCAGCCGGCCAGCAGCATTAAAGATTTGCACTTAAAAATACTCGAGGGAGGAGATGGCCAGTCTGGAAAGAGGCGTCTTCACATCTGTTTTGGAAGCAGAGAAAGTTAAAGTTAGCTGCCACGGGCATCTCTGGCAGTTGTCATCTCTCCCCGATTGCCAGAAGTCGGCTCTTCCTCCAAGTTTCCTAAGAAAGTTTTGTCATCGACAGATGTCCGTGTAAAGGGGAATCACTCGCCCCCTCCCTGCCATGGCCACTCCTAAGCGGACAAAGAAGCATTTGCCGAGCCCTGCCAGGGGGAGGTTTAAAAGCACAATGCAGGGAAACTATCAGGAAGAGCCCTGATCTCTCTTCCCTGCCTGGCGTCGGAGGTTACAAAACGCCCAGGCTGCTGGCTTCCAGGGCTGGCATCGTCGGTGGAAACAGGAGTTAGGAATGCTGAGGGGGGGCGAAGGAGAGCTGTGCCCTCCAAAAAGGCGCTTCAATTTCTTTCTCAAAAGCATCCTTCCCTGCCGTCCCCAACACAAACTTGAGAGGAAGAAAAAATAGAAAGGGAAAGAAAGATAACAGAGAGGAGATGGGTGGGGGGGATAAAATCAAAGCTTTCCAGCCCGCTGGAAGAAGAAATGTGTATTTCTTTTTTCTAAACACTTCTAATTTTTCAAACCAATTGAAAATAATAAAATGTATAAAGAAAGCAGGGATGCAGTTTTCCAGAGCTCAGCTGCTGAATAACTCCTCATCAGCCGCACCGATTTCTTTGATTAATCCCGAGGTCTGAAGTAGAAGCAGTTCCAGTGTGATACCTTACATGCCAATATGCTTCTGCTTCACTACTTTGTTAGACTCGTTTATGCGCATTTTTTTCACAATAATTTCGACTCCTTTCCCCCTTAATAAATCCATTTTTGAAGCGGTACCTGCTTTCTAATTGCCCTGAATAAATACCTTTCCTCATCTCCGGTTTCCTAAGTCCAATGACACCCCGGTGGGAAGGAGGTCGCAGGCACCAGGCCGGGGGACTGGACCACCCCAGCTTCTGGCAATTTCCTCCTGCTCTTTAGTCAGGAACTTGTAATTGTGATTGCATGTGCGAAACGGTGCAGACCGACATTCACTGTCTTAATGGGACTTAATGTAACTGTACACGATCCTTTATGCAACCATATATCTAACGAGTGCTCTCGTTGCTAGACGTATTGCCAACTCTCAGATTCCCTGTGTAACTATAAGTATATATGTTATGTTCACAGCTACACACATATACCCGAAATAGATTTGTCTGTGGAGAGGAATACGTGGCAATATATAAGAAATGTATAATATAAACCCGAATCTTTATATCAAAATGAAGAGACTTTAATTTATATATATTTTATTGCATATAACCATTTATTTTGGAGACATCTAGGGAGCATTTAGTACGTGAAGAGATGCACCTGTGTGGGGATCTGAACGGGAATGTTCCCTTGTGCTTGAATAGCCTGTGCTTATGAACATATATCACATGTATCTCTCTCCCCCTTCTTCTCCATGTATAAAATATCAATGTGATGCTTTAGAAAAGCTGTGAGCCCTGCACAGTTCTTTACCCTTTTGCCAGATGATGCTGTTGTTTATAAAATCGTACTTCTCTGCCAGGCGGCTTGCACCCTCCGTACTAATTCACACTACCGAGTCATTTATCCAGCTTTCATTTCTCCCTGAATTACCCGTCTCGGAGTCAACCAGAAGCACCAAATTCCTGCCTTTCTGATGGATGGACAATATTGTCTGCTCTTTTCAGGGCGAGAGAAAAATAGCTCGGGCAAACGAGAGCGAAGCCGGGGGCTTCTCGGCGGCTGCCCCACAGGGAGCCGAGCGGGGCCGGTCCCCGCTTCTCGGCCGNTGCGGCTGCGGCCGCGGGTGGGAGAGGCAGCGGGGAAGGCTCGGACGGGAGCCAGGCTGCCCCCGGCACGGGGAACTGCAGCCCGCCGAGGACGCGCCTGCCTCCGCTCCCCGGCGTGCGGTGCCTGTGTGCGGTTTTCCTGGGCTGGCTTTGGGCTGCTTCGCAGGAGGCGCTAATTAGAGTGTAACTGCCAGGTCATTGATTTCATGTTACCAGAGTTGTTGTTGTTGTTTTTCTCTCTTTTTTTTTTTTTTTTTTTTTTCACATGAAATATCAGCCCAGCTCAGAGGCAGTAAGAACTGGGTTGGGGATAGTCTCAGAGATCCCCCAGACCCACAAAACCCAATTAACCTAATACACGCATACTGCCGGCTTGGGAGTTTCAAGCTCCAGACCCGCGGATCTGTCTGTTTTCCCTTTGTTGCTTTGTTGTAAGTCTCCTTCTGAAGACGATATCTGAATGCGGGGAGCATTATCAATGACTTTTAAATAATAACAAAGAGGAAAAAATAAAAATAATCAGCCCCGCCTCTTCTAGTTTCAATTACTCTAATTAAAAACCCGAAAGGCAATTCCTAGGCAATATCTAATAATAGAATTAGCAATCGGATCCATCATTTCACACGGGGATTTACTTGCAGGGGTACTGTGCGAGCTCTATTAATAATAATAAAAAATCCTGCTAACCCTCTTTTTAAAATTAATAACTCTGTAATTATAATAATTTTATGTGCCTTTTTATAAGAAGAGGTTAATGTTGCCACAGTCTGGGGATGGGAAGGATGAAGTGAAGCGAAATACTGCTGCTTAAACTGACACCTTCCTATTTTATTAGGAGACATTATTATTATCAGACATCTGCAGGTAGAGAATTAAAATTAAAATCGCTTTCAACAATTCAATACACTTTTTATCAGCCATCTATCTGAAAATCATGAACATTCATCATCGGAGGCATTCTCCCTGAAAACAAGAACCCATTCAAATTTTATACAAATTATCATATTTATCATAGTCTGAAACTCTGGAGTAACATCTCCACAAACTGTCTGCTAACTCCCCAGGGAACTGAATTCCACTCCGCAGTCGCTCAGAGCAATTCTCGCTCCCTCTCCCTCTCTCCCGGCCCTTTCACACTATCTGCTTCCCGCGACTCCGCAGCCCCCAGAACAGAGGGAGCGAGGACGCAGAGGGAAGGGGGTGGGGGGAGAAGGATGCGGCGACAAACAACATTAAAATAACACACAACAGGGGGAAATGCGTTCCTACTTCTTGCAAGGGAAATAAGTTTCGCCTGATGTAGGAGACTCTAAAGATTAAAGCTCTTTCTGCCGATTTTGGGAGAATAGTATCGGTTTGTCTTTGAGGTTGATGTCTTTGCATGAGACCATTATTATTAAGAGCAGAATATTAGTAATAATAGTAATGGTAATAGTAATAGTAATGGTAATAGTAATAATAACAGAAATGTCTGAAATGTCTGATCCTCTCCAGTTTGGTGGGGGTTTTTGGTTTTTTCCTGAATTTTGGTTGTTTTGGGTTTTGTGGGTTTTTTTTGTTTTTTTGGGGTTTTTTTTTGTTTTTTTTTTTTGGTTGGTTGGTTTGGGTTTTTTTGTTTGTTTGTTTGTTTGTTTTTTCTTTAAGACTTGTAGAATTCCATCAGCTCAGGGAAAGATATTGGCTGTTATTTGTGTGGGCACTAGGTGCTGGTGACAAATGACACGAATCCGTGCTTCCTGTTTGTGGGTTTGGATGAGACAAATCACTTCCCACGCTTTGCTAATGACATAAAGTTCATCAGTGCTGAATCAGGGGCTGGAGCCGCGCCGGCTCCACGCCTTCACGCATCCTGTCCGCAGATGCGCTGCTCGCGCGNTCCAATACAATGTTTGTTAACTAGGTTATCTAGGCTGTAGAAGATTTTAATGTTGAATTTTATAGCTTTACCACGCTCTACCGTCCTTGTGAATATTGTAATATTGCATTTTTTACAAGTTACTCTTCTGTTAATGTTCCAGCTAGTAACTTTTATAATCCTCCTCAATGAAATTTTTTTGTATTCTTCCGCACCGTTAACCTCAATGGCGGCACCTCAGCCCCTGGCAGGAGGCAAAGATGAAATGAATTCCTCTTTAATCAGAAATAATAATAATAAAAACACACACAAGGCTCCCTCTGCCTTTTATTTCAGTTTCCCTTTTCGGGGAGGGGGTGATGCCTTGGGAGTCTCCAGCCCCTGCCCTCTGCTGAGCTCCTTGGGTATGCCTCTGGCAGAGCTGGAGGTGGGCCAGGAGTGGTGATGGCCCAGCCCTAGTCACTCCATTGGGGATGGGGGCTATGGCCTGCCCAGCTCTGATCCCTCTGCCCCCTGCCCCCTCCTTTGCTGCTGCTTTCTGCCACCAGCCTGGAAGCTGGCTGTGCTGCAGGTGTGAGCTGGCAGCCTTCATAGGGCTGCCCACAAGAAGGGAAAGTTAGGCACTTCTTTTGCCTCTCCCTCCGTAATTCTGTCTGTGGGTTGATTGAGATGCTCCACAGAGCAGCAGCTTTAGAGCAAGTCCTGCTGGTGTCAGTCAGTTGAGCTTGACTGGCTCTCTGGTTTCTGTTGACCTCAGCTGGGCTGGAGGTGCCCAAGTCCTAGGTGTTTGTTTTGCTGAGTAGTCTGAGATAGATCTAGAAGAGGTACATGATCAGAAAATGCATTCAGATGGACTTTTCAAGAAATAAATCCCTTTAGATGCAAATAAAACTGGAAATCACCTCCCTCCCCTCACCCCCCACCCCAAGCTCCCCAACTTCTAGATGCCCTTACAAATTAATCAGACTTGCAACCAGAAAGGATCCTCACCCAGCAGAAAAAGGAATCATACAGCAGCAATGAACTGAGTGCCCATTAGCAGTGAACAATGATTGGATGCTGTTACTTCCCTTGGTCCCTACCATTTAAGAACTTTGTCCCAGGCTTGGCCCTTGTCTTGTGTCAATGAAATACTGGAAGGATTTCTGTATTTCTTGCAGGGCATGTGTGAGGGCTGTCTCTCAGCCTTATCTACCAGCTACCTTTGGAAGCTGCCCTGACAGCTCTTGGAACACGGCCCCCAAAACTACCCTCACAGCAATTTGTTTCAGTCCCAGCTCCTGGAGTCAAGTGATTAAATGCAACTCTCAGCTTTGATGTATTTTCAACTAATATAGTTGTGAGGAAAAGCGTAGCTCAAACCTTAGCAATAAAATAAGAAGGATGTAAAATTTGTAAATTTGTTCATATCTCAAGCTATAACTGATTTGTGATTGATACAGTGTTTGGGGATGACAATGGGAATATTGTATACTTTATGAATCAGAAGACTCATATGGGTCTCATATATTTCATGAATCTCATTAAAGAATTTTTTTTTCCTAAAAACCACACAACAAATTACTAGTAATTTCTGAGTATAATTTTTCTCTTAGAAGTCTACAGCTGGGGGATCATAAATTCATATGGTCCAGATTTAAAGAATAACTGGAAACCAAAGCACACAAACAAAAAACAACCTATTTGTAAAAAATTATTTTTCAGTTATGCTATTCCTTTTTAAAATTTATTTTATTAAAGGGGAACAAGTCTAATAGATGCAAGTTTCTCTTAAAAATGAAATGGTGCAGGTGGTTAGATTATTTTAACAGACGTGCCATTATTTAGCTAGTTAATACTCTCGTGTCACCTTGAAAGGTAAAGATACAGACTAGTTTTTGCTCTAAAATCTTCATTTAGGAAAGAATTTTTCTTCAAAGCACCTATCTGAGAACCTTATGGGATGCTTTTCAGAAACGTTTTTCAAAGTTAGCACAGAGCAGATAAATAGGAAAAACACATACAGAGTTTCCATTTTACTGGTGAGAAGCAAAGGCAAAAGTAGATGGAAGGCTCAGAGAAAATTAGTAGCAGATCTAGGAACTTTTGGACACAGATGGAATGTATCTCTAGGTTATTGCTACTTTAGTAAAGAACTATTAAACAAAATATTTGAATTGCCTCCTCAGGCTTGGATAAAATCAAGAGCAGGTTTGATTTCCTCTTGTCTAGACCCGCTGGTCTAAAGGCATGTCACACCAGGTTTCCTCTGAGAAGCAGCTCATCTTAGCAGAAGCACTCTGGCAGTTCTTGGGAGCTCTTTCTTGGGTTGTCTGTGAGTGGCATGGGCTATAGAGCACTCTGTTCTGAGCTGGGCTTGGATGTTAGGCTGCCTGCATCCTGCTGGGACAAAGTACCTTCTCCTGCAAAACAGCATCAAATGTCCCAGTGGACTTTAATGCTCTGACCAGCCTCACGTGGAGCCTCCAAATGTCCCACACCCTCTGGCCTGGGGCCCAGGAGGTGTATTTAAGCTCACACCTGTGGTTTGCTTTGTTTGTGCAGTAGGTGGGCTTGTTTTCTTGACCCTTAGGATAGACTTTGGCCTTGTGTTGTAGGTAGCTTGTCTCCTGGATACCCCCTTTATACATCCCTTAGAGTTTGCCTCCAGTTATGTCTGTTATCTGTGGCTTTTGCATGGTCTTCAGGCTCACGTTGCAGCAGTTTCTCCAGTCCTGTCTAACCCTGTCGATGGAGGCTGCCGGCAGCTCCTGGCTCTGCCTGCTGTGCTCAGGCACTGTGCAATCCTGCCCCACCACTGTGTGCCCGAGCTGGGGCTGCCCTCGGCCCCTGGATTGTTCTCCCTGAGTGCACAGCTGACCCTTGCTCTTCACTTACAGATGTCTTTGCTTATCCCACAGAGCTGCTGCAGCCTTCTGTGCTTCCTGTTGAGGTTTGCATTTGTTTTTCAGAGCTGATGTTGCAAACATCAGGCCTGAAGACTCCATCAAGGGATTATTTGAGATTGTTGATACTGTTTGTTTGTAATCTGGCTGCAGTGAAGAATTCAAAAGATTATCTAAAAGCCTGTACTCCTCAGTGTTTTTCATCATTGGAGGTCAATAAATACTTGCAAGGTAAGGGTTTAATATTTTGTGAATTGGTGGTGGTTCTGAGGTGCCCCTCTTCTGTTGTCTGTGAAATTAATATTTCAAACCATTTCCTAAGATCAGTGAAGGATTCTTGCTCAGATAAAATTTGATGGCGAGATTAAGAACAGTCCCTTTCCCCTTCTCCTTCCCTTTACAGCTTGGATACTTTTTCAGATCAAAACCTATGTAGTCTCTGATTATTCCTTATTGAGACTTTAAACTTCTTTTTACTCCCTCTTCTCCTACTTAACATCTGTGTTAGGTTATCTTAGTCCCAGCACCATTTTTTCTTGAAGCCTTTGTGAATACTCCAAGAAAGCATTTCTAGATGCTTTTCTGATATGACCACGTTTGCTGTTATATGAGCCCTTATGGTCAAAAACCCATATGAAAATTTGCAAGCCTTGACTCAAATTCGGTGTTCTCTTAGCCTGGGACACTAAGTCCCCGTGTGTTTGCTTTGGCACGTGATATAAAGTTAACTCAACTTTCTTCATTTTATCAACTAACATACAGCAGAGAGTTTTTCTTCATAATTGTTTTCTTTTCCCTTAAACTCACTGCTTCTCTTCTGAAAGAATTTATACAGAGTTTGAAGCTATCTTAGGACTGCTGAAGTGATCTGGAGACACCTGCCGAAGTGTCTTCTGCATAAGTGCTAGCAGCTTTGGACTTTGTGCCTCATACTTTTTTGGGGCAGAGTTAGGGAAAAGAGAAGAAAAAGAGAAGAAAAGATGTAATTCTGAAACAAGTTCATACATGTAGCTTTTCCATTACTAGCAGATCACTGACTTGTGAAGAAAATATACTTTCAAAAAAGTATGAAAAATTCCCATTGGAAAGATCAGTGATGAACTAGCACCTTTGGAGAGAGGAAAATATTCTTCTAAGCGGGTGAGAATTCAAATTCACATCAGCGATTGTGTTGACGATGTAAATGTGTGTGTCAGAGACCATTATGTCTTCACCCTGTCACAGCTGCCTGCCCGACAGATCTGTGTCGTCACTCTCTGCAGAGGCTGGTGAGAACTGGGTGCCTGCTGGTGAGTCTAGAGAGGGAAGCTGTGTGTGTTTGCCAGGAAGCTGGAGGCACAGAGGGAAAGAGTGCAGGGTGGGAAAGGAGAGAGAGTGCAAGCAGGGATTGCTCATCCAGGCAAAACAGGCGCTACCACTGTCATCATCTACTGTACTGCACAGGCAGGAATTCAGATAGTGGCTGTAGGGTCTGTACTCTGTATAGCTCACTGTGGGCTCCTGGTCCCTCACCTGGGACCTGCTACTGCTGTAGCACAAGTAGGAATGGTAGCATTGGAGGTGACTCTGTGGTGGGCACAGGGAACAGGGCAGAATTTTTTTCTCTTAAACTGGTTTGTGAGGAATCTTTCATGTTAATTATGGTATCAAATACCTGCAGTTTAAAACTTCTCCATGTTTCTAACCCAAGGATGAACTGCAAAGAGAAAAAGAGCTTAATCTTTACTAAAGAGCAACTCTTCCCCTTATAGAAATGTCAGCAACTCATTTCTCAGTGAGGTTGCTTTGTATACACATAAATGAACATGACTTAAAAGCATTTCTTTCTGTAGGTTTGCAGTGTATTTGCACTCTTTGCAAGCATGTACAAATATGCATGTTGTATGCATGTCCTGTATGTGAGTTAGTATTAATTTGCTGATGTCTAAAGGGCACGGGCTTTGCATTCAGAATCTGTGCTGTGGTGCATATGAGTGTGTGGGTGGTGAATGAGTAGGTGATGGAATATATCCCTTCAAGTGAAGGCATTGTAAAATGTGCACACATGTTTATAGGGATATGATTATGCCTGAGAGGGAGGTGAGAAACTGTGTGCGTGTCTATGTGACAGCATAAGTTCCCCTGTGTATCCTTGAATGCTTGGTGGACGTCCCTATGCAGGAACCTGGGGATTTTTATATGTGAACACACGTGCAGGTGTCCAAGACATGAGTGGGAATGTGTGGAGTGCACGTGAGTGTGAGCTTGAACACGGCTGAACATGGATGTGGGGAAAGGGAACACGAGCAAGCTGCACATCTCCTCCTGTTGAGTACAAGCAGAAAACTACATATCAGGAGGACCTTGGCTGACAGCCTGGCAGAACCAGGCATGTTTGCAGAAGATGAAGCAGAATAGACAACATGAAAGTTATTTTTGTCTATCAGCTGAAGCTTTATAGAGACATCAACAAGCTCTTGTCTCATGCCAGCTTAATTCCTAGTTAATCAGCAGTCTGCTTGGGCAAAGGAAGGAACTCGCATCAGGGGCTGATGATGAGCCAAACTTCCCAATACTAATTCGGGAGACTGCAAGGAGCCCTCAGTATTGCTCTGCCTGCATTTGGCTGCATTGCTAACCACTGGGTAATGCTCTGGGATTGCTGAATGCTTCATCAGTCGTGTTCTCGTGGAAACCACTCCTGCATAGGGAATATGGGTTAGTCCTTTGGCTATTCTTCCTTGGGTGGTGAGCAGAAGTTTTTCTTCACTGTGTGATTAGATGCTTTACCCAGGAAAGTTTCAAGTGACCTAAGTAATCCCAAGGCTTTCATCCTCTCTCTTATAGCACTTCCATGTAACCTGCAAGTTGTCTTTTGCTTGCTTCATTTCAATTACATTTCATGAGATCTTCCTCTATCTGTGATGCCCTATAGAAATGCTGCTTCTTCCTTCCCTTAGTCATGAATGAAACCCCTCTTTTGCCCATGAGCTTTGTATACTGATGCTGAGGGCCAGCTCGCTGTTTTTTTTCTAACATGACTGTCCCATCTACTCTGCTGAAAAGCCACCTTTCTCATTTTTTTCTTTCTGGCTGGTTTCTCTGATGCCACCAGAGTGGTGTGGGAGGGTATCTGCCTGCCCTGTGACTGGCATGTGTTTACCACAGACCTATAGCCAAACTAATTAAAGTGCTGATTGCACAGATCCTGGCCACCAGCCTGATAGTTACTTTCTGGGAAGGACTGACGTGGTGTCTTACTGTTCAAATGTCCTCAGAAAGTAACAGGAAATTCTCATCTGTGGCTGCTTGAGATACAGCCAAAGGTATATCTCATGAGGTGAAATGACCTTGCAAATGCCTTGAGTGTTGGTTATTTCAGGCAGGTTCTCTGCATGTCCTTGTCCTGCAGTACTCCATATAAGGGCAAAGTCATCCAGGGCAAACATTCCTCATTTCTTAACACCTCCCACAAAAAAAAAGAAAAAAAAAAAAAGACTAAGCTACTATTAGTTTCCTAGGTATTGAAAAACACCCATGGGTAGCTGTTTTATATAGCTGGTGTTCATGTCTTGTCTGTTTTCATATTGGGATTTTATCATGGTAAAGTATAGTGTGATTCAACCATCAAGCATTCAGGTAGCCCCCAGCACATCCGCTTGCCTCCAGCTTTGCTAGGCAGATGGATCTATTTTCCTTTTAGAAGCTGAGCAGGATGGGGTTTATTTCATCCTTGCAAGGGAAGTCGTCATCCCAGAGTGGGTGCTGTGACCATAACTGAGGCAGAAGAACTTGTATTAGACCATAAGCGTAATATGAGGGAAGAGTCTTCACTTGGCCCTATCTTCATTGCTGAGCTGACAAAGGAGAAAATTTGGTATCATCTATTGAAGTGTTTGATATCCTTTGCTCTATGTCATTAATAAACCTGTGGATTGGCATGGCACCAAACCCAGCTATTCCCTTCCCTGTGCTGATCACCATTATGTTACCTTACCTTTGTTTTACGGGCCATCAGCCAGGTTTCACTCCATGTGATGGTGCAGGTCCATCTGGTGTGGCTTTCCTACTAGGGTTTTTCCAGGCTCTTTTCTCAAGACTGTGACTATACTGCTGGTCTTCTCACTCTCCTTTCTTGTACCAATACAAGTTCATTTGTGTCCCAGATCTTTCCCAACTTCCCCAGTAGACCGTCTGCCAATGGAGTTTGTTGTTGTTAGCACAGCAGCTGTGTGCAAGGTGCTGTAGAGACATATGGATCTAAAAGCACTGAGGGGAGGGTGGCTGGAGGGGAAAAGTTGCGGAGACGTAAAAAAAAGGCTGAGAAGGGAAGTGGCTTGTATTGCTTCCCCTAGCATACTCTGATTAAGATTTTCTCATCTCTTTGCTAGAAGGCCAGGTTAAATACTTCTGAACATTTTTCTACCTTGCTTCTTTTCAACTAAGTACTCCAGAATCAATTACATCCATTGCTTTCTGAAGCTGTTAAACAATATATTGCCTACTCTGCAATCTTCCAGTGTAACCTCAGCTTCTTTGGCCTAGGGAAAATGGAAAGCAGATCATCAGAATACTTTGATGGAAAGCACCTGGCCAAAGCCTGACAATAGGGGAACAGCTGATGTTGGCAGGAGGAATGGAAGAAATGGTCAGGAAATGGGCTCCTAGTCTCTTCAACAGAGCAGCGTTCCTGCTGGGTTGCTGGCCTTGGGCAGGTATTCCTCCTGATGGAGCCAGGCTAGCCAAGTTGTTTCCATGACAGTCATCTGGACTGCCTATCCATGCAATCTCCTAAAGTCTCCATCTCTCCTTGCAGTTCATAGTGCAGACTGCACTGTGAGTATTGTTGGGCAGAGTGCTAAGAGGGGGCTGCATTATTCTATGTGATCTTTTAGTGTGCTGGGGGGAGGGTACAGATGCACAGTGACCTACAAGTCTGAAAGACTCTAGTTACCTCCCAGGATCGAACAGGATGTGACATACTTTCCAGTTTGGCTTGGGGAAACTGATGGCAGTACAGATGAAGCCCCAGCACTGGGATGGGTGTATGTCAATTACTGACTCTCTGAAGTTTGGTGGTATTTTTGTTTTGCCTCTCCTGCATCATCATTTATCCCTGTAAGTACAGTGCCTTTATGTTCTCATAAAGCACTCACTCCCACTCCTCCTTTTTGTTCTGCCTGTCCAACCACAACTTTTAGCCCCACCCCAGCAAAATGTCTTGTTGGATCTTTTCACCTATTTTCACCTAGAATGCTGGATATTTGAGGCTCTTTCTATTGGTAGCAGAGCCAGAGATGTAGTCAGGGAACCTAAGATCTGACGTAGGATTCAAGCTACTTTCTGGATCCGTTCTTTTTCTTACAGGCTGACTGTGTGCCAGTGAAATGCCTAGGCTAGATGAGTGGAAGGACCAGACAACACTTGAGGGAGACATGTCAGTGCGTCAGACAAAGCTGTGGAGGGGGAGGTGGGGAAGACAGAGCATGGATAATCATATCTTTTTCCTAGAAACTCCTCAATGTTAATTGCGCAGTGGTCAGTGCTGAGCAAGTGCATATCCCATCTCTATTCTGTCTTGCCTGGGGTCTCTAATATTAAACAGTTCCATGCAGAGTAGAGTGCCCAGAGGAAGACATTCTGGCACATAGAAGACTCTGGCCATAGCCACTGGAGAAGGAGTTGAGACTGATGGGAAGGGTGGCTGTGTTTCTGCCTCTCTAGCCTACTACCAGGACTTGGCAAATGCTGCATGTGTTGTGGTTTGCTCATCTCCTCTTAAACCCATCACCTGCATTACAAGTGACCTAGGAAGATGTTTATCACCAAGAAGTGGGTGGGGAAAGCAGAAGAGACTTTTCTTGATCAAAGTGGCTGGTGGGAAGTGGCCTGGTATGTCTGCTTTGCTCCTGTCCATCTTCATGTCAGAGTGAAGGGAACTTGTAAACATACTCCAGCTTTTCTGATTGCATCTGAGTAATTTTGGGCTCTGCCTCTGGGGCCTTGTTTATTATTTGGGAAGTGATCTTTCCAGTTCTCCTCCTGTATCCAGATATGGTCCAGGACTTGCTTCCTCCTTTTCAGCCCTTACAGTGATTAATAAGGACACATTTCCTGGGTTTTCCACACATTTTTCTTAAAGACTTGTTTGCTAGTGGTAGAGACAATGATATTATAAACCAGTGCTGGCATATGAAGAGCCTGGGTGCAGCAAGTCTTGCAGAAGCTGTGATGCTGTTCCAAGCATATAGAGAACACAGGGCAGCTTACAGAGACAAATTCTGCTGTCAGTTGTAGGTTTCTCACAGCTGAAGTGAAACACTGGAATCTGTGGTTCATAGTTATTCACACTTCTTGGCGATGACAATCTCAACATTAGCTGTTGTGGTACTTCTGGCTCTCCTGAAGCATTTCTCTGCTGTCTCAAAGATCAAGAAAAGCCAACAAGTGAGCATCCTGGTAGATTTCTCACTGGAGTTGAGACTTTTTGACTCTCATATGTTTTATGTGAGATGCAACATGACATGCATCTAAGTGGAATGTTAATCTAAGTGTTTAAGTGGGTGTTCTTCTGCTTGCCTTTCTCAAAGGGATCATGGTGAAGTCTTCCCTTGTAATCAGTTAGTCTGACCTAAGTACAAAGCTCAAGGCCAGCCCCCCTGTAAAAAAATAAATACTAACAAGTGAGGGGCAGGGATGTTTCCTGGGTCTGTTCTACTGCCTGCCTGCAGTCATGTTGTATATTATCACACAGTTCTATTATAAAAGCCATGTCTGGAACACACATGTTTTGCAGTCAATCCTTTCTTCCCTGTCCCATCTCACAGCAGAGTAATTGCCAGCAGTTTCCTTCTGCTACTATCTTTAATGACTCCTTTAAATACTTTGGTAATTTGGCCACATATTTAATATTTAGGTCTAAATCAAATCTAGGATAGGATCCAAACTTCCAGAATATTCCTATTTGTGGATTAACTGAGTGTTGTAGGAGATACTGGCTGAATTTATTCTGTGTTTTCACCCTCTCTTTAAGACAGCAATAACTGTCCTGGAGATACTGTGCAAGGATCTCCAAAATGTCTTGGTGCTGAAATACCAAAACAAATCCATAAGTGATTCAGGAAAAAATATTGTAATGCTTCCAGACAAGCACAGCCCTCTCTTGAAGACGTAGAGGCACAGCACTGTATAGATGTAGATAGCAGTATGATGGGGAACTGAACTAGAAGATTCAATCTTTGTAATCTCACAACCAAACTAGACTAAAAGTCTGACTGCAGCCAGAAAAATAAGATGGAGAATCTAAATGACTAGAACCAAGTTTGATTAGACATTACAGAGCTCTTGCAGCTGCTGAGTCTTTATTTTTTTCTTGACTGCAAGGATGGGCTGTCCATTATAATTCAAGGGAAGTTTTAGGTTGAGGAAGCCAAAATGAATGTGTTCTATAGGGTTGTTATCCTTAGGGAGATGTTTGGCTCTCATCAGGTCTTTGTTCTCTCTTACTACAGGATGAAAGTTCTAGCTATCACTTGTTTGATTTAACACCCCTATTTTTTTTCTTTTTCACTCTACTTGGCCTTTACAACAAGGGAGAGATCTGGTGCCTTTGGACTTCTGTATCCTTCATTCTACTTTGCTGTAGAGATGGGTGACTTGACCCTGAAGCTCAGGGTTTGGATTAAGACCAGGATTAAGACCTAGGATTAAGACCAGGTCTTGGTAATCATGGGGACCAAATTTCAGTGCTCTTAGAACAGAAGCTTAGAGTAGTGTGAGAGGGAGTAAAATGTTTTCTTGATTTAATGCTCAATTGTTCTAATGTCATGTTACAATTATATTGAGGGTTATGACTAATAGGAACAGTGTCTCTGAAAGTAACCCCGCCCTGAGAAATCTGAAACACATGAATACATTTAAAATCAAGCACTGTAAACATTGTTATGGTATTTTTTCTAATTGCTACATTCAAAGAGAAAAAAGAGAGACAATTCACTGCATGTTTTTTAGTTGTCTCATGTACTATGAAAATTCCCAAGTTTTGTGTTTCAATCTGTCACACTTTGAGAGGGCCTGGGGGCCTGGCACTGGGAGGGGAGTGCAGCCCCTTCCCACCAGCAGTCAGTCTTCACTCCTGCCTTCTTCCTCTTCCTCACCCAAAACAGCTGTACCTTCCTTCAGCTTAGACACCTATCAGCAGGATGCCCTGCCAAAATTCCTAGATGAACCAGAACTCCCTGGTGCTGCCCCAGGTTCTGTGAAAGACATTGTTTTCAACAGTGCTCAGCTTTTTGATGAATTTAATTCCAGCTGCCATGGGGTAAACTCAGTCCCTGGTGCAGGGAGGCAGGAGAGAAGGACCCCTGTGTGACTGCTGCAGCCCACACATACAGCAATGAGAGATGAGGAAAAGAAGAAGTGAAGGCAGAAAGTGGAGAGGATATCATTTAGTAACCTCTGAAACTGGGGTTAACCATATTGCTTCCAGTGAGGGCCGCATCCTGCTTAGAACCAGACTTGTGTGAAGCTGGTGATAGCAGCCAGAATGCACCAGCTCACAAACAAACAAGCAGAGAGAGGAATAAAGGAAGGCAGGAAGACAGATGCCCCTTGGGCAAACACTTGTTAAATTGACAAACTTGTAGAAAATGATTAAGGCTCTGGCTGTTCCTGGTCCAGAGGGGCCCTGAGCTGCCGCCTCGAGCTAAGATACAAAGGTAGTTCCTTGGGAGCCTACAGTGGACAGGGCACAGAGGGAGGTGAAACAATTACTGCCTGTCTCTACGGTGCAGTCTCTTGTCAACAGTTATTTATGTTTCCCCAAATGCTGCAGTCTTCTTACAGGGAAAGCAGGACCTGCCAATCTATGGCAAAATAATTGCAGCAACATTTTCCTCCCTTCCTTCCTCCCTCCCTCCCGTCTTGCCATGTCTTACTCTCTCCAGCTCCGATTTACCTTGGACTCCTTTGATAATGAATTGTGATTTAACCTCCACTGAGAATCCAGATCTCTCACAGACTAGTAGGGTTGAGAGCTCACATGTGCTTGGGGCCCTGCTGGAAGCCACCCTAAGACAAGAGACCCCGGCCAGTGCAGCAGCTCTGGCTGAAAGCATTTATGCCATATTTTGTCTTTTCTCTGTAAGCTTGCAACTGAGGCAATATAAAATTTCTTCCTTGTCCTTCACAGCCGAAACATACTTCCAGGAAGGGTGATTACATACCTACTTTTTACCCCTCTTGAGGCATTGCTTATGCTTCTATACCTATTCTATATCTGCCTGTTGTCCTTGCACTTGATTTTCTTTGGAGATCTCCATTGGGGCAGCAAATAATCAAACCAAGGACCTCAGACTGGGACAGTTTGTGTGAATAAACAACTTGAAGCAGCCAGGGCTGAGCAAGTTATTGCTTAGTATGAAAGCGTGGTGCAGGGTTACAGTTGTGGTGAGCAGTTCCTTTACCAGGAACCTCATGTCTTCCAGCAGCCCATGGGGTTTGTTTAACAGAGGAGCCTGTGCTCCCCTCTGTCAGTGGCACCACACAGACAGAAGCTAAATGGAAAGAGGTGAACTTTGCCATCTCTTTTGTCCTCTTAGAGCAGGGATGCTTTTAGAGAAAGCCATCAGCACTTGGACAAGGTCTCAAACTTTGGGCTTCCCCTCACCTACTGTTCTGTCCACCATCCACTCCTTCCCTTCATTCCAGATATGCATAAAGCCTGTCAGGAAAGGGTTAAGTGCTGCTTACCCCAGCCAGCTTTGCGTATTTAAAGTGAGTAAAGGTTTAATTACCAAATGATGACAGTGTCATATGGTTTTGGTGATGGCGCGTGGCATTCGTTGAATGCAGAAGAGGGGAGGATGTGAGAAAGACACTGAGTGGCAGTGGGGAAGCGAGGAAGCTAAAACTGCCAAAGACAGTAAAACATCTGTAATTTGCAATTCGCTAGTGTTCGCTGATTGCTCATGGATTAAAGATTAAAATCTATTCTCTGGCAGATGGGAGAGAGAGAGAGAGGAAATTCTTACGAGCATGTTTTGCATCTGCATTTCATTCTGCTCCTCTTTACAATAATCACGGATGAGGAAATAAACCCAGATCTGGGCTGGCAGGAGGCGGAGAAAGCGCACAATATAGGCAGGACTCAGCATGCTTCTCCTGCTCGAGAAATGCCAAGCACAGAGAAGGAGCTGACATCAGGATTGCTCTTCTCGATGCCTGGGACTCTGTTTTGGCTGCATGAGGATGAATGTTCCCATGAGGCTCGGAAGTGCCAAGAGCCAGAGCAAAGTCTTTCTTCTGGTCACCCCAATTCTGCATTCTGGGGTTTCTTTGATAGGAAGGGGATGTTAGCCATCTGTCCCGTCTCAAGGGATGACTGAGTCTGGCTACAGTGTCCATGATGTGATGTTAACGCTTGCAGGCAAACAATACAAGTAGAAATAATGTTTGCAAGTATAAATCATTTTTATAACTTCAGCTAATCAGAATCTGTCCCTTTTATGGGCATGATGAGCTCTCTCTCTTTCTCCCTCTCTCATTCTGACTCTCACACAGGGTTTCTCAAGTGTGCAGGACATTAAAAGAAAAATGGATAATAAAACTGCAAATACAAGGCCTGTTCCTTAGAGGGACTGTGTACTCACGACTGTGGTTGGCTTCACTGGAGCCAGCTTTTGTGGTGAAGCCCACAATTTGAAAAGTATGAGGCAGGTTTGTGGAGGTTAGGGCACTCTTCCCCTGCAATGGAACAGTGCTGGTTGTCTCCTGCCTGGCAGCTCTGCCTGGCCTGAAGAAATTCTGTTCTCTGGAAGGAATAAGTATTACATCAAATTATTGGGATAGCACAAAGGGGCTCACAGCTTCTGACCCTGCTTCTGGCCCTACTCAGTTCTTTAGGTACTTGCGGTTGCCAGGAGGGGCACTTCTCCCTGTGGCAATATAAACCAGTGCCGGTGAGGAACTGTAGCTCCTTTCTGCTCCATCTGCCTCCCACTTCAAATACTGCTGTCTTAGCTCCACCCACACCAACA
The DNA here is from genome assembly GCA_013400515.1 of Erpornis zantholeuca. Taxonomy (NCBI): domain Eukaryota; kingdom Metazoa; phylum Chordata; class Aves; order Passeriformes; family Timaliidae; genus Erpornis; species Erpornis zantholeuca. The sequence continues at coordinate 132,029 of VZTN01028755.1, forward strand.
GATTTTTTCCCACGGGAATAAAATTTTGTTGGGTGTCTTTGGAAATGTTGTCTGAATACAAAGCTGCTACAACCTATCAGTGGAAGTGTTCCTTCCACAAATGACATTTCCATTGCCATGACATTTATTATATGCATACCTTTCTGTAAATTTATTGTCATACCCTTACTTCCATCTGTATGCACATACAGAGATGCTCCTAAATCCCAGTCCTCATCCAACAAACATATGCACTCTGACTATTCAAATATTACCATAGCTTTTGGGTCATGGGAGTGAGGTGAACATGCCTAAATGGAACCTAGACTGGGCTACACACAGTTCAAATAGTATTTGCTGTGATAGTGGAAAAGGGCACTGGCCTAAGTGTCCTTGGGGTCCCTCCCATCACATCTCTGTTGTGTTTCCATATCCCTACCATAGCTGTGACTTAGCTGCCAGATCCCCATGCTGTGTTGGTGCCTGGGCTCTGTGTGCCCCTGAAATAGCCCCATGCCAACCCACAGTAAGCTGATGGTTTGATGGCTACTTACTTACCCACAGTAAGCCATTACCCAGGTCATTGTAAGGTGTGAAGACACACCACAGCTTGTTGGGGGGGGAAGGGAACGATCATGGATGCTGTTTTAGCAGTCCTGTCAATATATTGTGAAACTGCACTCTAAACTGGTGAGTGTTGCTGCTGCTCAGCCACCTTTGGGTCTTGGTTTATACTCAGTCATGGAGCAGCCCTACGCTTCCTGCTCCTTGATGTTTTGCAACCCATTCTGACTGGAATGCTGGGCTTGTTCTTTCTACTGGTTGTAACAGCATTAGCTGGAGCTAACAGCAATACTTAACTGGAAGATGTGTTTTTTCTGAGCAGTGCCTGGTACAGCTTGCCTACAGCTTAAGAAAAATCTTAGGGCTCAGTTTAGAGTTGAGAGAATAAAAAAGCTGAGCTGTAATAGGAGGCTGTAAAGATTCTGATGAAGGGAAGTGGATTGTGCCAAGGTACATCATCTGATTTTTTTTTTTTGGTGTGGGGAACAACTGGTAAGTGTTGGGATGCTGTTTAAATTTTTATTTTAAAAATTAGTTTTATATTTGCATTTGATAAGTGAGAAGGAAAGTGTCAGAGAGAGAAAAGATCATGCACAGGAAAAGAAAAAATCCCAGATCTGTGGGCAGAAAAGGACCCAACATTTGATTAAGAAGAGGAAAGTGATCTCTTTGAATTGGGTCGCTGCTGTTGGACCACTGGGAAAGCTGCATCTCTGTTTGCAAGTGATCTGTTTCACCAAGCGAAAAAGATGAGGCAGAGCAGAAGAAAAGCTGAAGAAAGATCAATGGGAGGAGGGGGACAGCATGGCAGATTTAATTAATTACCGCATATTAAAATGTTTGTTTACAGTAACAAACAGCTACAAGAGGTCTGATGTTAATTAATTTACAGCATTTTTCACCAGTCCCTTTGCCGTTGCTGGCAGTCAAGGAGGTAACACTGTGGCAGGTAAGATAATCTCTCTCTGGATTTACAGCAGCATCTTGGAGGTGAGCTGAGGAGGCAGTGCAGTTCTGACTGGCTGCCTCCGCACAGCACAGGGCTGAGGGGACCTTGTCCAGCCAGTAAAAGGGACATCATTTGGCATCCTGGGCAAATGGTGCTCCAGGATGTCTTGGGAGCTGGGCAGGTTAAGGGCAGGTGCAAGGCTTGGATGAGAAAGCCAGGCTATTTGGGATGGGGGTTTTGTGTCATCTTGGTTATGCTGCAGAGCCAGGTGTGCTGTTAGGTTGCAGTTAACTTCACTGTGGGTCCTGCAGCTCCAAAGAAATCTGGGCAGCGTCTGTCATACTTAGGACTGTGTAATTTGATCTTTAGATTGGCATGCAGAGAATCACAGTCTCCTCCATGTGTGAAAGATTCTGGAGTGACATCTTCTGCCCCAAAGGTGGATGTGGTCAGTCTCTCTGGGCTAAACAATTTTGTTCCAATCTGGGATCATTTAGATATTGGTGGGTTGATACAAGGGGAGAGCAAACCTGGAACAGAGTTCTGCAATTGGAATGTGCCTCAATGTGCGCGTCCTTATTTGAACAAATCGAAGTTCAGGCTCTAGGGAAATTTACACATGTTCCTCCAGCCCACTGTGGCTTCTCTACCTGCCCACCTTATGCTCTGGCCTCAGTCCTCACCTACATGGTTTTGGAGGGCAAAGGAGAGATGGCATTTTTATACCTCTGTCCTGATTGGGCCATAATTATGTCTAGATGCCTTCAAAGGGGGTGAGAAAGTCTATGTGAGCTGAGAAGATGGGTCAGGTCCTAAGTGCAATGTGAGAGTTCTGCAAACAGATAAAAAAATCTCTGAAGTTATAAATAAAGCTCTGTCTGTTGCTCTGAAATGACTGGAGTGCTCAGCAGAGGTCTGAGGAGCCCTTTCACACACTACATAATGTGCTTATGGATGGACAGGTAATTAAGCACGGAAAGAGCAAGGCTGAGTTTAAAATCTCTGATCCCAGATTCACTGGTGTCAACATTAGCAAAGAAGTAGTGCAGCAGGTCTAGTTTTCACACCTGGCTGACTTCTCAGGGTGATAGAGCTGTGCTCTGTGCTCTTTTTCCAGTGAGCCCTTTGTAAAGAAATCTGTCTCCTGCCCCTCTTGGTAGGTCTTTTACACCCATAAGGCTGTTAGCACCATGGAGAAGATAAGTCATATCTTACTCCTACCAGCAGTAAAGGCCTCACAGCTGAAACCCCAGCTGGAGTAAATCAGCATTGTTTCCTTGACTTCCCTGAACCTCAGCTGTGAGAGACTGAGCCTCTGTCTTTCAGCTGCCTTAAGGCAAAAAAAAGTCTTCTCCCACTTTTGGAAGCTCCTCATCTGAGTTTCTCCATGTGGCTGCAGGTGGGCTTTGTTCCTATGTACTTGTAGACCTTTGCTGTAATCCTATAATTGATCTTTGTAGTGGCCCTGATATTGGCCCTGTCATTTTAATTGGCAGTTAACACTTGTAATTTGTCCCGACTGTATTCTGCTGGCAATTAGCTCTTGTCACTGTGGTTCACTTCCAAGTTCTTGATACCTGGTGTTAAGAGGTCCTAACACTGGCCTTCTTAAACTGCCCTTTGCTGCTTGCAATTTGACCAGCTGTAACTGTGGACATGAGCCGCTCTGCTCCGCCCTGATCTCCACCATACCCTAATCTCAACATTAACACTCCTTGTAATCTTCCTTTCATTGACCTCTGCAATCAATCCTGTAACAGAGAATCATAACAGTAATTGAATGATAATCAACAGAAGAAAGCACTCTGGCAGGGAGACATGCTGAAGCACATGACTCAGAAAAACTGGGTTAACTTTTTAAATTCATGAAACATTCACATTCATCTTTGTGAGTGTATACAGATAGTCTTTACTGGGTGGGTGCTTCTTCACATCTTGGTCCATCAAGGCACCAAATAATTTCTACAGCCCAAAGAGAAAAGAGAGTGTGTGGTGGGTTAGGAAATGACAAGGGGTTTTTAGGTACTAAATGTGGCAGGGTGAGAGTGAGTTTTTCTGTAAGTACCATGTTGTTTCAGAGATAAGCCTGCAAGGCAGCAAAACCTTTGCTGACGAATGATTTCTCAAACCGTTAACCGGCTGAACATAGCTGAACATCTGGGGAAGACACCGGAGCAGCTGCTGCTGCTCTTTAACTTTCCCTCAGCTTTCCTTTTAACCAGAAAAGTGCTGGCAGAAGGCAACAAATGGGGAAATTGGAGCTTCTCAGAGCAGGTGTATCCCTGCCCTGGACAGAGAAGTTGCACAGCCCTACAAATGAGATCACAGACCATGGCACAGGGGGTATGTGTTTGCACCTGGCAGTTTTAATGAGGAGGAGACCTATGGCCTTCCAAGAGGCCTACAGATATATGTGGCTCTTTGTCCATCAGAAAATTCCTGCTTTGTGGCTATTTGCTAATCCATGTTGCAGAAGTAAGGATTAAGGTAAGATAACTTTAGTGACCTCATATGTCTTACATAGGAATGAAAGATCTTCTGAAGAGGAATTGCTGCAATTGAGATTGGAGCATGTTCCTTATGTATGAAATACTCAAACAAAGAGCTATCTTCCAGAAAGCCTTTTTTGGATCTGTGAACAGGAAAAGATAAAGGCTAAACTTGTATCAGCTTGTACTTACTAAGAAAAATGTCACAAATGTCAGTGGTAAAGAGGAACACAGATGCTTTATTGTGGATGTTTTAGCATGGTTCTCCTGGTGCTGTGAACAGAGGATTCAGAGACCGTGGGTTTAGTCCTGCCTATTGTATGAGCTAAACTGAACCTGGCCTCTTCTCTATATCCTGTTTCTTTGCTCTTTCTGAGTCTTGTCTGTTCATGGTGTGACAGATGTAACATATGGGCTCCTGAGCTCCAGCTGGGCTCCAAGTGCTATTGCAGTAAGTTTCTCACACTACCAGTAATATGCTGACTAGGGATAGTGGAGTTATTTTATTTAATTTCTAATGCATGGTGAACAAAGCAGGTTAGGAGATGGCTGAATATCTCCACATCTGAGCCATGTACCAATAATTTCTATAGGGTGGTCAAACACTGGAGCAGGTTTCACAGAGAGCTTGTGGGATCTCCATCTGTGGAAATACTTAAAAACTGACTGGACACAGCCCTGAGCAACCTCCTCTTGATGATCTTGGTTTGGACAGGATGGTTGAATAAGACAATCTCCATAACTCCTCCTGACCTCATTCAGTCAGTGATTTCATGCTAAGGTGCAAAAAGATCCTGAAGGGGGTCCTTCTTCTGGTACCAGGCACTGTGGGACATGGTCCTGAAGCAGTCTCCCAGTAACTTTTTGGAAGTCTTTCGATGTGGGGAGCTTGGCAGTGCTGAGGAGTTGTGAGTGTCTCTGGGACCTGTAGGATGGTCCATGAAGCATGCTGTACTTCAGAGAGGCCTTTGGGCTGTCTGCTAACACCCATGCCTTTTCTCCCATCTGGGCTGCAGGTGCTGTACTCTCTAAAGGGCCAGCACAGACTCTTATCCTGTGTGGGTTTTTTGTCATTTTTTGTTTCGTTAGTAACTCTATGTATGGGCAATAGCAGCAGCCACTCTTTGGGAAACTTGGGTTACTCCCTTTAAAATAACACAGCACAGAACTCACCAGAGCAGGGAGGAGCCACACTGTTTCTCAAGAGGGTTGTGGCTGCCAGCTCTGCATAGCTCCCACCACTGTCTCAGAGCAGTGGTGTGTTTCTTTTCTTGCCTGGTGTGTCTTGGTATTTCACTTTTTTTCTTTTTTTTGACAGAGATAAATGATTTATTTAGATCTAAATAATAAGTAAGTAAAATCAAGATGCAGGTTGAATTGGAAATTCTGACTCAAGTTCAGGCACACTGAAAATTCAGTTTGGAAAGTTTGTGTCTGTTTTTACTCACAAGGGTTGTAGTGGCATTTGTTAACCATTCTTTCTTTCCCATTGTTTTGTTCTTTGGGCTTCTCATTTCTTCTAGACTGATTTAGCACAAATAGGTGTCATGGTGCCCACTACAATAGGATTGAGAGCCAACTCATCCATGCACTGAAGATGCAGTTGGGAATTAGAAATGGGCAGAAAGACCAGCCTGAAGGTCTGAGTTGTGAGGCTTCTCTAGGTAAAAAAGTAGCTTTTCTCTCCAAGATCTTGTCAGCTCACTAGAGTGGGAGCTGAGGCTTGAAGAAAAATTGTGACTTGTATGGGCTCCCCATGTAATTTCAAGACTTGGCAGTATTTTCATCATCTGAGAGTGTATCCAGAATATACCTGGTTTCTGTCTCCTTTCATTGCAAATTGTTGAAGCAGGTGCTGTATGTCATTACTGATCAGTTCAGAATGTAGTGGAGGGGACTTTGGCCTTTCTAGGAGCCCCTAGGCACTGAGATCATAGTTTGTAATGAATAACAGCATATGGGCACGGGGTGATCTCGGACAGGGTCTGATTGCGCTCTCTCCCTCTCTGATGTCTGCAGGGTTTTTATATGAAATCAGTGAACTGCACTGATGTGTATTAGTGGAGTGTCTGGAGCATTGCTCCTGATTTACACCACTACAAAAGTGATCAGAGACTAAGCAGGTGCAAATGTACATATTTGATGTAGACCTCTGCCTTCTTGGAGTGCTTTTGGAGTAACTTGCCAGTATATTTTTGCCTGTAAAGCCTCTAATTCTTCTGTGAAGAGCAAAGCAAATGTTATTTCCCAAGGAGAGTATAACATCTCTCTTGATAGAGGCAGCCTATATAAATCTATAGTAACAATACCAATAGTAATTATTATTATTATTGGGTAATCTCCCGTTCAGGATTCTGACTGTGCAGGCAGTTCCTCTGCATTTTGACAGCCTTGTGGCCAGTAAGAAAGCACTGAAAATGATGCAAGCATTTAGCATTTGTGAACTTAACTCTATAAACTTGATGGAGTGAAGAGAATCTTTTTGTTCTGTGCTGAGCTGAGAAATACTCTGGCACTCTGGACACCTGCCATCTTCCCCCTACTGCCTCTTTTATGTCCTGCTGTGAATCTGCAGTATCTTCTGCAGTGGCAGCAGCTGGCAGGACTCCGATGCCTTTACCCCTCCGAAAGCTTTCTGTATTTGTACATCACCTTGCGCTACATGGCCCAAGTTCCTGTGCAGGTCTCCTTAGGGCTCCTGCAGTGAGCGTGATAAATAATGACAATAAAATATGTCAACAATGAACAACATGACCCTGTAAATCATTGACAGCTAGAGCAAGTGTTTCCTCTTTGGAAAATAGTCACCCTCATGTCTGTATTATTCTTTCATCTCTTTATTGTCTTTCCCAAGCTAACATTGGGCAGCAGCCATACAAATCCATGAAGTAAATATGCCAGAGCACATCCACATCTGAGTGGAGGTGTTGGGGTGCTGGTAAATGCCTTTGTGCAGCTCCCTTGTCGCTAGGACACCCTCCTGTAACGCTAAACTGGGTGTATTATTCCTGTAATCACTCAGTAAGCATATTTCTGAGAATGAGATCTGAGCCAAGAGCAGAAATCTAATTCAGGATCTCAGACGATCTTTCTTTCTTCTAACTGGTGGCCTTGGGCTCAGAGTGACTGACTCACACAAGGAAATGAGTGTGACCTGTACGTTGCTACTGCTGTGTGTGCATGTAAGGGCAATTGAGTTGGTTGATATCTGATGAAATCACTGATGACTTTTTGGTGACCTCTGATGGAAAGGTCACGTTTGAGACCAGGAGATTTTTTTCTGCGCAGTGGTCTGTCATAAACAACAGCACCTCATTTCCACATGCTGGCTCTGCAGGAAACAGCAGCAGTCCAGCATTTTCAAACTTTCCTGTAAAAAAACTTGGGGTCTGAGCATTTAGTCAGCTTAAATCAGTGTAGGTCCCTGGGAATCAAGGGAGTTGTACTTGTCTGCACAAGCTGGTTCTTAAACAGGATGTACTGAATACTGTGGGGTGCCCAGGTTTCCTCTCCCATCCCTTGAATGGGTGTGCTGCTTACACTAACTTTTGAGCAGCAGAACGCTCTTAGTAGTAGAGAATGTACAACTAAGAATCAAATCTTTATTTTCAAGGCTTGAAAATGTTGGTCAGAGAACAACACACGTGATCTCTTGTAGGTCCCTGAAACTAACACACATCTGATTTGTCTGCAATTTGGTAGCAAGTGAAGAGAGAGCTGAGTCACATACTATCTGGTTCATATACAGCCACGGGTGTTCAGGAATAAAGTCAAAGAGTAGTCAGAGACATGAATTAGGGGAAGACTGAAACCTCTCCCTACTGGTTGCCCTGAAGAGGGGACAGTGTGCATACTTGAAGGCGGTGGATCACACAATCTAGAAAATAGATGATGGTTAGGAATGTAAGCCTCCTGAACTATGATGCTGACAAGGAGGTGGGGAGCCAGACAGACCAGAACACATAACCTGCAGCCTGTGGCCCCAGTGTTGTCTTTCTTCAGCAGTGAGCAGTCCTGCCACATCTTTGCTTTTTGTAGAGCTGACCTGTCTTTCACCCAAAAACTTTGTACTGACTCGGTGTGTGTGTAAATATTTATCTCTTTTTCTGGAGATGCCCTACCAGTATTGTTTTCCACTGTTCTCACTGGAGCCTAATCCCCGCTCTCCCTCTGCTCTGCTGTCAGCCAGGATCCAGTTCTCCATACTGCTGTGTAGTATGTGACTATTGAGTTGGGGATATTTGTCACACCTCAGGCTGCTCTCTGGTCCTCACTAAGACTTCTCTCTGCATGCAATAAAGTTAGGGAGGAGGTAAGGAAGGATACTGATATCTTGATGATGACAAGGGATGAGCCTAAGGTTGAGGGAAAGGATTAGGCTCAATGGGCTTCACAGCTGCTGTAGTCATTGGAGTCAGCAGACTTTTTGCTTAATTTCCTTATGTGTTTTGGGCTGCATCATCATATGTAACAGGCCAATTGGAGTAGCATATGACTTTCCACCAGCTAAGAATCAGCCCTCACTTCATACTGCTCCTCTGCACAGCACTGCTGCTGTTGTATATTCTTCTACTTGTCTGCACCTTCCCTTGCTGCCTAGGACAGATTGGCAGGACTGGATGTGTCTCCCTTTCCTACCTGGACTCTATGTAGAGTGAGCAGTCACAAACCCCCAGTGGTGAAATGTGCTTTGAAGAGTCAGTGAATGGCTCTGGAAGGCCCTTTTTGCATCCTGCACTAACAAATTAAGCTCCTTGTGCCTTCAAAGTAAGATTGATAACTCCTCTAACATTTCATATTCAATATTCTGAATATTGAGAGGTGTGGGTTTTTCTTGAGATACCAATCTTCCTGCTTCTCTCCCCCTTTATCTTCAGAGAGACTGCTGGGAGCCTGTGAGGGGGGAAGAAATGTAAAAGACTTGGGGTGGGGAAAAGGAGAAAAATGACATGGAGGAGCTTTTTTCTTTTTTGACTTCATCAGCACTGTCTCTCATTTTAGTGCCTGGCAAATGGAATCGTACTGCTCAGCCATGATCAATGATCCTGTTTCCTTAGCACCACCTGCCCTGGCAGGGTCACTGAAATAGGCTTCAAAACTAAAATAAAAATGTTTCTGTTTTTATGGACACTGGAATCTGTGATCTGTTTCAGTTGAGGACTTTAGAGAGGTCAGATTTGGGAGGAGATAAGAGAGAGAAACAAAGGGAGCTGAACAACCTGAAGCATACTTTTTGTTTTTAATTTGCCATGAGTGGGCAATCCAATTATTTGTCTATCCAGGTACCCAGGGGGTGCTTAAAGAATGAGAAATGAAAAGAAAATAGTTGTATTGCAATTCTCCCTGCTCCTTCTTACTACTTGAGGTTGTGAAAGGAAAAGGTGGTGGCACCTGGAACAATTGTGGACACCCAGAAATGTAGTTCTGGAGATATCTTTTCCAGGTGGGATTTGTCCTAGATCAGTTCATTCTAAAGAGGTTGGCCCAGACTGGTTTTCTGATCCAGCTTGTTAGATGCTGAATGGAAGATTTTAGATGCAGCTTTGCAACACTGTTTTCTGTCTTATTATGCCTGGAAAGGAAGTAGTCTGCAGTTCCTGTTGTAGTATGTTAATGTCTCAACTGATGTCACCCTTTGTGACCTCTGTGTCTCATCAAATCCACTTCAGCCAGAACACAGATGAAAAAGCTTCATGTTATCTTCCTCTGTCTCATCTGCTTCCTCAGCCAGTCAGATGAGGTGGTCTAAATCCCAGCTAGTCAAGCTGGAACAGGTGGACAGGTGTTTAAGTTTTTTATTTCCCAAAGGAAATGTGTGTGTAGCAATGAAACTTTACCCTGGCTGCATCTGGCTGTGGTACCTTTCGGTCCGTGTTGTGCATGTACTGATTCACAGTATATTAGTAAAGGCACCCTGTGCCACTGAAGGCTATGGTGGACTTGTTTCCAAGTTAATTCCTGTCCTCCCTTATCCCCTGAAGGCCCTACACAGGTGCATACAGGCTGGTAGTCCAGAGGGCAAACCTGTGAGCAGGGAAACAGGCAGCCTGGCAGGGATATTCTGGGGCAAGAAGTGCTCTGTTGGCAGCTCAGCTTTCCTGGTGAGTTTCCAGTGCCACAGCTGAAAAGCTGTGTGGTGTGGAGTGCCTCCTATGCTGCTGAGACATGTTCTCCTGATGTGGTACAATTGGCTTGCCTTGCAGTAGCTTGGGGTGGCCTATTCCCTGTAGCATAAAGGAAATACATTGTCCAGTGAAGGGGGGGTTGGATTGCAGCCTCTTGTGTAAGAAAAAACCCTCTACTGCAGGCTATAGCCCAGGGCAGACATTCTTTGCTCACTCACAGTAATTCACCATCTCTCAAGGGACCCATTGAGCTTATTTAACAAAGGTCAGCTAAATTTTCTAGTATCCTGCTGTGAAAGCAGGATTAGCAGAAATCTTATTTATCCTTGATGTCCAGCTACTTGACTGTTTCACTTCAAACTGCCATGCTGGCATAGTCTGAATTTCGTGCAGTTGTAGTGGATAGAATCTTAAAGCACCCACTGCGTGCTGTCTTGCATGAGGTTGCAGCTGTACCAGGAGGGCTTGATTTGCTTCCTCACTTTCCCTGCACTGATTTTCCATGGCCAAAACTCCCTAGGTTTTCATCACTCAGGCTTTTCATCAGTTTGTATGATTATAGGCAATTTAGGCCAGTTCTGAACTTAAAGAAGACTTGCTTTCAGATTCACTAGAAGCATTTGTGGCTCACCGCGTGTGCTTTCTGCTTGAGGGATGTTCCATGAATTGAGTTGTCTGTTCTATTTTCATTGCTGCTCTTCAAGGCCTGGTGGGGCCATCTCAGCTGGGGTTTGTGGAGGTGGGTGCTGTGTAAAGCACAATGGGAGGCAATAGCTGCTCTAAAGACTGTTTAGTCTAAAAGGACATGGCTGCCAGGTTTGCAAGAAGGGTTCTGGGTTTCTCAAGTGGGGGTCTGTTACAGCCTCTTCCTGCTCGCTCCTATGAGATATCTAATTTACCTTTCCCTTTCTCTTTCTTCTATTGAGCTGTTGAGTCTGTGTATCCTGTTTCTGGGATTTTCCTCGCCAACCCAGCAACCAGCATGTGTTTCTAGCTTGTGGTGTTCAACATCCACCCCTGTTCTTCTGGCTCCAGATTTTACTGTTGCCCCTGTTAGCAGTTGCTGGAGCACTCAGCCAGTCTGCAGCACCACACACCACCTGCCTCAGTAGCTGCCTGCAGCTACCAGGTTATGGTTGCTTCTCTGGCTAGCTGAGGAGAAGTAACCAACAACAAAAACCTGGGGAGTTTTTGCAACTTCCCCAGGACATGTTGATGGACCTTGCAGCAGACCTGAACTCCTGTTCTTCCATGCAGCAGCAGTGCCTCAAGCACAGGGTCACCCTTCCTTTCACAGCAGTGCATTCAGCCTCTGACTACAGATGCCTAAATTGTTTGTGGAGCAGACACAGAAGGCAGAGTGAACTGTGAGTCAAGGCAAAGCAAAGGGAGACAACAGTGAGTGCTGAGACAGTCTCCCAGCCCTTTGCAGCTGAGTCTGGAACAACTCCATCCTTCCCACACTTCTACCTGCTGCCCCTGAGTGTGTGTAGCAGTAGCTATCTGTTCTGCTGATATGAATTAAAAGCAACATGGCAAATGGTGTTTTCTAGCTGCTGTAATTATCTCTTGAGAAGGAAACAAGCAGCAGCCTTTGGCACAGCTCTGATCAGCTGTTTTGGAAGGGAAGGACAGTTGAAACTTCACATGTTGGGCTTCCTTTTGTTGATGTGCCATGATACTCAAAGCAAGTGAGGCTGGACACCATGAAAGCTTGCTCCTGGTGCAGAAAAGAGCTGGATGGGAAGTCAAACTCCTGCCTTTGGGTAGAGTCCAAGCACTGATCACTTCCAAAGTTAGATATCAGAGTTCAGATAGTTAGATATCAGATAACTTCAAAGTTATCTTCAACTCTGGGACCAATTCCTGCTTTATATAGACACTAATGGTGTTTCTACCACAGAGGAAGGAATAAAGATTTTATTCTGAATTTCTACCTGTGTCAGAAGTTAAAAAGAAATCAATCTGTGTATCTTGGATACATGGACCCAGTGTCATCTAGGCCATGAAATCCTGTGTGGGTTCTGAGCCAGATGTTCTTTGTCTTTTAAAGGAAAGGGCTTCATGGTGGATAGCACCCTGCTGGTGATATCAGCCTGTACTGCTGGTATGCTACAAGTGGTGCCTGGGCTATATGTAAAATCCTGACTTGCTGTGACTTTCAGTAACCAAGTATGTTCTGTGCATTTTTGCTCTTGTTAACCATTCTATTTCTCCTCCAATGCTCTCCCTTCCTCCCTGTGTACAGGTGACTTGTATCATGTAAGGTCTTATTTTCAAGCTGGACTCTTCCAAGGGTGTGTATTTTCTGAAGGTGCAGGTTGTATGATGTTATGATAGTCTGGTTATATCAGGGTGGGAGTTAGTTCTATGTGATAAATACTGTTGTTTCTTGGCCTTTGGCCCATCAGAGCAATGGCTTCTCCTTCATATCATCTTGCATACCTCCTTCAAGAGATCACCTATTCTGAAAAACATATCCCTCAGTGGAAGAGGGAGATGAGGAAAATGCAGCTCTGAGGATACAACAGCAGATACCACTATCAATAATTCTCATTGTTCTTATTTTTGGCTAGGATGGGTGTTGTCTGAAAAGGTAGGCATCATACTTTCCCTAGACACTTAGCCAGGATGACTTTTGCTTAGTGAAGGACATCAGAATTCCAGGATGGGCAGGAACAACATGGGTTTCGGAGTCCAGTCTCCTTAGTGAGAGTGTCAGTCTGTGAGTCAGATGTACAACTCAGAAGGGACTGCAGAAATCTCTGTATGCCTTGACTTCTCACAGACCCTTCCCCAATTCTCTGTGAAGCCTACTGTGCATCAGGCTTGAAGCCATAGTGATGAGAGCTGGAAGGATCAAAGACCTAGCCACACATCTAGTGGGTAAAAACACACTGATGGTTCCAGGCCACGCTTCATTCTGCAAAATAAAATGAATGAAAGCATCCCCTAAGCCCCAGCAAAGATGACCTAAAAAATGTAAATAGTATGTGGATATAAATCATCGCCAGCCACATCTTCTCTACTGATGTTCTTTACCTGTTTAAGCTTCCATGCCAGTGTGGGCAACTGGGACAGGGAACCAGCATACTGCAAGTGCCGTGGGGCTTTAAAGTAAGAGATGTTAATCTACCCTTCTATATGTAGTCTTTCCTCTTAGGATGGGTTAGTCTGCTTTATGGCTCGATTTGGGATGCCTCCTGTGGCCCAATGACTGTCTTCATCTGTCCAGCTGCAGACAAAGGAAAGGAGACACTTGCACAGCATTAAGAAAGAGAGGACACCAAAGGAAAAACGAAAGGGAGAATATGAGGCAGAAGGGATTATTTTCTTTTTTTTTTTTCCTTTTCCCTTTTTTTATTCTTCCTGTGCTCTGCCTGTTCCTGTCAGAGCTGCTGGAAATTGTTACCGACAGATCGAGTGTCTTCCAGTTTCTGTGTCAGGGAGTTTTGCCGATTCTATGAACCATGCAAAAGAGGGGTCAGGCAAGAGAAGGAGAGAGCAAGAGAATGACCAATTCAGCAGAGCTCTGGCTTTATCACTGATCTGGTCAGGTTCACTGGGTTTTAACTCCATGAGCCAGTCAGGCTTAGAAACTCACACCTTTGTTATCACCTTTCAAGAGGAGGGAGCAGGGCTGTGTGAATTCTCTGGGGTCATCAAGAAAGGCAGGCCAGAGATCACCTCCTGTAGCAGAAGCTGCCTTGCCCTCACCCTCCACAGCATGCCAGGCACTTGGATGCTCTCTGTCAAGATTTATCACTATTTATTACTTCACAGATCAGAGTGGGGACAAAGGCAGTTTGGAGGAGGTTTTGGGTCCTGCTTGGCCCTACTGTCATAGCTTAGGGTAGGGAGGACCATGAAGAGATCAAAACTTGTCAGCACCAGGTATGATTGCTGTTTGGGTCCAGGTCAGAACAGAGCTCTCAGATCATGGGTCTAGTTTTGGTTCTGCCATGTGTTCTCATGGTGAGAATAGAGGCTGTATTTATACAGGTCTAAAACAACAGACCACCTCCCGACTGTCCCTCTGAATGCCTTGTGTATGGGCTGCATACAGCTTGTCTTGGTCTGCTTGGCCATGAGCTCCTGTGCCTAGTGCTCTTGGGTGCCCTATACTCAAAAAGATGTGATGCAGGCTATGCACTGCCAAGGAGGGACCTTGGAGTCTTATGCCTATGTATCTATGAAGATATCGAAGGATTTTAATGCTCACCATTGCTCTACCTGCGTGTAGAGGTTGTACTGGACCTGGTCAGTCATGCTACAGGTGGCAACTGAAAGGTGGATGACAGTCACTAGGAGGATCAGTCTAAATGGACATCCCAGCCTGGTGTAAGAAACTGGGAAAATGTAATTGAAAACTTTGCAGAATCCTTTTCTGGGAACAAAAATCAGGAACAGAAAGCTTACAGCAGTGAGTTGCCTGGGCAATTTCTTCTGCTAGAAGCTGGAACCTGGCAGCTATAACAAATGGATTGTCTTGTGGGGGATATATTACCGCAGTGGAAAGTCACTTTTCTGGAAGCTTAGGCCTTACTGAGCTTGAGTGGAGGTTTTGGAGGTCTTTACTTAGTTGTAATAAAGTCTCTGCTGGTCTAGATTAGTTCATTAAATCTGGATATCTTGCTTTCTGTCACTGCTAAAGTTTTGCTCTGACATGTTACTGGTAACATTGGTGCTGAATGTGCAGGCTCTGAAAAGAGATCTCTGCCTGCAGAAGTAGGTTCTGTATCATCACAGCTGTCTGCAGAAGGAAGGTGTAGGAATAGCAGTGCTCACTGGAAAACAGCAGCTGTAAGCCACTGGGCCTTTGAGATTCTGTTCTTTTCCTGGCTGACAGGGACTGCTAAGCAGTTTGAGTGCCTCTGTTTTCCTTTCCAGCAAGTGTCTACTGTGACCCCACTGCTCCAGAAAAGCTCTAAGAGATGTTCTCTTGCTGCTGCCAAGTTGGCCCACCAGCTTAGGAAGGATGTCCACAAGGGGCCCTCCAAAGCATGTGCCAAAGGCCTGGGATCCCCCCAGCACTGCAGTGCTCTGCATAACTATTTAGCTGCCCAAGCAGGCAGGCAGGCAGAACAAGCAGTCAGTGCCAGCTCTGGGGACACTGAGGTTAGGGAATGATGTGCACATTTTGGTGGTGGCTTTGGCAAGAACAATGCTGAATGTGGAGATTCGAGAGGATATGTACAAATAGCAGTGGGGCTGGTGCTCCTCTGCAGGCCAGTGGGAGCTGGCTTTTCTGCTGATCACTGGCCTGTGCTATTCCATCACCTTGCAGAGTGCAAAATGTTGGCTGGGGGTAAGTCAGTAAAAAAATAATCATGTTGCTTCAGCAGAAGGTTCCTGGAATTTGGCGAGTAGCGGGTGAGGGTAATGTCAGCTGACCTTGCTTTTGCCACCAACAGAAGGCACAAAAGGATGTTGGGCATCTGTGAGTGTGCTGGAGCTGTACAGGGGCTGCTGCTGCTTCCTGTAGTGGTAGAGAGGCCTGGCACGTGGTAGTTTTGTACAATGGGCACAAAGCTTTCCCTTGCCCAAAAGGAAGTTAGTCTGAGATAACATGGGATTGCTGACACAGGTGTCATTGGATGAGTAGAATAGTGAGTTTATGCCTCCTGGGCTCTAAATAGTTAATTGCCAAAACTGAGCAACTAGAGACCACCTCCAGCAAAGGGCATCTCTAGGTATCTCAGCTCCCTCCCTTAGGGCAGCAAAATATCTGTGAAGGATATGGGAACCAAGGGAGTGATGGTGGTGGTGCTCATAAAAGGTTCAAATGGATCAGAGCTGCAGTGCACAGGGGAAGTGATAGTTTTTACTTCCCCTGAGTAACTTTGGTTTATGGCTTCTGACATGGTGGCAACTAGGCAGGAATATGCTGGGTGCTGGTAGATAGGGATTCTTATAAATGGTATTGCTGAGGAAGGTTATAGTTCCAGCTCAGGGTGGAATGTTTTTGGTGTAGTTACTGTACAGCTGCACAGCAGCCTGGATCCTGTACTGCAGACCTTTTGAGCAGAAAAGTGGAGGAAAAAAGATACAGCAGAGTAGGTGTCATTTGGTCCAGGTCAGTAATCGGGTTTGGAAACAGTCCCAGACCTCCTGACTCGAAGCTTCTCATCTTTCTTCAGGTTCATCTCCCTTGGGGATTAGTCACTCAGCTGTGGCTGGTTGAGAGTATCCTGTCCCGTATTCCCACTGAGGAACTGTAGCTCTGTGTGTTCTCAGGTCGTGTCATCTAAATAGCAGGTAACTGCATTATGTGTGAGAGGGGTGGCCTAAAATGTCAGCAAGAAGTATAATAGTAATCCTTTTTCTCCAGGTCTGTTTCTTTTGCCTTCATATTCCTTAAACCACCCCAAAAGTCTATGGACTAATCCTTCTCACTAAAGGAAAGACTGTAGGATTTTTGGAAGAGGTCTTTGTCTTGTCTCTGGCATTGCCTAGGCTGGCCATTGACAGCAGGAAAATAGAGGTGGCTTCACTACTTGGAAAGAAGCAAATGTTTGAGTAGGTTGTTAAATCCTCTGGGGGTTTGTGACCCAGGCTTAGAGTAATTTCAGGCAGTTTGTTCCCCATCCTGCAGTGATGTTACCCTTGCTGTGTACAGTTTTCGGATAGCTTCTGTGCTGCACTGCTGATTTGCAACTGTACTGCAGAGTTTCAGAGCTGTCCAATATCCTGGCTACAGAATATGTAGAAACGGAGGAGCCAGCTCTTGAATTTGGCTAGTTGGGGGCAGCACCAAAGGTAATTTGATATGTAAAGGGTCCTTTAATACTGGTGCTTGTTTCAGAACAACTTGCATTGTATTTTCCAGCTTTCTCTTCACCATAAGAAGAGTACAAAGTGAAAGCTGAGGTTTTAGTTTATTGACTTGTCTCTGATGCTCTTCATGATGATTGCATGCGAGATGTGGTAACTCCACAGAGAAAAAGAGACTGTGTCAGCAAACATCCCAAACCAGACAAGCCTGAAGCACTTGAGATTCAATGCAAAGCACATAGATGCCAGTTCAATTCCATTGTGATCAGCTTTGTATTTCATGTGCCTTCTTCTCATGTCCTGATGCTCTGCTTTCACAGGCCTAAAAATTTCAGCTGGACTTGATTTTAGAAATGCAGGCTTTGGATTTCAAGAGGTACTGGTGAGCAATACAGGGATGAAGGAGACAAGCAGACTTTGGTGGGAGTCACCCAAATATGGGTACAGAAGATAGCTCTCAAGGGTGGTGTCTTCTGAGTGTGAGATCAACACACCTTATGCGTGGAAAAGGTGCATGTGGATGGCCTGAAGCACCTACAGTCTGAACCAGCTCTAAAAGGTCTGGAAGAAGTGTGTGCAGAACAGTTGAAGAGGAGTAGGAGAGACCTATGGTCTTACTTACAAGCTGGGGGAACTTCTATTATATGGGCATTACAATTAGCAGAGGGGGTGTTTGTTCAGAAAGTGTGTGTGAGAGGAAGGGGGGAGTCAGGGAGGGGAGAGAGCTGGCGGTGATGGGAAGGAAGGGAGGGTGCCCTGACCTCTCCTCATAGCCCTGACTGTGTCCCCATCTGAAGGTCTGGCATATCCACTCTCACTACTTAATGATAGTGACATTACCCATCCGCCCAGCATCGCGGGGCTTTTGTCTTCATTCAGGCAGAAATGAAGTTCTCCTGGGCGCACTTATCAATCACTGCAAAGCTCCAGCTGTTCCGGAGCCTTTGGATCGACTTCAACAGCCGTGCTTACAAATTGTCTCTGAATAGCACCGAGCTGAGACCCCCTTTTTTGTCATTGTCTTCCGACAAATGTTTTTTTTCGGCAGCCTTTCACAGACGTTGCCGGCTGCCTTCTGCCGCAGTGATTGAAAACAGGCCTGTTTTGCATTCTCCTGTCGGAGTCCTGGGTTCAGGGAGCTGTCCCTGAGTGCCACTCCAGCGAGTGCCGTGCCAAAGACAATTACATGCATAGTTTTGCTGATTGCATTAAAATCATTAGAATGAAAGATTCTGAAATCGTACATTAAGGGGGGAAATTAGAAAAAGCTTCAGAGACAGACAGCAACGTCCCCAAAGTGAGGGCAATACAATTAGCTCAAATTGTGTTACATACACACAGACTAGGAGTAGCTCCTGTAACAAATGACCTTATTATTGCTGTTCCCTCTCTCTCTCCATTCCTTTTTCTCTCCTTCACTCCCTTCTCATTTCATTTTCCTTTTTCTCTCCTCTGAAACTTCTTTGGCCAACACCACTGTTCTTCTTAATCTTCCCTTCACCTTTCTCCCTTTCTTTTTTCTTGAGGAGTGCCTGGGAAAAGGTAGTCATGGGATCCTGGGAATGTAACACTTGGCTTTCAGAGCTGCTTTGCAGGCCATTTAAGAGGAAGTGAGCAAATGCAAACTCCAGAAGTTAATTTTCAGCTGAGCAAGAAACTTTGCTCTCCTGGGGAACAAGGAAGTACATGACTCCAAAAGCTTTGTATGTGCACCAGCCATCAAGAAGATCAAAGCATTCAGCTGTCTAGCTATACAGCATATCCAATGCCAAGAAACAGACTAGCAACTATGCCTGAGGTGGGAAATGTTCCTGCATACCACAAGTACCAGCGTGGTGGGAGGTGCAAAAAGATTAATTCTTGAAGGGAGTGTGATGCTTTTCCAGTATGAATTCTGAGTTGTTGAAAAAAACCCCACATTATGCCAGGGCTCATGGGCCATCCACTTGATCATCCTGTAACTATGCTAACAGAGAGAAGTTGGCCACCTAAGTGTGCCTTGCCTGTGTCAGTCAGGGACTCAGCTACCTCTTCAGCTGGTAGTCAATGTCTTAACGAGAAAAGCAGTTATGTGTCACTCTGCACTGTGACACAGTACAGCTTCTCTGCTGGGACTTAGGGTAGTTATGGTACAGGCTGTTTCCAGTGTACCAGCTTGCAGCAACCTGTGTCAGCTATGCCTGTGTGTCAGCTTGCCCTGCTTTGCTGCTGGTACTTTCACTCACACATGATATGTGTCCTGGTATAACATTATTCACTGTAGACCTCATCATAAGAAGCATCCACTTGCTGCTTCCAAGGAGCCTGAACATATTATGCAGGTTCTGTTGAAATGCACATGGAGGCATGGAGCACAATGGCATAAATGTGGCAGTGAAGAAGCACCACTGGTCCTGAAGGCTTTGCTTTCTGCGTCACAGGTTCACTGCTCAGTTGCATCCTGGGCTCTATTCAGCTGGCCTAAATTCTGCCCACATTTCTGTGCCAGGCTCCTATCAACTGACTTTGATTCTTCAGAGGAACTGATGTTAGTAGGCACCTTGGCACTAGGGGATTTGAAGACCTCTATGCAATGTCCTGGGTATTCATTGTCATTGGGGTGGATTTTCCTGCTAACCCTCTGTACACCTGACTTTAGGCTCCAGTTCTGCTCTCTGGGATGTAGGATATTGTCTTTCGTCTCAGTTTACAATCTAGCCCAGAATCTTGTTCCTCACAAGAGCTGCTGTGGCAGACTTAGTGGAAATCTGTAACAAAGGGGAAAGCAACCCTAATGTATTTAGGTGCTCGGAGCAATCTATGTCTCGGGGATACCTGAACCCAGGGTGGTGTCTTTGTATTACTGATGTATTAATAATAGTCATTCAAAGCACTGTACATTGACAAGGCGCAGTATAAATGTCACATAACAAGATGTGCCTATTTCTCCTAAGAGATTACAATCTCAGATTAGATGTGACAAAGAGGGAAATAGAATGACTACCCATGTAAAAGTTTATGAGGAGCAGGAAGCAGAGTAGGTTGGTGAGATAATGGGTCAGGGACCACAGTAAATGTAAAAAACAATAATATGGGGAAAATGAAGGTAAGACTGGGAAAAGATACAAGGGAGAAGAAGATGTATCAGCCGAGTGAAGTTGGTAGAAGATTTAAGTTGGTTTACTAATGTGAATCAAAAGCGTGGGGGATTTTGTGGGACAAGTGGAGGAGTCTAGGAGGTGACAGAGGGGATGTGAAAAAGAGAATGGATTTGTTGTGGTAGGGCAGCAGAAACTGGAGACAAATGTGACAGAGGTGGAGAAACCAGGCAGCAAAGGAAATCCAGTTAAAAAGACCTGTTACAGACAGGAAATGAAGTGCTGGGTTTAGTGGCTTTAAGGAAGAGAGGGGCATATATTGTAGATAAGGAGAATTGAGTGTTGGAAAGACAAGCAGACATACAAGCTTGAGCAGTAAGAAGAGAGTAAAGTGAGGGACAGGGGACAGAGGAGGGTGAGGAGAGGAAAGGAGTCTGGCTTGCTCCAAAGTCCAAATGGAATACGAAGATGCTAAGTAGAGGAACAAAGTGAGCTGTAGTCCAAGATGACCTTAGAACTAGAGAAGTCAGATGCTAGAAAAGTGCAAAGCTTCAAGGCTATATCAGCAGCCAAGACTCCTTTAAGTAGGACAAACCTGACTGGAAACACCTGTCCCTTATGGGGATTTCTGCTGCTTTTTTTCAACTTAACTCACAGGAGGGGCAACCAAGAGTCAGTGGGATTTGTGTTACCCCGACTCCCTTTGAAGCACCTTCCTCCTTACCTCCTTTCGTGGCCAATTCTCCACTTTCTTCCTAGCAACTGTTGAGCTCTAAGGGATGCGTCAAACTTTGGCACCACAAATGCCAGCAGACCTCTTTGCCTATAGGAGGTGAAGGCTAACCATGGCTCTTTCAGAGCATGGTAGGAGACATTCATTCACACCAGACTCTCCCTGAAAGTTGGAGAGTCATGTGCAAACAGTCTGCTTCTATATGCCATGTTTAAAAATGGACAATTTGTGGTATTCAGCCTCCGAGGGGGAGTAGCAGGAAGACCAGGTTGTATGGATGTAAGGTGTTTGAAACTCAGATACTAGCTTCCAAGACAAATTAATATCCCAAAAAACTTAAAACAGTGCCATCAGAAAATGCTCTTTTGAGTCTTCTCCTGTCTGGCCTATGTCTTCTCTGTACCCTTATTACAATATGCCCCTCAAATTCAGAGGTCCTATCTTGCTCTCATCCAGTGCAGATAGACTCTGCTGAGACAATACAACCCTTTCTGTGAGATACCTTCTTTCCAGAAACATGAGACAAAATCTGAAAAAATCAGTCTCCCAGGGCAAAATTAGCCTGTCTGCACACCTGTCTATTCCACCAGAGATCCCGCTTTTTGCTTAGAAATGAGGTGCAAGTGTGGAAGGGCATGGACTGGAGTGCCTTAGGGCCAACAAGGGCCTGACTCGACCAACTTCAACAGGCTTTGGATCAGGCCTTTAGTGACTGTTTGCATGAGGACTGGTGTGAGTAGGCTGAGAAGGGATGTGGTCTATGGCAGGATCACTGCAGAGAAAGGATGGTGCTTTACTGGGGGTGGAAAATGGAATTGTCACCGTGGAATGAATGAATTGTACAGTTTCTCTTTTGTAACCCAGGGAATAATTAAGATAGATGGGTAGATGAATTAGCTGTCCTGCAAGGTCAAAAGTGGATTGCCTTATTACTCTATTATTTCACTGTTGTGGAACTATCACCACTAACGCCTTTTTCATGATATTTTGTACATCGCATAAAAAAAAAAAAGGGAAAAAAGAAAAAAGGGGGGGAGATACAAATTGATCGTTTGCTGGTGAAATCAGTCTTCGTCATCGCCAGCAGTGCTTGGATTAATGGGATTGAAGGCTGCTGGAGGTTCAGCCAGAGAGACGGGTGGAAAAACAAGAGAAATTGGTTTGCACCCCTGGGAATGGAATTGATGTGACTTGTACAGAGCTGCTGCAGCAGTGGTGGCTGCTATGCTGTGATGCTGTTTTTTAAAAAAACACAAAAGGGAGATGGGAGAACAAAATAAATCCCTGGCTGGAATACTTGGTCATTACAAACATGGATGATAATCTTCTAGCATGTTTGGGAGGTCCAGAAGAGTACATTTGCTGTTAGCCTTTAGGAAACAATAGAGTACAGTCTTTGAGAAATAGTGCTGCTTTCTGGTGGCCTTCTGCTATTTCTGTGGGGCTTTAAAGATGAAGTTTGGGACAAGCAGTGGAAGGTGGACATTACTCCCATTACTGGGAAATACTCTCAAATCTACTTAAGTGGCCACAGAGATCTTCCAAATGGGTAAAGACCATTATGCAGATGTAATATAAGGAGAGGACACCAATAACAGACATGGTTGTAGAATGACAGAAATGATGGAACCAGGAACATGTTGATTTAGGTCATTGTGTCATTTGGCCTGACAGTCACAGAAAGAAATACAGTGGAGAGGAAAGCTTGTAATTGGTCTTCCCATTTCCAGTGCCAAGAGGTGACATAGAGATGCTTGTTTACTTCTGATATTTTTTGCCTGAATTCTAGTAAACAAGGATTTTGAGAGGTCTGAACTTCTGAAGGGGAGACAGCTACTTTGCTCACAAAAAGTTCTGCTTATGTTTGGCATTGTGTTTATAGTTGATCACATCTTCCTCAAGTACCTCAAGCACAGCAGAGGGAACCCATGCCCATGTGCAGTCAGTGTCAAGTGTTTTCCCTGTGGACATTCACTCTGTGTTTGCTCAGTGTTAGCAGGTGATGGTGCAGGGTAGATCCAGCACAAAACTCTGAAGTGCTGAAATTCATGCTATGCTTGACTACTCTTAAGCAGCAGTATGCATAGTGTTTATCTGATCAGCTTAAAAGCAGTGCTATTAAAAACTTCTTTCCAAATATGGGGCTGGATCTGAGGGAGATTAAATGAACACAAGAGTTTCTTGTGTGAGCTAGAGATCTGGCAGATTGCTTCCTCAGAAATATTTTCCTTTTATCCTGCTGCCTTTAGGTCAACACTGATGCCAGTTTTGAGGAAATCTGTCTTTGAAATTGAAAGAGGGAAGCCCAGATTATTTCTGAAACATTATTTTGCATGTGGTTGAAGATAGAAGATATCAAATTCACAGCTGTGTCTCATCCATGGAGAGTCAAACCAAGACCGGATGTGATTTTCCAACTCATGACTGGCTCTGGGAGCGTTTCCTGTAAATGAGATTATGTACAATGTAATAGGGTGTAGGGCAAATTTCTTCTTTGCTTTACCTCTCCTCGGTTCCTGGGCTGCACTCTTGATTATGCAAGATGATGTTTTAAAATTGGCTATGAACTCTAGGCCATTTATATGTCTTTTACTCTTGGAGAGCCTTCCTCTATTGATGTTAAAATTATTCCAGTCTTATAAATCCAGAATAGCACAAAAGCAGGATGAAGATTTCTAATGCATTATATAGCTGTGAGCTGTTTTCATCTGAAAGACACATTAATTCGGAAGTCTAAAGAAGACAATTTTTATCTCAGGCAACAGATGATGTCTGGACAGGTGGAAAGCCTGACGTTCCCATCCAAGATGTCATTTGACAAAGGAAATATTTAAAATAAAATTCAGAATGTGGGGTGTGCATCCCAAAAATTCTCTCAGCATCTTTTACTCTGCTTTCTTATGTGCTTAATGCACAGATAGAAAAGACTAGAGGGGAACTGGGAAACTCCTTTTCCAGAACTGTGAACAGTACAGAAGCAAGACCTTGATGCAAAACATTATGGTGTTTGCATCAGGCAACTGGCTCTGAAGATAGTCAGGGTGAGCTGAGCCTATTTACTAGCGGGAAGAACAGCTGCCGCACAGGGCCACTGCTGCTTTCTGCTCTCAGATCTGCACTGTGGATCTTGCCTTCTGCTTTCCTGATGAAAGGTCCTTGCATGTCTGAGGGGGCAGGTCTGTCTCTCAGAGCATGCTTTCTAAACTGTGAGTTTCTATGCTGGGTAAAGAAATTCTTTAACCCTTGTATGCTTTGGATGAGCCTCTTATAAAAAAAAATTATTGTATAAAAAAATACAATTTTCTAGAGCACCTATTACTCTTGGGTTTGGCCCAAACTACCTTTTCTTTTCCTGCATTGCACAAGGCAAAGTACTAAAGGATTTCTAAGCAACAGCTGTAGCTTGTAGATGTAACTATAACTAACTCAAAAATCAAACCAGTGAGGAACATCTGCTGCATGAAGTGAGGCTGGGTCCTGGCTCAGATGTCTTGGTCCTTGTGATCAGAAATAAGGAGCCATGTAAATGTGATGGATAGTCACCTGACCACAGCCTGTGTTATGTAGCATGCTCCATGGTGTTAGGTACTGACATCTGCCAGGAAAGAGCAATCAGCAGGGAAGGCTCTGCTCCAGCACTGCTGGTCCGTGGCACTGTGGTGTGACCTGGGCAGGCCACTACCATGAGCTTCTACTGCGCCCTTTGTTACAGGTACCTGGGTGGGTTGGCCACTTCTAGAGAATTCCCCACTGTCAACGTCCCCATCTCTGCCTTATTTTGGGTGATGAAAGAAGACAGCTGCTTTGTCTCCCAAATGAGGAAATGACACATGAACACCAGAGGAAGGGTTTTGAGACAGCTCTGTGAGTGCTTCACACACATTTCCATATGTGTAGCAAAATAAAGGAGTAATTCCCACTGCTGGCTTTGCAGCTCTGGTGCATGATTCCTTCTTTTGCCTCTTACCACTGACTCTGTGACTGTCATCATTGGTAAATTGTTTTGGCTGAAAACTACATTTTAAACCAAAAAGAGTGATGCAGGGAAACTCAAAATGTTTTTTTTCCTAACATTTAAAAGCAAATTAAGCTTTTGTTTTTCTTAATAACATTGGTTATTTTGAAATTTAAGTGCAACTTTAAAGATTTGTAAAAAGAAAAATCTAATACCATATCACAAGGACTAGCTTGGTTTAAAACTGCATTCTGGTTGCTGTGAAACAATTTGTTTGTCATTTTGCCAAGTCAAAACTTGTCAGACTGATCCTTCTTCCCCTTTTTACCAATTTCCAGGATACTATTTTTTGGAAAAGTGTGTGGGTTTGCATTTGGAACTTACGGGTGGGGGAGAGACAGTGCCATTAAGAAGTAGATCTGAGTGAATATAATGAGGCATTTCTTTACTTTCCTGATCTCACAGCTGGTAGAAGTTCAGTGTTGGATGTTACAGCTTTTAAAACTGTTCCTGTGAGGAATAAAGTTTTTCTTTGAAGTTGAGGCTTTCATTATGTCAGCCGAGTATGATCAGGTATTCTGGACCTCTGGTGAAAATCAGTGCATTGACATTATGATTTTTCTTCTTTAACACAAGGCCCAAGTTTTCATCCTTTCGCATGCCCTTCCTCCTACAGCATTTGCATACCTTACTGCACATCTAAATTTGACCCATTGGTGATGGTGGCTGCTGTTTTGATTTTTATGGTCCTGCTAAATCAGTGGGTATTTATTAAAACTGCATGAGTAGAATAAAGTGAACAGAAAAGGTACTGAAAATACAGTTCTGAACTCACAGCTGCACCACTGAAAGCTGAAGTAGTTACTTTGTCTGCTAGGTTACAGACTCTGGTTATCATTCATTGGAAATTAAAGGTATTATTTTTACCACCGGAGGGCTCCCATATTTTTCCATTAATACAGCAGAAACATACTGAAAATTACCAATACTCAAGTGAAGTTCAGACAAACTATATTCCTGACTTTACAGCAAGAACTGTATGCACAGGATCTTTGAGAGAAATGAGAGTAATTGTTGTATTCCTATTTTGACAGAAATACAGGGCAGACCGTGTGATAAAGAGACTCTTATTTGGTGATTATAGCAACAAAACAGTATTAAAAATGTGGATTTTTTCTCACTGGATGGAAAGCTGGGGGGGTGGGGAGGAGATTTCAGCTCAACAAGGCTTTTGGAAATTCACATGAAGACACCAAATTACGTGAGGTAAGACTGTGGCCCAGAAGGGATAATTGGTCCTACACAGAAGCAAAGTTTAACCTTCATAAGTCCCATTTGTAGTGAAGCATCTATGTTGCATTCAGATAAACGTGTGTGCATTTCACCCTTTGAAAGGAGGCTGTCAGTTTAATGACTCGGTTTCCATAATTTCTCTTTATGCCACTGGCAGCTCTCTATAGACCATTGCTCATGATCTGATGGAAGAATCTGGGTGGACTCTGTCCATGCTCTGAAACAATTATTTTGCTGTCCTGGTTACACAGTCCTGGGAAACAGCCATGTAAACTTGGGCATATTATACCAGCTGCATACAATAAATAAAATCTGTCAGTGTAACAGGAACATGCAGAACAACTGGCAGCACCAGTGAATAGCAATGGATCCCACTGAATTCTACCAGCTAAGACTTCAGCCCTATGGGAGAAGCAGATTCTACAATTTCAGATGGAGAAGGAACTAATTTTTTAATGTGTGACTCTGGAAGTGGAGTTGTAGGGAGTGAGCACATGGCTCCAGTTGGGATCTGCCGAGCAGCATACGATGTGCACTGTACTATGTAAAGGTGTTGTTGTTATAACAGGAATGGCTTCAGAAGGATGAGTTGGGGCAATGAGGTGTCCAGGCCCCTTCCCCAAAACACAGCTCTGCATGTGCAGTTCAGTTGTGTTGTTACAGGAAGGCAACACAGGGACCTGCTTTGGGAAAGTGTCAGAGACAAACACCAGGCTAGTCAGACTTGCTAACCACCAGTGTTGCTGCTCCTTGACCAAAAAGTTATCAAGACCATTGACACTGTGTCTCTCTACATCTCTGAGGAAGCCCAGATTCTTGCTGCTACCTTCCATAAGACAGCAATACAAATGTGCTTCAACTGATTATGAAATCTGGATTCAAAAATGCCAGAGCAGGGAAATAATTTGCTTAAAACACTTTTTTTCTTTCTGAAGAAAATGTAGATATAAATAGACCTGAAAAACATTTGCCTTTCATTGCATTTTCTCAGGGAAAAGAAGTTCTGAACAAATCTAAATATTGTACTTCTCTTATTTTTTAGCAAAAGCCCTTTATTGCTTAATGAAAAGTACGATAATTTTAATGTTTTACCACCCCCAAAGTTAAAGAAGAAAAAATATTTCAATTTTAATAGATTTTTTTTTCTTCTTATGCAAGTATAGATATACATATTACAGCCTTTTGGTTAGGCTATTCTGGAAATACTTTTGGACACCGAGGAAGGGAAATCACAGTAGATTACCATTCTCTCCATTTGCTTCTCAATTTTTTTTGCAGCTAGTGTTGAAGCAAATGTCACTGATGTGCATATACCAGTTACTGGTAGTCTTAACACTCTCCTGCTACTGGTCTAATATATGGCATTGGACATATCAATCAGCTTCACTGTGAATTAGTTTCTTTAATATGATTATCAGAAAAATTAATCCTGGAATAAACATGATGAGATGATCCAATCCATCTCCCTACCCTAGGGCAAGACCCATTCTACCTCAGATGAGTATTTTATAACTTTCTAGCTAATTTTCTGTCTTTAAAAGCTTTCAGTGATGGAGATATCACAGCTTCCCTTCAGCAATCTGTTTCAGTACTTCACTAGCTTGTAGCAGTAGTTCACAGCACTAGACACTGGATCCTCATGCCTAATCTGGATCTTGCTGCAGTTTAAGTCTTGTTCTCTTTTCCATGTTGGCAGGGAAAAGGGCTAATTACCTTCCTTTTTGTTCAGTATTTATCTTCTAGGAAGATGTTTCTCCTAAGCCTTCACATCTCTAGACCAAATGTCTTCATTTCTTTTCACTCTTACAGGTTATGCTTTCTAGGTCTTGGACCAGTCATGCTTCTCTTCACAAAGAGCTCTTATTTGCCACCATCTCCCTTGAATCTGGGATCCAGGCCTAGATTTAATGTTCCAGCTGAAACCCCACCAATGCAGAGAGGTCTGACATACCTGATCATCTGTGCTCCTCTCTGAAGTGTCCATGAGTGAATTTGGTTTACTTTACACTGATGACTCTGGTTTAACTTGAGCTTTTACTGCAGAATTTCTGCCTCACTTACTGTTCTTGATCTCATATTTGTGCCATCAATTATTCTGCCAAAGCAAGGCAACTTGTTGATGTCTGCATTTATTTACACCCGAAGAAAAGTTAAATAACAACTTTTCAATGGAATTGAAGAAGACACTTCTGCTGTCCAGTTGGAATTCACATAGGGAGGAAGTGTCGGTGCAGGAACTTGGAAATGCTGGCTTGTCTTTCCAACAGAAAGTGTTATGACTGTAAAAATCATATTTGAGCCTAGGGCTCACCTGATCAGCACTCACTGGAACTGCCCAGGGTCAATCTGATGTGAATGGAGTCAGCATTTCACTGCAGTCATGCCATTTCTGCCAACATTGCATGGTCTTTGCGGGTCTCTTTTCTAAAAAGCAACCTAATATGAGCCTCTTGAGCTAATAAAATCATAGAAGGTTACAGAACAAGGTGGTTTGCCTGATAGCCAGATAGCATGATTAACACTAGGCATTTAATTGTTTCTGGTGTCTTCAATGATCAGCATTGGAATGGGTTATTGCCTTCCAGCCCAGATTTACTGTAGACAGTGTACCATGTCATACCACTAAACTGTCTTGAAGGTGATTTCTGGCCAGCACAATATCATGCAACTGTATTGCAATGATATTTTGTGACAAATAAAAAATCAGCGGCGTGCCTTAACTCACCAGTCATGTACCTGCAGTGTGTCTTGGAAGGTGGGAGCCCTTTTCTGCAGGGCAGACCTAAAACTACTGCAGGTCAGTTTAACTGTGCACCAGTTGTGGGGATATGAACCAGATAGCTTTAATTTCATTTTTCATCTCAGTAAAGAAGGGAGATGTTGTGAAACAGACTAAGTCTTTCATGTAGAAAAAAGCCTTATGCTTTTCTTTGCTCTTCCCCTTTTAAAAATGTTTTTTATTAAATGAGGGTAAAAACTTTAAAAAAGTTCTTATATTATTATGTCTCATTATTTTCCTTTCTCATGCAAATGTCATTTTGGGGCAACCCAAGCCTTTATATTTAACAAAAAGAGGACATATTTTGTTTTAGCCATGTTCAGCCCTTTTGCTAACATTGATCCTTTTTTACACAAAAGAAATAGTTTTGACTGATAGCTGTGATGTAGTGTTTGGAGGACCCTAAACTTGGGTCCTTCAGCATTTTCAGAGCTGTTTCAGAGCTACCTGTATTTTCCAGCTGAAATGGTCTGTCAAATTGATTGGAGAGTTTATGGAATTTTCTTCTTATTCTTAAATATCACCTAGTAGGGGTAGTGGGAAGAAATACCTCCTTTGAATTCAGCAGGAGAGAAATCAAGGTGCTTTAAAGCCCCTTGGCTCTCTAGTTCTGTACTCAGAGTAACTTATTATTGTGGTTCACTGTCCACCAGCTTTTATTACATAGGACTTGGTCTTGTTGGTTCTGGTGGGGTGGAGGAATATGAAGGCCCTGTGCTGAGCATATTCCCTTCTGTGCCTTGGCTTCCCAAGTTTCCATGGCCAGTTTACTACCAGGGAAGTCTGGCTGGGGCTTACAGGCCTTGATTGGCAGTGACTGACAGATGAAGTTTAAGGCTGACTTCGATGCAAATCCAATTTTCCCTCTTCATTAGTGCACGGTGAAGCCGGTGTGATTTACTGAGTGAATTTACACTTCAGTGGTGTGGCAAGAGCTATGGTAATGAGGGAAAGCCAGCTTAGGTGAGCAGCAGGGCTGCTGCTGCCGCCACCACTGTGACACCCTCCAAGCTGGCTCAAATACCATGAGGGCCACACATTGTTGTGGCAAGTCAGAAAGGCTCTGGGCTCTCCCCTCAAGGACTGCCACCTCGCTATCTGTGACACTGATGTACCACTGGTAGCTTTGTGCGCAGTGTTTGACCTCACTGGGTGGAGTCTTGGGACTCCATACTGTGCAGCATTGCTGAGCTGGGATCATCCCTTACTACCAGAGGAAAAGAAATACCAAAATGAAGTTTTCCTTTCTGCTTCCAGTTTTTCCCACTACTATAGTCTGACAGTCAAGCTGACCTGCTTGGGGTTTTTGACCACATTTTCCAGTGTTTATAAAAAAATAAAATAAATTTTGAGTAAAATTTCTGGTTTCTTAAGACTTTCCTTCAACTTTGTTGCTTTGTATTTTCAAGGGACCTGTTAAATTGTTTTAACCAATGCATTTTTAAAACATAGATGTACTTGTTCCTGTGTTTATTAGCCAAAAATAGCCTTTACAACCTGGAAGTGATCTCTGAAATATGTTTTTACAAAAGGTGTTTTTAAATCAGTTCTTTATATTTTGAGGAAAAAATACTCAACCCTTTGCTTAGTGCACATGTTACCTTTTAGTGGTGCTCTGTTGTTTGTCACATCTAATGCTGAAGAGTAAGAAGTCAGCTCTGCCACATGGTAGAGCTGCTCGGAGTGGGAGAAGTAAAGACAACAAAGATCTCAGCTGTAGGTCTTGAGGCCTCAGACTATCTGGGGTGTTGGCTGAACCTCTGAGCTCAGTGCTGCGTGGAACAGCAGTTCATGACAAAAATGGGGTATTCAACATGTAGCTCCCCTTAGATCTCCAAGCACAGTATAAAGCAGGGGACTGGGAGGACTGAACTGGCAGGAATACATTTTGTGAATCTTTTTCCTGGAAACTCAAGTAGTTTCATTGACATCAAAATGCTTGGTGGGAGGGCAGAGAAGTCCCCAACTATATTATGAGAATTTCCTGAGTGGAAGTTAAGCTGCCTGATCTAAACTAGCAGGACAGAATGTGACCTGATATGGTTAATAAGTCTATGCTCCGGGCACTTAGAGGCCAAAGGCAGAGTCAAACTCAAGTCTTTGCACAGAGCGATTTAGAGGATGAACAAGGATCCTCCATGCCAAGTGGACATTTCAGCCAGTGTAGAGGTACAGACCACTTCTGTTAGACCTATTCCAGTCTGTGTCAGTGGCTAGTAGTTGGCCCAAGATGAGGCTGGACTATTTGCCTTGTGCAGGACCCTTGTCCAGAAGTCAGGATGGCGACTTCCCTAGGTGTGAGGTGAGAGCTGAGCCTTTGACCTAGTTGGCTACCTGTGGTGCTCTGCACAGACTATGAAATTTTGCTGTTTTCCAAACCTTGCAACATTTTGAGTTTATTTTCCTCAGAAGTAGTTTGGGAGTTCAGGCAACAGTCTGCTGGGACCTGATGTTTTGTCGTGCCTTTCTTGTGCTTTCTTCTTGTAGACCTGTGGGCATGGCTTTCCAAGCAGTGCTGGGGATGTTTCTTTGTCCCATGACTGAATGAATCTCAAGGAGATCTGAGACATTCAGCCCTTCTGTCTTATTGAATCTCATTTCCTGGTTTACTGAAGTCTTGCCTTTCTCCTTGTTTTGAATTTTCCCTTAATCCACCCTTCGATCTGATGTCAAATACCTCTTTTAAAACCCACATTCCACCTTAGCCTACTTTCCAATCTGGTCCTGTAAAAGCTGTAGGTATTTGCTGTGTCTTCTGTACATACACGCATGATTCTGCAAAACTCCCTTTGGCGAAGAAACAAGGTTTCTTGAGGGATTTGTGAGTAATAGGTGGCTTGTCAGCAGCCACTGTACACATGGTAAAGAAAACTTGTATATGAAGGTAGCATTCTTCTTCAGATCCAGGCCTCTTGCAAGGCTTGAGCTTCCTTTTGAGGAACAGTTATCTAGCTGATTTGGTTTGAACATCCTCCATCCACTCATGCAGACAGATGGCTGATTTGACAACTGATGACTTTTTGTTACCACTGCCTTTGGATAGTATAGCATAGAGGCTAATATTTTCACTGAAGTCCAGAGCTGTGACTTGGACCTTCACTAAATAAGCACTGTGGTTCTCACCCTAGCAATATCAGGAAAGACAAATCTCTGTGAGTCTGCAGGCCTTCAAGCTCTTAAGTCTGCTTTTGAGATTTGAATTTTACACTGCTGATGATTCATGTCCTCTTCAGTCTCCACAGTGTTCCATATCTCTCACCTAAACTTACCTTCCCCTTCTTCATGTAAGTCTAGCTTGGAGTATGTTTTGAGAATTTCCTTGGAGATTGGCCCATCCTATCTTTTATTCAATACGTATTATTGTTTTCATGTCCAATTGTATTAACGTGTATCAACACTGTATTAGATGTCAACTGACATATTTTTCTCAAACACACTGGGCCACACTCCTATTGCTTATGGTAAAGCAAGGCAGGACTTTCTGTGGTGCCTGGCTGTCCTAAGCAATCCCTATGGCTGTGGTGGCAAGAAGTAGAGCCCAGACCTCATGTCCTCTTGACCAGTGCCTTGACTGTTGTGAGCTTCTCCATAGCTCTCTTTTGGGGAGGGTTTTTTTCTTCTCCCTACCTGCTCTTAAGATACCATCAAACTATCCCCACCTCCCCAAGGCCTCCTCAAATCCTTTGTTTCAGGACACTTGTACTGCATTTTCCTGTTCTTTACTCCTTTATTACCTCTTGCTGCAAAGTCCTTGCCTCACCTAATTGCAATATGGCTTGGATCCATCTGTATTCTTTCTCTGGGAACATTCCAGCGTGCTGCTCTCCTCCCTTTCTTGGTCTGAGGCTTCACTGCTTCTGTAACTTTTCATGAGCTTTGTGCAGCAGAGGTGAGTTGGAGTCAGCCTTTCCCCATCCCCACCCATCCTAAGGTTGCATTTTGGGCTGCCCACCAGGCTTGAATATCTATGGCATGTGGTCATTAGATTCTTTTGAGTTCAGTGCCTTAGGCAAGGTTATTTGTGCCATTAAGGTAGTGACTTAGCCTAGCATTTCTGTCTAGCTGGCTTCTTTCCTGTTGCTGTTTTATCATCTTACCCCACAGGTCTGTGTGGAACGGGTACAGGACATTGTCCAAGGAGGTGTCTGAGAGGTGTTTTGGCCTAATGTTTGGCCTCTGGGGTGGTGCTGGTGAAGGCCACTTGAGTACCCTTCTCCACAAACGTGTGCCAGGCGGTGTTGGCAGGCCCTCTTGTTTGGTTTCATTTGTTTGCTTTTTGTGGAATTTTTTTCAAAAAGCCAGCAGTAACAGCAGCAGCTGTACGGGAATGGCACAGCCGCTCTATTCCTGGCCAAGAACCCTGTGAAATTAATCCACATCTCGCTGAAATCCTACCCTGCTTTCGGGTCACTGCCTCGTTCCGGCACTGCGGAAGGCAGGGATCCCGCAATGATTTATTACCAGCCCCAACGCACATATTATTATGAAATGAGTTTATTACACTCTAAATCTCCTGTTAATGTGCTACTGTTTTAATCCCTTTATCCAATTTTCAGTCTCTCAGGCTTGGCTGCTGTTCACTTGCACAAAACTCTCCATTCTGAAGGTTTTATTGTACGATATCCATATCCATTTATCCTGCTTTAAGGCTGCAGTGCTGAAGCTCTGGTGAGGAGGGGGAGCATGAGAAAGGAATGGGAGAAGCAGGAGGGAATGGGCCAGGGTCTGTGTGTGGAGAGAGGAAGAGAACAGTCTGGCTTAGCCTGTAAGGGTATAAAAAAGGGTTGAAGTGGATAGAGGAAAACAGTGAGGGGGAAGAAGAGAGCTGATTTTAAGGGGAGCAGAAAAGATAGCTACTAAGTCAAGGAATGGGGAAGCAAATTGAAGGCACTTTGGTAAATCATATAATAAGAGAGAAGAGAAGAGAAGAGAAGAGAAGAGAAGAGAAGAGAAGAGAAGAGAAAAGAAGAAGAGGCCTCCTCTGGTTTGAAAGGACCATGAATCCAACAGCTCTAGCAGTGGAGAAGAGAGGGCAGAAACAGCAAAGACAGAAAATGAAGGGAAACTGCAAAACAAAGAGGGTGTGGAGGTAGGGGAGAGGAGGAGCATGAATCCGAGTGGGAGGGTGGAAGGGAGGAGACCTGAGGGAAAGGGCTCTTTGAGATCTAGCATGGAAGAACATGCTCTGGGATGCACAACAAAATGGTTTGGGCAACATGCCAGTGAAAGGAAATCACATTCATGATTTCTGCATCAGTCAGAAACCCATCCCAACACAGACTGAAGGAAATGCTTCATGGATCTTTCTGTGGGTCGGATCAGTGTTGCCATGGGGAGGTGCTCCACAAAGACCAACATTTCCCTCCTATGCCAATGTACTCAACCTTACTTTCCACCCTGGGCCCTCTAGCCTTGTGACTGTCTCCAGATAACTGTCTGGAGATGGCCTGCTGAAGGGATGGGGTGATTCTTGACATTTCAGATCACTGGTTGGAGGGAGTTTGCTCTGCAGCGATGTTGATGTGGGACGTGAAGAGTGTTGGGTGCTTGCAGTCAGTGCTTAGACCAGAGACATGGCTGCAGTACCCTTAAGATGAGCAAATTGGTCCCAGAACAGACCCCTAGAGACAGCACTCCATGCCACTGGGGCAAGTGCTATAGTAGCTGCTGTTTTCCTTTAGCTAAGATCCGATCCAGAGCCCTACCCAGCACCTAGAGAAAACCAGTGCACAGACCTATGCTTATCCTGCCCTGCCGTTGGCTCCAGCTACATGTGCACCAGAATACAGAAGTTGCCTGAGCTGTAAAGCAACACTGCATCCTCCAGCTGGTGGTGGGAAACCTCAGAGCTGTCAGGGTGTAGTTGCCTGTAGAAATGAGGAAGGATGGTTGGGTCCCATGCCTGGATCTGCTGTTGGCTTGCTGTAGCACCCAAGGTACTTCCAGCACCTCTGTGTCCTGCTGCAGGATGAGCATAATCATCCTGACCTATCTTGTCCTTTTATGTGTAGAAAGGAATGGGTTGATGCACATGGGCTGGTACTTTGTAGCTGCCAACTGTAGCTTGCAGGAACCTGTGAGGAGAATTTTTTGTATATAACTCCCTAGGTTGCATTAAAAAATCACAACCATGGAGCATGGTGATAAGTGTCTGAACTAGAATGTTCCTCTGCTGTTTTATGCCCTCTTGTACAGATCTATGACTTACTACACACTGTCCAGTAAACACTTGTGCAAAATTCTGTGTTATTTTTAGCACAGAAGAGTACACTGTAGAGCACAAGTCCTTTAAGCTTGTTTCTGATGAAATGCAAATCTTTAGGGCTTTTCCCCAATACACTTCATTGTACTTTTAAGACAAAATAAGAACAAAATTATACACAGAGTTTGAAAATTCAGATATAGGACAAGGGAACACAGCTAAATAAAACTCCCCAAAACTTCTTTGGGAGGAGTGGAAAAATCCCCAAACTTTAACCCAGAATAGAGAGGCAAAGAGATTTGCTTAAAATAGCACAAGCTCTAGTGATGGAACTGCTGAGTAGCTAATGTCCTTGGCTTTTTTAGCTAGCCAGTTATTTAAAATAGCTCCTGCCCATAGTGTTTGCTTTATGGTGTTCTTCTCCTTCCTTCTACCTATTCTCGTTCATTTTCTCCAGAGAGATATTTTATCAGATCTTGCCACTGAGAGTAGGAGAGAGATTAAATGAGATGGTTTGGAGGCTAATGTTTTTTGGTCAGTGAGAGGGATTCAGAAGCTGAAGAGTCTTCTAGTAGTTCATGCTGGAGAGCTGCTCTTGTTGCACTCCTGATGTGCACACAGGGTTCATTGAGGGAAGGGAGTGGCAAGTAATAGTTGGAGCAGAAGGTATCTAAGGGTCTGCCAGTGTGGGCCTGGAGTCTGATCCTAGCTCTGCTTCCAGTCTCACCACCACGGGCCAGTCAAAATCCTCTTCTATGCCTCAGTTTGCCTTCTGTACTCAGTGGATCACTCTGAAGCACCTGAAGAGGATGTGGTCTGCTAATAGCCAATTTTCATTTGGATCTTGTTACCAATACAGGCTTTAAGTCTTTAATAGGCAGCAAAGCCTTCCTCTGACCTTGAGGATTTCTTCTGGGTCTTGCCCTGTGTTTCATGGGGGACTGGTGAGCCGGACAGGGGAAGATCTAGAGAAAGCCATCAGCAGGAACCAGTGCCATCATCCAGTTCACACGCTCAGGGATCCTTCAAGGTCAGGTTTTCACGAGGGCACCACTTCTGCTTTCATAGTGACTCCCAGCTGGCTTCATGGTGGCACTTCCTGAGCTGTGCCACTGAGCTCAGCAGATAGCTCTACCTTGCCTTCCCTGCCATCTCCTTCCTCACCCCTCCTGCTCCTTCCTCCACCCTTTGCCCTGCCTGGCTGTCTGCCCTGCTCCTCTGCCTGCTTGCTGCATTTTCCCTCTCCTCCCTGCCCCACTCCTCCTTTTCTCCCCCTCTTCCTGTGACTCCAGCTCTTGCTTCCTTTTTGTCTCACACGCTCCCCCTCTCCCACATCCTTTTAGTCTCCCCCCACACTCCTGCACTCTCCCTCTCATGTCGAGGACTTGCCTCTACTCTCTGACACAGAAGCCTGTATCACTTCCAAGGCTCCTGCTGTCA
Organism: Erpornis zantholeuca; assembly: GCA_013400515.1. Classification (NCBI taxonomy): domain Eukaryota; kingdom Metazoa; phylum Chordata; class Aves; order Passeriformes; family Timaliidae; genus Erpornis; species Erpornis zantholeuca. Next base: position 168,388 of record VZTN01028755.1, read on the forward strand.
GCTGGGGAATAGATAAAGATAAATGATATTATGTTAAATTCCACTTAATGACAAATTTTTAATTTTCTGAACATGGTCATTTTCTGGCTAGTGAATCAAGTGTAGGGAGCTAATTACATGAAGATCTGAACAAAAATAACTCCTAATTTTCAAGGATAATGGAAGAGAAATGTTGGAGATTAATGGCACTATTTATCTTTTTTAAATTTCTATCTTTCTCTGTGATAGCACTGCTCCCCAAGGAAAATATTCATAAAATGAAATTGAAGTCGTAACTTAATAGGTTATTAAAATTTTTGAGTGCATATCACTTTCCTTCCGCCGCACTGTAAATTTAAATTGAAGTTTGCGGCTCCTCGAGTCACCAGCGGAGTTTTTTTTATGATGGCACAATAGAGGGAAACATGCATCTTTGTCAGGAGGTATTTGCTATTCTAATTTTATGGCAGGCCGGATTATCAGAAAGGAATGTCAGAGCACGGGGAAGCTGACAACACTACAGCCTTCAGCCATGTGTTTCCATTAACGCCCAAAGCCGTCCAGGGGTTTCTCTGGACTGTTATTTTCCATTTCAGTCTTTTATCTTGATTTAAAGTGAGGGCGCCGAAAATTCAGCTCCTGTCATTTTTCTCACTCTCTCTCTTTTTCTCACTTTCTCCCTTCCCACTCCTTTTTTTGCTTTTTTTCTTTCTCTGTCTCTGCTCACAGCCTCTCTTCCATATTTTTTTCTTTTTTTTTAATCCTCCCCACACAATTTCTGGTGGGAGATTGTCTCTCTGTGTCTCCATCCCTCCCTCATGTGCCTGTGGTCCTGGTGTAAAGCTCCAGGGAGTGATGTCTGGGGATGGGGGCAGGGAGGGTAATTTTGCTTGGTACTCTAGGAAAGAGGCTGCCTTAAGTCTCCATCTAGGAGTGTGGCACCCAGGGCTTCCTGGGCAGTGCACCGTGCCACAGCTTTAGTTGAGTATAAATTTGATGCCCATTTTGGCTGTGTCAGGTGTCAATGCCAGGGATAAGGTGCTTTGTGGCATCAGATCCTGCTTCCTCAGTAGGAGGCAGCTGGAGCAATGGGCATAGGCAGCACAGGGGGAATATTCAATCCTTCTTTTCTACCAGCCCGTTGGGTAGCCTAAGCCACCTCGCCTCACTTCACCTGCCTTTCACTGCCTCTTCCATTGTGGGGCAGAGTGTTCTTGCACTGGTGTTCTTCTGGAGTTTCCCAGGCAGTGCTCAAGTCCACTGCAGGTCAAGGCACGCTTCAGCAGGGTTTCAGTGCACCAAGTATGCGGCTGATCAAGCTGGGCAGCTCTCTTGGTACATGTTGTCTCCTTGGAAGTCACCCTCATCAGTGTGTGGCAGACTGGAGCTGTTCCTCTTTGGCTTTATCTCTTCTCTTTTACCAGCAAGAACATCTTCACCTCTGAGGCTCTGAAGGTCTTAAACCATAGACAGCATAAAGCCAAAAATCCTCTTAAATGGAAGGTTATCTCTCTCTAAATCACCAGACTGGTACATTCCTTTTAAGTGAAGTGTCTGAGCCTGAGCTTGGTCTGCAGGGATTCACTTTGGGCTTTCTGAATGGGAAGGGGACAAAATGTTTCCACTAACCCTGGCCTTGGCATAGATGGGACTTTTCACACTCTTTGTGCAGGTGGAAAGTTTGGGTTGATTTTCTGATGGGAGATTTCGTTCAGCATGTCTAGAGCCAAAGCCAGTAAACAAAATAAAATCCCACTGGCTTTGGTATAATGTACTTTTAATTTTTTTTACCTTTTTGAGGTTGTTGAATCTGTTAGGTTTTCTTCTACTAAAAAACAGCTAAACCTCTGCCCTCCCACACCTTCTTCTTCAAGTTCATGTCCCCTAAAATGTTATGACTCCAGATGCTGAAGTTTGAAGAGGAGAAGCACGTATCAGAAGGTCCAGAATAAAGCTAGGAAAGTGGGCATCTGCAGACAGCAACCCAGCTTTTTCCCAGGTAACTATGACAGCAGTCTCGCTTGGTTTTCACATCTGTGTGTACCCGTTCCTGGGAGACAGGGTGTTGTGGTGCCCAGTGTGGCAGTGCTGCCAAGGAATGAAAATTGCCAGCACCTCTGGTCACAACTGCCTGTGCAAACTAGAGGGCACAGGTGAACTCTATTTTCTTCCTCAGATCTGGTCGTGTAGCCATAACCTCCTCAAGCTGCTGCCTTGAAGGGAACTGGATCTGTAGCAGGTCCTCCTGGAAAATGTACCATGGAGGCACAATCCCAGTGGAACCTGTGTCTGATTGATAGATGGCAATCATCACTGATGCCCAGCTTTCATGGGAATATTTGTTGCTTTTCCTCTCTGTTCCATTCCATTCATAGACAATGACATTTATGCTTTCTTTACCAGATCAAATGCCCACCCACCTCTCTCTTCTGTCTGCATCTCTCCTCTGAAGGAAAATATTTGATGACCTCTCTGCTTTAGGTCAGAAAATGAGTAAGTTTTTTGTAGGGTCCCAGTGAGGAAAATCCTGCAGAAGAATGAGGGATGTTCTGGAGTTCTGCCAAAAGGCAGCTGGAGGCTTGGCAGAGCTGGCAGCAGGGCACATGCTTCCTTCCTGCCCTGTGAAACTGGCCAGGTCCTGATGCTGCTCCATGATGCATGGTATACTCTGTTAAGGCAAGGGGAAAAAGCTTTGGGGTTCAGGCATTTTCTTGTCAGCTCAACTTTGCACCCAAGAGAGCTCTGGTGTTCTGAATGCACAAGGAGTGCACCAGCCCTGCTCTTCTGTGCATCTCTGGGCTTAAGAGGCTGGGCCATCCGTGTCTCCATGCACTGCTACATCGTGGTCTCCCTGCTCAGCATTAGAAATGAGTTTTCACGAGAAGCTCTGGTGTGCATTCCCACAGATTCTGACTTCTACCAGAAACAGAGAATAGGGGAGGTTTTAGCAGGGCCTACTCTTGTCGCGTGACTCAATGTGCTTGGTATATGCCTTCTACCAGAGCTCTCAGGTTTGTCTTGGAGGTGAATGGTGATTTGCACTTCGGGGAGGGGATAATGTGCAGACCCTTCTGGACTGAATGTCTGTGACACTTGTGAATAGTTTGCATTTGATCAGTTTCCTCTCTTCTGTTCCCCCCATTCCTCAGCTGATGGCATGTGTCACAGTGTACCAAGGAAGACAGGCAGCCTGGTGCTTAGGGGACCTTGTTTCACCTGTCTCCACTTCTCAGGCATATCTCTGAGAGGTTTTGTAAATGGCTGCCAGCCTTCTCCCCTGCCTCAGTTTCCTTGCCTGTGTGATGAGGGTAAAGGATTCTTTCCAGAGGCACCTGAGACTTTTACCTCTTGATCTCTGTGTGACATTCAGAGTGCTGTGGACCGTGGCGGAGACATGCTAACCCAAAGTTAGCCCTTCCGAGTATCAGTGTGTCCTCCTTTCCCTCACCCCACCTTCTCTGCCAACGAAGCAGCTTTGGAAAACATGGGTCCTTAAGGGATAAGGAACAAAATAAATGGGTTTACATTTTTTCAGCTTCTCTTATTTTCTTTGCCCATAAGGATTCTGAGTAATAAATGAAACACGACTGCTATCTGTATGACTGATCTATTTGTATAATTCTGTCTATGGACTCAGACCCCAAAAGACGCATCCAAAGAGGAAGGGTGTAGGTGGGAGTGAAGCTATTTATCGCTGATAGAAACTTCTGTGCTGGCATTGATGACAGCTCTTTCTCAGCACGTAGGGAAGGCCAGGACTTGACTGCTGAAGGTGCAAAACCTCCTTGGGAACAGCGTGGCAACAGAATGGAAGTGAGACATAGGAGGGAGTGGTTTTGGTCCCTGAGAAAGCACCAGTGACTCAGATGCTGTGCTGGGTTGGCACAGCAAGATGCTGGTGGACAGGGTGTGTGAGGCCAGGAGGTCCATGCTGATGTAAATCAAGATGCTCCATTGTGCCTGCAGTGTTAGTCAGCGATGTGCCTTTTGTCATCGCTGGGCCGGTCAGTCTTGCCTAGGCAGGCGCTGGTGGCTTTCTGAGCTGCCTTCTTACAGCTTCTCCTTTCACTGTCTACCTCCCTTCACATCTTGTACTTGATTTGATCTTATTAAATTGATACATAGATGTGATCTGGCTGGGCCATAGTAAAGCAGCCCCGACCCTGGGAGGGAGAGGAACATCCTACCTCCCTTTGCCAGACAACGAGGCCAGTCAGCCCTGGGTAATTGAGCTTTAATAGACTCTGAGAGGGGTGTAGCTCTCCAGGGAGCAGCCTCAGCTGGCAGCCCAGGGGGGACGATGTCTATTGAAAAAGGCTTTCATGACAGCAGGGATGGTCTTAGCTCTGTGCTGACAGAAAAGGCAGAAAAATTATCAACAGGAAACTGTGAACTCAGCCAGTGCTCCTGCGTGAGTGAGCAAGCTAGAAAACTTTCACGTGGAAGTCTGAGGTCTCTGAATAAGAATATATACTGGCATTATTTGATGCTTGACTTCTGCGGCCCTGTCCTCCTCCTCTGTTCCATTTGCACTTTCCATGTGGTCTGATCACTTGTGTCTGCTTGTCTTTGTCCCCTGAGACAGTCTCACTCTAGGATATTATTTATTTTTTTTTTTTGTCCACTATAAAGATATTTCTTGAGGTCCCTCAGTCTCAGTGAGAAAGTAAATTATCCCTGAAGGCTGAACTTTGTGCCACAGGACGGTTTCCCTCATGGGCAGATAAGAGATTCTCCAGCTGGAGATGTGAAGGAGGCTCAGAAGATGGACAAGCCAGACTCCAGCACTGCTGACTTCTCCTAGTTGAACTCACTATTTGAGTAAAAGAAGAATGTGCAGGATCATTCTCTCGTGTCTTTGAAAGAAAAATAGCCTGCAAAGTTTCAAGTGAATGAAAGCCCAAACCAGAGGCACCTGCTACTCCTGTTTTCAGGTGGACCTGGAGACAAAGTGCTGAAGATGAGCTGAACACAGAACACGGCAGCCCTGCCTCTGGGTCCTTTGCCCCAGCAGAGAGTGACATCCTCATGTGAACATTGTCCCTTCTCTTTGCAGGCTCTTTCATTAGAAGGATAACATTTCTTCATCCAAGTGTCGGTAAGATCCAGAGGAGTGATACAGATTTACCTCACCACTAAGATTGTCTCTTAAGTTTATGAATTATTCTCAGATGAATTAGCAGGTGATTTCCAGATGTGACTTTTGCTCATTAGACATGGCTGTTGTTATCAGGTTTCATGTGATATTCCTTGAATTAAGAACAGCTTCTCTGGGGTTTTGTGACTTAGCACACATGTAACACCTGTTCCATGAACAGGACCCCGTTATAGCGTGTACCACTGTGCTCCTAAGCCAGTGTCATGTGAGATCACCCTGATTTGTGGGAATGCCTTCATGTATATTCTGCAGAAGTGTTTTTGTTGGCTTAGAGGTCACACACACTTTCCAGCTCATCTGATTTGTGTCTTTCCCCTGAAAGCACATCCACTTCTGAGTAAATGCTGTAACCATCAAAAGCAAGCCTGGGTTCAGATTGAAAAAATGGGATGATGTGTGAGTATTTGAACAGCACTGAGATGAAGGTGTTAGGCGGGGGCATATCGGCAATGGATGAAATAAACACGTAAATTAAGAATACTTAACATTTACTATCTGCAGTCCTTAAAACATCTCCATAGAGCTGGAAATTGGATCTAGGCAGGAAATATTTTTTTTTTCTATGAGTATTTGTAAACTGCAGTTACTTCTGCTCCAAAATGGGATAAGAACTAAAAAATGTAGTGTTTTCACAAAGGAATAATTTGATTCTCATCCTGATCCTATCTCCCTTTTCCTATATCCTAGTCCCAAAATTTTGTACTGGATAAAATGAAATGTTTTGTTCCCAGTGCAACTTTTTACCATTTGAAAGACCTTTTTAAGCCTAAATGGTCTAGAACTTAAAAATGAAAGTAATTTTCTATCATAAAACAAATGTTTTTGTTTAGAAAATGTTAGGAGTTGCATGTTGCTGTGATTCCATAGCTTTTTTTTTGTGATCCCCCCTGAAATTGCTTCACAGAGAGAGAGTTGTTAGAAATTGACTCCCTTTGGTTTTAATGAACTTATACTTTGAGAAGTAAGAGGTTTTCATGGAAAATCTGCACGCAGCTATAGGACAAAAAAATTATGTTACATAGTATCACCAGTTCTGAGTACTTTTTTTCCCCAGCATGATGTATCCTGATGAACTGTGAGCTTTAAGCTCAGGGAAAAAGAATTAAACTCTCTCTAAACCTTTTATGAAACTAGAGTGCAATAGAGTGAGTTCTCTTAAGGTGTGAGTCCTTCTGTACATGGCCCTATCCTTCTAGAAGATACCATGATTTTTTTTTAATCAATGTCATGATTTTGGAGTGAGGGGATGGTCTGATTCATCATTTTTAAGTGCTTAGTTTTAACAATACTGCATTATTCCCTGATAGCAGATGGGAAAATGGAGAAATGTGGTGAATTGCCAGCAGCAGAGCCAGAAATAGAACCCAGATGTCCTGGTCTTGTGTCGAAGCTCCCCGGTCTCTCCAGGAGGGCAATGAGGAGGCTGCAGTGCTGGGGGATCTTCCAGTAAAAAGCCAAGCCCTGACGGGCAGGGTGAATCACCTGAGCTCAGTGATGGGTTGTGAGGCACTGGAACTTAGTCTGTCTGTCTGTCTGGCGGCAGAGCGGAGAGGAGGCCGAGCGTTGTGGTGTGTCCCCGCCGGGTTTGCCGTGCGTGTCCCATGCCGTGGCCATGCCGTCGGCTCGCGCGGAGCGGGCAGGTCAGCTCAGCCCAGCTCAGCCCAGCTCAGCCCAGCCCAGCCCAGCTCAGCTCAGCTCAGCTCAGCTCAGCTCGAGTGCGCCTTTTCCAGCTGGCTGCATGCACGGCACAGGTCAGCTCGCCTGTGGTTTAGCGTGGCTGTGGGAAGCTGCCGGCTCCTGTGTTTAGCTGCCTTCAGGCCTAGCTAAGCCGAGGCAGTGTCTGGCTCCCCAGCCACAATCTCTCGTTAGAAAGAAATTAAAAGCCACTCAATTTTGGCTAATATCCCTCTGTAGGCCTTTAACTCCACCTGTGACTAACCCATTCATAATAGCTCTGTTTTAGTGGCTTGGGTTGATGTATCCTCGATTAATTTGGGAGGAGAGCGGCAGGGCCATATCTCTTTGTCTCCCCCTCTCTTAATCCCTGTCCTACAGTCTGTCTTCTCCCACTATTTCATCTCTGCTGTCACTTCTCCATTCATTCACTCTCTTCTCGCCCCTTGACTGCTTTTTTTCCCCCCTCTCACTTTTTGTTGTTTTTTTCTCCAACTCCTGTTTGTCTGCCTTCCCCTTTTGTTCTCCTCATGTCCTTTAACCTTCCTCCTCCGGCTTTTTCCTTCTCCTTTTTTTTCTTGGCCAATATTGCTCCCTTTTCAACTTTCCTTTCTTTCTCATCCTTTTTTCCCCCCCTCATTTGGACTCCTTTTTCTTCCCCCCCACCTCTCTTCTCCCCCAGCTCTCCTCTTGTGTCCTCTTCCTCCTTCCCCAGGTTTCAGATGCTCATGCAATCTCTCTCCCTCTTTGTTTCAGTCACCCCCACCCCGCTCCCCACTCTCGATTATTATTAATGATAAAGGCTAAAACATCACATCAGTAATTTCTGAGTGAGTTTTGCAATGAAGCTGGGGCCTTATCAGCCCCTCCCGAGTGCCACAAATTTTACTTTTGCAATTTCACGCCTTTGGTTATTATCACGCTGCTTCGTCCCTGCTCTGCCTCATGCTTTCCCTCCCCCCTCCTCTGGAGAGAGTACTTAAACTTGTTTTCATTCCCTTATTCTTTATTTTTTTAATGTCCACTCTCTCTGGAGCCAGTAATGTTCTTCCTCTTTTTTCCTCTCCCATTTTCTGTTAATTCTGTGCCATCTGCCTTAGCATCTGTTAAAAATAAAATTTCCCTCACAATGAGAAGCCCTCCCTGCCTTGCCTCCATCCCCTCCCCCACAGTCTCAGCCCCCCTACTTTTCCTACCATGGTTGTCGGAGGCTGCTGCTCTCCCTCTTGGGGTACCTCTTCATCCCTCTTCCCAACTTCCCTCCTGCCTCTCTGGGCTGGCTCAGCAGCATCTGCTGGGTGATGGGTGGAAGTGGGAGGAGAAGGGAAAAAGAAGGCTCTGGGTGCAACTGAATTACTCTCACCCCACACATGCATGTGTGTGTTTGTGTGTGTGGGTCTCTCACCTGTGAGTGTTTCTGTGAGCCTGGGCTGGTACCCTTAGCACCAAAGTGGTCAATCAGCGTTGGGACAAATAATCACTCTGGGACTGATGAGCGGGGCCACCCTGGGAATAGGAGAGGGTCTGGCTGCTGTGTAATGCACCAGCTCTCCACCATCCGTGCTCATCAGGTGAAGGCTCTTTTGACCTGAGCTGTGATCAGGTGTGAATTTGGCTACTGTGGAATAAAGCATCTACCAACCTGGTTGACATGAGCATGAAGAAGCTTTCCTGATTCAGAAAGATTATTTTGGTGAATTTCTTTCAGAGTGATAATCTTTTACAGCCAAACTTAGATAAGAAAAGGGCCAGACCTCTGTGATTTCCCATTTTTAACCAGGTCTTGGCTGTGGGTCTGATACTCGTGAAACCTCTCTCTGTGCCTTGGAAGGACTTTGGTTCCTTACTTTACTTCTCCTCTGAAAGTTTAAGGGGACAAGGAGATAGAGATTGCGGTTCCCATTAAAAGTTTCCTTTGTGATTTCATGTTGTATGGCTTGGTTCCCTCAGCAGGAGTTTGGGTCTCTCATGGATTCTGTTGCATTAGTTTGCCAGGCTTTGGGAACTGCCTGACTCAGTTGTCCCGATCCAAGTCAGACTAGAGTGATTTTGAGCAGTGATCCAGCTCTTCCATCCTGCTCACTGTGACTGTGGTGTCTTGAGGCACATCCCAGTTTCAGGATCAGGCCCTTCCTCTGGTCAGTCATGGTATTTGGAGGCTGTTTGGAGCACAGTGTTTTGGGAGATTCTGTTACACACGGCATCAATGTTTGCAAAGCTGCTGACAACAGACCCCTGCTTACATGCTCCTTCCTGAGGCTTTTGCTCCCCAAGGGCTTTCAGCTTCTCTTCCTGTGATGCAGATGGAGCTTTTAAAACAACCTGGTTTAGAACCCCTTGTGCTAACTCTGCCATGTGCACATGATTTCTGAGGCAGCGCCCCAAGACTTTCTTGTTCGTGCCTGCCAGGAAAATCGTGCCTTCATATTGTTGTGCATGGCTTTATCTGCCTGTGTGTTGGGGTTAAGGACCCAGATGTTGAGGGTATGCATATGAGCCATCAGGTGTGTCTGTATGTCCAGCTGTAGATGCCTTCAGCGATGAACTGTTGCCTTTGCAGATGTGGACAAGCATTCACTTATCTCTGAAGCCTTGAGTGCCTGGTATCTGTGCCGAGCAGGGGTGTTTGCTCTGTGCTCTGTGTGTGCCTGTCACAGGTGTGTTGGTGGGAGTGTATGTGACCCCAGCTCCCTTGGCAGGTGTCTTTGGATGCTGGTGGGTATGGATAAGGAGGGCGCAGGACCCTTCACCTCCGTCCACACACACCTGCTCTGAGCCAGAGGTGTGAGCCAGGAGAGTGCATGCAGAGGAAGACCCCAGCAAGTTTACAGGGAGCAAATCCCACCCTCTGTCTCCCTGCAGCGCCTCCAGTAACAGCCCCACTGAAGGGGCTCAGAAGCAGCGTGGTTCTGCTCCAGCACAATAACCTCTGCAGCTTTGATAACAACAAGCCCCCTTAAACCCTCTTCCTCCCCCCAGCTCCCCTTTTCTCTCCCCTGCTCCCTTTGAGCCCTGCCGACAATAGGCAGGCCTGCTGCAGAGCTGCCCACAGCCCAGGCAGGCACACAAAGCCGCCGAGAGCTTACAGGAATTCTTTGGCAGGCTGCTGGTTGCTGCGGAGAAGAAGAAGGGCCCTTCATACTCGGAAGCTGTCTCATTGCCCCTGGCCCTATTCTCTTCCCGTGTTTGATAGACACTGAGCCACGGTAATCTCTCTCTGCCCCGAGGGGAACAACAGCTTTTGTGAAACAGATTTTTACAAACTGTTTTGACCCCACATCCCCGGTGCCCCCCCTTGCCTCCCCCCTTCCCTTCCCTCCAGTTCACTGGCTGTATCAGTGTCACATAATTAAATCAGCTTTCCTGTTTGCCTCTGCTTCCTGCTAATTGTTTGCTCACAGCTAGGATTAGCAAGTCAGGGTTATTTTTCACATATCCTCACACAGGTTTTCCTGCTGCAGTAGCCTACTTCATGGCTCTTGGCCTCCCTACTAGCCTGTTTCTCATGCACTATGGACAAACAGCTCCGTGGGCCTTAGAGGTGCAGGGAGATTGCTGGGCTTCCCAAGACAGTCCTGGCAGTTCTGCATGCTGAAAAGGGGAGAGAATCTGTGTCAATATTTCTTTCACTCTCTCTTTCAAAACAGGCTGAAGGAGTTGGAGAGTGGGGATGAGTCCACTGGGCACTTGGTGAGCCTAACACCCATTCTCAGAGGCTGGTCAAATGAGGAGCTCCTCAAATGGAGGCTCATGATAATCCCTTTGGGAACTGCTGAGCCACACCATTTTAATGGTATTAGAATGAGGGTAAGCCTAAAGCAAATACTTGGACTCACTATTGCAAGTGCATCACAATATAAGAAGTTATCTCCCATTAGCTAAACCCACATAGCTGATTGCAGCTCCACTTGCAGCCTGCCTCAGCTAGGAGGCAAGATGAACCAGCTTGTCCCACCTTTATGGTGTCTGCACCCTGCAATTCACAGGAGCTAAAAGTGAGTTGCAGAGTTCAACTTACACATTGCAAATGGTTAAGGCGTAGTTACATGATCTTTTATGAGTCTGGACTTACATCTTCAAGCCTGGACAAAATGCTTTAATAAAATATCTTCCATTGAAAGGAGGAAAGTAATTATTTGATCCAGCTGATTATCAGAGTAAAAATCTTCTTGCATTAAGCCCTTGGAAAAATTCACTGATTTTCAGGAGGAGGAAGCAGAAAATGTACAACACCATATACCTTGCTCTGTCCTGAAGACTTATTGCTGGTGTGGCCTTGGTCTTTCAGGAATCCATGTGACTTAAGGTTTTTTTTCTCTATTGGAAGAAATTTATCCTGAAATCCTTCAAATGCTGAGGAAAAGTTTGCGTGAAGGTGATGACAAGATTCTGGTTTTCACCCACTTTTTTCAGGGTTAACAACTTATTTCACTGTAATACCAAATAGTCTTTTGCTCCTTGATGATGTGAGTTAAGGATCTAAATTGGCTTCAAATCTAAATTTAACTTCTATTTTCTTTTCACTCCATGCTAAACCCAAACATTTTTAGCTGGACATTTGATGTCTCTTGGCTAATGGATAGAGTGGTCTTGAAGATACAAATTTTGTTTCCTTGTAAGTTCAGAGGTTAGTAATTGTACTAAGAACTAAAATAACAGTCTTGTGTCCTCAAAAAAATATATCTCTAGGTGCTTCACTGTGAAGACTTTACCTTCAAAGAAAACCTTTCTATTCATACAGACTTTTTGACTTTTCACTGCAGCTGCTTTCTATCTCCAGAATGCTTGAATGACTAATCCTGGGCACTCGGTATTCCCCAGACACTCTGAATGCAAGTGCTTCAACTTTTCCTCTTTGCCACATTTTCTGTTGGGAGATTCCCTCCCTGCTCTCAATATGCTTACATCTCTTTCAGTTCAGTAGGGATCTGGTAGTTTCCATGTGGAAAATGGATTTAGTAGGAAGGACTTGAATGGGAAGATGGCTAACACGCCAAGCCCTGTGTGATAATGACAGATACCTTTTTTACCAATCTCTCAACACTGCACTACACTGAAAGTTTTCCACTTGGATGGCTGAAACTTTGCCTACTCCCTGTATGCAGCAAAAGGTGTGTGTTGCCCCTGGCCCCCTAGAAAGAATGTTGGGACTCAGGTTCAAAACTGGCTTTTCATTTTCCCTTTCTCTAGCCAGAGGATCCCCTTCTCCTCCAGCAAGACCTGGGAGTGTGGCCCTGTGTGCATCTGCCACCAAGAAACTGCTGCAGTGCTGGAGCCTAAAGCTGACTGCTATTCCCTGTTAGCAAGCTGGCCAGGGCCTGGCATGTGGCAAAGCTCTGCTATTCCACTCCTTGTTTAGATCCTGCCATCCAACTTTTTTCCTAGTACGGTATTGGATGGCACCCCAAGTAAATGAATCTGCTTTGTGTGGTTGCTAATTAGTTGGCTAATTATTAGGCTGACTGATGGTTTAGTTGATGATTCAGTGGTTGCTGGTAGCTTCATCATATGGATAAAAGCATCCTTCATGTGTTTCCAGGGGAATGTAGCAGATACAAGGCTGGAAAATAGAAGTTTTTCTACCCATTCCTTTGCCCTGGATGGGTTTTGCAGCCTGGGACAAAGATCTTTGCCTCAGTTTCCCTATCAGTAAGTTGGAAGTAAACATTCATAGCTCACTGAGGTGTTATGGACATTAATTAGTTCCCGATAGTTAAGGGTTATTTGAAAATGTAAAGTGCAATTATCCAATTGCCCAAGTAACAGGCTGGTTTTCTGGTTGGCAGGATGGCTAGAAAATTGGTGAGTTACTTAGCTAGCTTGGTTAATGACCTGGTGCCATTTACAATGGGAACAAAATCATACTAGGATATTTCCTTTCAGCAGTATGGAGTTTTGTGGTTTGTTTTGGATTTCTTTCTTTCTTTCTTTCTTTCTTTCTTTCTTTCTTTCTTTCTTTCTTTCTTTCTTTCTTTCTTTCTTTCTTTCTTTCTTTCTTTCTTTCTTTCTTTCTTTCTTTCTTTCTTTCTTTCTTTCTTTCTTCTAAAATAATGAAAGGTAGGAACACTTTCATCCAATATAATAATTTAATATCCAAAATTGTTGCAAGGTTAAACTATAATTTACAATTCTGTTTTGGAATTGGTCATCACTCAGATTTAAGCGTTTCCTTGGAACAGATTTCAGCCCACGCAAAGTAAGCCTGAATTAATCAAGTTGTTTTTCTTTTTTTTTTTTACCCCGTAACAAACTCCCTGGTAGACGGCTCGGGATGGAGGTGTCCCCGAGGAAGGGCCGGGCCTCTTTCCCCGGAGGTTGCAGGCACGGCCGGGGCTGGCGGCGGGGCTGCTCTCCGCGGTGCTGAAGGAGCGTCCCGTCCTGCAGCTGCAGGGGACGAGCCGAGCATCGCAACTTAAAAGAGCCCGTGGTCTGGGGAGGCCCGCTGGCTGCAAACAGGCCTCTGATAAGCAGGCATAATCAGATTAGAATTCATGGGATCGTTGGGATGAACTGGCCCTGAACTGGAGTTCTCACCCATCCCAGCTTTTTTTGTGAAAAGTAATTTCAGGACTTTCTCATCATCTCCCCAAGCCACTGCTTCTTAAATCAGTACAATTCTCTTGAGCTACAATGGAGATTGAAAGTACCAGCTGTTGATAGGATCTGCCCAATCTTCTCATTATCAATGCTATTTTCTCTTCTTTATGATTTTGTCAACCATTAACCCTATGGTATAAGATCTTGCAGGCTAAGTGTTTGTTTAGTTGAAGTTTTACATTTATTAACTAATTTATATCTTCTGTGAAAATATAATTTTTTCACAATTTCATGTTATGTGTTTCTCTGGGGAGAGCTAGCATGCCATGCTCTGGATCATAGTGCTGGTATTTTCTGAGGGCTGAGCTTTATTTAGAAGTTCTTTAGCCTATATCTTTGCTCCCAAGGAGAGATCACAGTTATGTAAGCAATTCTGACAGATGTTTGTCTAATCCATCCTTAGAAACCCCAGTGAAGTCATCCTTCTCTCTCCAGGCAAATCTATTGCAGTACTTACTCCTCTAACATTCTTGCCAATGTCCAGAGTAAATCTCTTTTTGTTGCAGTTTAAGTCCATAAATTCTTTTTGTATCTGTCAGTGACTTGGAAAAAATTTATTCCTTCCCTCTTTCACCTATTAGTAAACTTCTGCCATGTCTCTCCTCAGTCTTTTTCTTCCCACTAAACAATTCCTGTTCTTTTGGTCATCCATCTCATCTTCACAGATGTCTGATCATATGTTCCCCACTCTGAGGACTCAGAGTCCTGAGTAAATTTACATGTTGCTCATATTGCCCCATATGGAAGCAGCCCACCTAAGGAGGCCTTTCTGGGATAGATCATAGTGGGAAGGGTAATTCACATATCTGGCAAAGGACACTGCTGTTCATATTCCTGGTGTGGTGACTGCTTTTTTTCCCTGAAAAGCTTGACATAGTTGACTCATGGATGTGATTCATCATCACTCCAAGATACTTTTTTGCAAATCTGCTGCTTCCTAAATTGTGTTTGCATAGCCAATTATTCTTGGCAGTGTGGTGCCCAGTCTTTTCTCTTTTGGTGTGATTTGAGGAGGAACAGTGTGTAGTTTTCATGTGTTGGAAAAGCAAGATAAGAATGTCTTTTTTCCCCCTTACACACACGCGTGCACACACACACACACACAAAAAATAGTTACAGTAGCATCAAAACTGCTCTTTTTTTCATGTGGTTAGCATTAGTGTGATGAAGACCTGATTAATTCTGTCAGGAATCTCTGTCTATTCCTTATAGACAAGTCTTTTGTTACAAACATTTTAAATAACACTCCCAGCTTCTACACTTCTCAACATGGATGTGCTCAGGAGTGGAGCAGAGTGAAAGACATTTATCTGTATGGCCTTTGCCTCTTTACTTACTGAACCTTCAATGAGTCAGGGTCTGGTGAAGAAATGCTCACTCCATGGTTATTGAAAGGGGAGTTCCAAAGAGCTTTTGGATGAGTCACTTTGCCACAGTAATATTTCACTAATTTTTAGGGTCATGCTTTCCCCTGCTTTGTCTTGAGGTGTGGCTCTGAGTCACAGATGTCCTTGCTGAATATAATGGAAGCTGTGGAACTTGCAGAGTGAGTTAAGTGCACTGAAAACATAAAGAGTTTACAAAATGTGTCACATGCCTTTGGATCCTAATTCCTGTGTACCTCAGTTTCTTGTCTCTAGAATGGAAAAAACAAATCCTGTTTCTGCAAGATAAAGTGGGTTCAACTCAGAAAGGCAGTTGACCACTTTTGTCATGGACACCAGTAAAAAAAGCCACAGGAGAAAGAAAGTTATAGTTTAGTCTTAGGAAAAAAGGTTTGTGCAGTGCCTAGCACCTAAGTGAAAAAAGAGAAAATAAAGTAAGGGCAGAGCCATTTCTTAAGGAAACACCCTCCTAAGCCCTAGATTAAGGAGCTATTTCCTTGGAAATACAGTTGAAATTGTGTAATTGAAGCTGATCACATAATGTAATGTGTATTTAGGGGCTTTAACATTACAAGGCATTGCATCCTTTTGATTCCTTAGCTTTGTGTTTTGGGCAGGATGTGTTAATGGTTTAGGCCGTGATGTGTGTGTGTGTGTGCATGTGTGTAGTGGAGGAGACACTGCATTTGGCTGCCAGAAAAACTAATTTGGACTCGAGTGTTAGATGCTGCTTACCCTCTCATGTTATGGGAATATCTGGGGAATGGGAGGAAAAAGTCTCAAAAAGCTCTGTATGGTTTATTATTTTTCAAATGTTGACAGAAGATGAATTGAAATATAATCTTTCAATAACAAAAAAGGGAGAAGTGTTTTAATGCTCTTGTCATCCTGCACCCTTCCCCTTCTTCCAGTTCTTGAGCAAATTTAGATCTTGTTGGATTCACTTAAAAGCTGCAAATGACCCACTGCCAGCAAAAAAATTCTAATTTTCCCTTCTACCCAGAAATCAGCTCTACTGTAACGTCCTGCTGGTAGCTGTGATGATGCCTCAGAAGCTTGGTGGAGCCTGTTTGTCACCCACAACAGGCAGTGTCTGTTTCTAAATACAGGCTCAGGGAATTTATCTTTCTCATGAGCCCTTTGTTAGCTGAGGGCTAATGAGTTTGGACTGGTGGGATCCTCTGTAACATGTTGATGGCTGCTGAAGACAAGCAGTCTGCTATGGCTATCTCAGCACTGGGAGAGCTGTGAAATGAGAACAGAGCAAAGATAAAGGGGTTGGGGACAAACTGAAAAAAGATGAGGAGAAGAGGGAGCAGAAGGACAGCTGGCATGCAGTTCAGGTCCCTAGTGATAATATTGGCTCATGTAAATGCCAATATGAAATGCCAATCACAAAGCTATGATCAAGGTCCTTCCTGTTTTCAGCAGGGATAGAAAACATAGGACAAGATCAACTCTGGACTCTGAGAGCCCCAGAAGAGGAGAGGCATGGCATGTATTAATTGTGGTGATCTACATGACTCCCCAATGAACAGAGATGGTCAAAAAACGTCAAAGAAAAGCAGAAATTACAATTCTGCCTTCATGGAAATATTCTCACTCTGCCCACTCTACTCATCAAGTCCGGACATGTATCACAGCGGTTGCACAGGAGGGAGCTGTGCCGAGGTCATGTCTCCCTACATTTGGATGTTGCACAAGCTTGCTTTCTTCCCTGCATTGCCCTGAAACTGTTGATCTGAACCACAAAGTAGCCAAGGCAGTGTCCCTAAGGCACGAGCATGTAAAGATCTGTTCTTTGAAAAGTACCTGAACGTTTCACCTCTACTCAGAGAATTCTTGGTGATTTGATATTCAATATCAAAGCTGTGATCAGCATTAAGTGTCTTTTAAAAGCCATGGAAACTTTTGTCCTGATCCTGGGTGATGTTTGATCTGCTGTGCTGAAGGGTGGCTGCACAGCCTGAGGTTGGGTCCTGTGTTTGAGTAAGAAGGCCTGTATTCCAGAAGTACTATTTATGTCTTCTTCCAGGAAAAATGATACCTCCATCTGGTAATGGGGAACTGGTGGTGAAGATGGCCCTGTTGTTTTGGCACCTCCAACAAAGAGGTAAGGCTGGGCTGTGGTTTTTGTGTCTCAGAAAGCCCAGATTTTTTCAGTTGGCAATCACAGACATGTACTGGGAAAATGATTCCCACAACAAGCTGGGGAGAAAGCAAGCTTTTCAACGTCTCTTAGAGATGCTGTCTTTCTGTATCTACAAATATGGCCTCTTCCACCTTCCCATTTGGATCCTAGAGCTGCTAGGTGACACGTGTCCACCAGAGGGCATGTGGGACATTTTCTCCTCCTGAGCACAAAGAGGTAAAGAACGGTTTCCAAAGCGAGTGCCCTTCCAAAATGGGATCCTGCACTGGCTGCCTTGGCTGCTGCCCCTGCACTTGGAATGCTGAGGAATGGTGCTTGTGCAGCTGAGCTGCCAGCAGTAGGGCTGATGTGACTGACTCTGAGCCACTACTGCAGTGTGTAGAGCTGTTTCAGTGTGACGTGGGGTTCTTCCTGCATGAAGGGTTAAACGGCTTTATGGTGCCATGACTTTATGGTTCCCTAGACTTGCATTTCAGCCCCCTATATGTGCACATGTGTGTGTACATCCATGAGAGAGAGACACTTGTGTGCACACGCACATACCCACATTGGCTCACAGAAGAATCTGTATCCACACAAGCCCACTCCATAGCGTGCAAAGTAAATTAGTCTTAAATGACTCTTTGGAAACAAAATAAATCAAATAGCATAATAGTACCATCTTTTTATCTCATTTGTTCCCATACAATTAGTAGTTTTACTGCCATGTTGTGACAGGTGACTGTGTTTGACCTTTGCCGCTTGGGTGGTTGGCTGGTGCTCAAACTAATGAAGACCCTTAATGGATTGGCTTTTGTGAGGCTGTGAGTGGTGGGGTTAAAGAGAAAATGGTGCCTTAGACAGAGTCCAGAGAAGATCCTTCAATTAAACCTGAAGTCTATTAGCAAAGAAATATTGAGGAGGTTGAGAGTTAGCAATGATTTAACCAGCAAGTCTTCCTTGTGAGTCATTTAAAAAAAAAAAAAAAAGAAAAAAAGAATCTCCCTGGTTATTTATTGTTGAGTGTGTGATTGGACTCCCACCCTTGTATGTGAGAGGGTGGGAGCAGGGACATTGGCTTGGAGAGGCTGGGGCTACAGGGCCCCAGTCCCAAGCGTGTTAGCCCCTGGACTCCCACACAGCAGAGCTTTCCTTGGACAAAAAAGTGAGGAGAAATGACACAGTTGCAGGAACAAACGAAGAGTGATGCTGGGAAAGATAAAACCAGATCTCTGGGATAAATAGGATTTTTGGAACTTAATTGTTTTCCATGATGTAAATAAATTACAATGAAAGAAAAGGAGAACCGGCAGCTTTGGGCAATGAGTCAGAGGGCAAAGCTGAGCTGTAGAGTGTGAGTAATAAATACGAGTGGAGGGAGGTTGATCAGGAAGCTTGTACAGGACAAGCAGGATCTGTCCAGAGCAGCACAAATGGACACAACAAGCAATGTTAAGTGTGGGGGGCAAGACCCTTTCTTCTAGCTTCCATGTCAGAACCTGAGCATTTCCCATTCCTCCCAGACAGATTTTCTTCCTTTTGTTTTCAAGACTTGCTCAACTTTCAGCCTGAGCATCATCTTGCAGCAGTGTTCATGGTCTTCAGCAGAGCTGGGGCTGCCTCTGGCCCTCACCAATCCTTTGGATGATGTACTGTCCCACAGTTGAGAGATGGGAGGTGAAACAGGTCTGATAAGGGAAAGCTTGAAGCTGATTGTTCTGGGTAAAGGGACCTGTCACCGAACCACAGAATATGCTGAGTTGGAAGGGGCTCACAAGGATTATCAAGTCCAACTCCTGGTCCTGCACAGGACACCCCAAGAGTCACACCATTTGCCTGAGAGCATTTTCCAAGCACTTCCTGAACTCTCTTAGGCTGGTGCTGTGACCATTTCCCTGGGGAACATATTCCAGTGCCTGACCACCCTCTGGGTGAAAAATATTTTTCTAAAATCCAACCTAAACCTTCCCTGACACAACTTCAGGCCATTCTCTTGGGTCGTTTCACTGTCACTATAGAGCAGAGATCAGTGCCTGCCCCTTCTCTTCCCCTCACAAGGAAGTTGTAACTGCAATGAGGTCTCCCCTCAGTCTCCTCTTGTCCAGGCTGAGCAGACCAAGTGATCTCTGCTGCTCCTTGTACAGTTTCACCTCTAGCCTCTTCGCCATCTGTGTTTCTTTCCTTTGGATGCTTCCAGATAGCTTAATATCTATCTTACATTGCAGTTACCAAAACTGCCCACAATATTCAAGGTGAGGCTGCCCAGTGCAGAGCAGAGGGGCACAATCACCTGCCTTGACGGCAACCTATTCTGGCTATTGGAAAAGGAGTGGTTTCACCTGCTCCAAAGGTCCTTAAGCATCATGGCAGGGCCTCAGAGCTGAACTTTAGGATTGTCCAAATCTTCATTCCCTCCTCTTCTTTCTTTCTTTCTTTCTTCCTATCTATCTATCTATCTATCTATCTATTTATCTATTTATCTCTAATCTTTCACTCCTTCCTCATGGAGAAAATCCTTCCCGTCACTTACACGGTCTCTCTTCTTCTCTTTTTCTTTTCT
Organism: Erpornis zantholeuca; assembly: GCA_013400515.1. Classification (NCBI taxonomy): domain Eukaryota; kingdom Metazoa; phylum Chordata; class Aves; order Passeriformes; family Timaliidae; genus Erpornis; species Erpornis zantholeuca. The sequence goes on from VZTN01028755.1 coordinate 187,872, forward strand.
CTCACTCTTAGACACATGGCTCCCCCCTCCTATACCCCCCTACTTTGGGGATAATTTAACATGTTACACACTAACTTTCCAGTAATGGCACTCTGGCTTTTTGAAATTCTGCTTCCCTGTTTTATGGCTGGGCGTCTAATGGTTATCTCGCAGCCCTGCCTCTGGCAATCGTGTAAGGAATAAATAGAAGCTGACACAGTAATTTACTTAAATCTTCTCCACACTTTTGCAGCATTTTCCTCCAGAGGATACCCCTGAAACAACAATTATTTGAAATGTCATGCGTTCCTGCCCCTAGGCTACCGACAAATGAACATTAAATCTATTAACAACAAAAAAAATTAAATGTTTACTTTTCTGCGAAGGTAAAGGAGAAGCTGGAGAGAGGGAAGGATGTCTCCAATAAATTTCTTCTCAATAATAAAGAGGTGTAGTTAATGTTCTCTCTAAGCGGAGTCAGCTTGCAGCCCACATCCTATGAGGACAGAGATGTGATGCCACAGTACTGCCACACAGCCTTGCCAGGGCAGCTCCAAAAGCCTCATTTTTCCAGACCAGGGAGCTCAGCTTTAGGTCAGTATTTTTGCTGATTAAGTAAGATGTGTAGGGGGGCAGAAGCCATCAACAGAGTAGTCACAGTTCTCAACCCATCTGGCTGCTGGTGCATGCCATGGGGACTGAAGTGGGAGAGGAAGCATTACCCCCTCGGCAAAAGGAGGCTAAGAATATAGCTCACATGTTTCACAGAAAGGAAAACAGCATTTTGGAATTCTGTCCCTACATCTTGTAGAAAGTCTAAGCCAGAGGTAAGGCCCAGCTCCTCCTCTTTTCTGTCCTATGCTCCCACCCCTTTGCTCAGGTTTTCTAAACACAGGCAAGCATAGGTATGGAGGGTGGGACCACATGAAGGTGGACTCAGCCCTGCACATGGGTCCTGGTGGAATATGGTGTGAATATGGAGAGTCACTGGCATCCACTTGCTGTGGATGAAAGTTCCCATGGGGATCTGGGCAAAACAGGCTTGAGGACCAAGCCTAAAGCCCAGGTACTCATTTTCCATTCTGCAGATGGGGGAATTCAGGTCCAGAGCAGGTACCAAAATACAGTAGCTGACATAGAAAGAAATATTCCAACTTTACTCTGATTGCTTCATAGTGCCTTGAAAAGACTGTCCCACTGCTTGAACTTTCCAATGCATGGCTATTTTGGAAAATGTTCTTTGTCCATTGAATCAGTATAAGACTGTCTTGGGAACCACTGTGTTTATACAGTCAGGAATCCATCCCATTGACTTGGAAATCCCCTGTCTGTTCAGAGTTTAGGGATTTAAAGGAACCAGCAGGACTTCTTGTGTTTTTGTGAACAAACTTGTGAAGGAAAATTTCCATCTGATGTTGAATTCTGCAGACTTTTTTTCCATAGAAAAATTTGCTTCTCTGTGCTTCTCTGTGCTCATTTTCCCTTTTTTCAGCAGAAGCTTGGGTATAGACCTCAGGCACCTTACAAAGAGTGGCACCTCTGACATGCTGTCTGAAGTAATCATGATGTGGAGTGTGAAGAGAGACCCGCTATCCACCTTTCGAAGAGGATACATGAATATCTGACCAGCCTTCCTCTGTGCAGAATGGCCAGGCAATTTAAACTTTGCAGTCACCATGGTTCACTTTGTCACCAGGCAAGTATACCAGATAGGTCTCTTTTTTCCCAGTGCTCTGGGATCCCACTTCCTTGTCAGTGGTTCTGATTTGCAGAGCCAGGCAGTGGAGAAGATATCCAGTATTCAAGTCCCAGTGGAGCTTACTGTCTCAATCCTAATCCATTTTCTCACTGCTGACCCAGCCCACCTACTGAGATGGTTCATGGTGTGTGGATGCTCAGTCAGGCATCTGTGGTGCTGGACTGCTGTTGAACTGAGATCCCTGTGTATCAGTGGGAGATGGTGTCTGCTTGGGAGAAGACCCTCCAAGGTAGCTCCTGGAGTCCTGAGACACAGGCCAGGGTAGTTTATACAGCCAGATCATTCAGAGTTGGGACTAGGCCTCCAAATCTCATAGATCCCCTTGGCATTTTGTTTCTAGCTGCTGTGATTCTTTAAGGAATAAGAAGAAAGGTCATCTTCCAAGTTTGTGATGTGTGTGTGTTTGGAAAGAATGAGTTGGTTCTCTACTAACAATCCTTTAACATCCCAGTGTGTTTCAGAAGAGGAAACTAGCTCATCCAAAGAATCAGACTTTAGCTCTGGAGGAGCAAGTGCTTTGGGCTCTTCTGAGGCCTGATACAAATACTTTGCCTGTTGTCCTGTACTGCTGTGACTGCATAGAGAGTGTGTGTCCTTCCTCATCGAGAGAAGGGGTTGTGTGCGGCCTTTGTGGGTGTTTCCCATTTACTTTCTGAAAGGATCTATCTGTTTGATAGAAAGGGTTGTCTTCTTCCCCACTCCAGATCCAGCTAAGTGCCTTAAGTTTAATGATACATGAAGAGCAAGGTGGATGTTACATCTGTGATCAGTCAGCTCCACGACATATACACTCCATACAGGAAACCACACAGCTCATGATGCACAAAGCACAGGCTTTTCACTTGGTCTTGACGGAGATGCCAAAGCGCACTGCAGCCTCTGGGGTGCACACTGCAGGTGAATTCTGTCTCAGTATTGCTGTGGATTAATTTAAATGGTTCCACTGCCAGACAAAAGTCTAAACACCACGGCAGGTTTATGAGTTATCCTAACACAAAGAAACATGATTATGTGGTCTAATGTATTGGGATGGACTCTTAGATTGCATGTAGTATCAATATAAATCAGTGTCTGCCATTATAAATTGGAGGGTCTCAAATACATGTTATTGTATTGCTGAAAAAAGAAAAAAAGCAGGAACTTGGGAAGAGCATTCATCACACTATTTTGCATTATTAAACTTCCTCCTGTAATGTCTCCATTTTGATCTCTTCTCTGGCCAGATTCAGATCTCGGCTCCTGATTTCCACCACGGAAAGTATATAGGGAAGCTGTGTGCCTGCACATTTCTTTTTTTAAGCTTTGTAGCGCGTTCTTGTGCTCTCAGTTCCGGATAATGCTGGATCCCATTTATCCAGCCCCTCCTCTTGCCCTTTCAAGTGAAAAGAAGACTCCTGTGCCCCCCCATCAAAGTTAAAGGGAGGCTTTAGAGAGGAAGGCTCAGCACGCTGGGGCTCTTGAGCCTGTGTTTAATCTCTTTTCCCGTTCCTGTGTGCCTCTGTGGCTTCCCTGCCAGTTTCTTTGTTGCCAAGTTTCTCATTTCCTTTTATTTGTGTGTGCAGGAGGTTGCCAGGCTCGCTGGAATGCATCTGAAGTCATCTTGGGGGAACACGCCTCAGCCCCCGCCCCGGGTGATCCATGAGCTGCTGCAGCCGCTGGCCCAGCCCGGGCAGGCTGGAGTGGGCTTCCCTGGCTGCAGGAGCAGGAGATCCAGGGGGCAGGACAGATCCCCACCCTGCCGCTGCAGCTGGCTGGGGCAGGCTGCTGTGTCCAGTGCCATAGTGTGAGGAGGAGGATGGAGGTCAGGGGAAAAGGGATTGAGAGAGAGCACCTTGACCTCTGGTGCTGCCCTGCCTGGAGGAGAGCAGAGATGTGCAGACCTTGGCAGGGGAGGGGGCCCTGATGTGTCTCAGTTCCTGCCTAACCTCTGCTGACCTCAGTGCAGTGCCCTGACTCCTGGCCACAGCTGCCCTGCTCCATCAAGTGAGGAAGGCTACACCACCAAGGTGTGGCCTTCACCTGGATCTGGGATGTGTTCCCAGGATCAATATGGGCTTCATTAGGCTCCTGAGGGAGAGACTTGGGATCATACTGGTCCACGAGGGACTGTGAATATTGCTCCAGAGCTGGACATAAGTTTGAGGAATGCTTTGGTCTTAACAAGTGACAAGAGACACCAAGTTTGTGTTCGTGCTGCCGTCCCTTCGCCATGAGGTACTTCAGTGGACAACCCATCTCTGAGGGAACACAGAAAGGGGATGTCCTGAGTGGAATGAGACTTAGCAGGAGCACAAATTCATTGCTGCTGTTTAAGCTTTCCCTATGCCTCAGCACTCCTACCAAAATGGAGCAGGTGGCATTACCAAGATTTTCATCCCTCCTAGGCCATATGGATCCAGTTTGGCACATGGGGTTGCTATTCATTTCTCCCTGAAGCAGTATTGGGAACTGTAACTCCAACAGCATCCTATAAAATCAGTGTTAGCAGCCTATTTGCTAGGCCATGGAAACCAAAGAACAGATAAAAGGATGGGACTGTGCCAAAAACATAGGCAACCTGAAGACTCCATTTTTTTTTTCTGTGGTTACTTCACAGCTTCTGAAAGTTCCCTCTACTTTCTAAGGTGGATATCTGTTGGTCCAGCTCTTGACACTAGAAAGCAAAAAAAGAACCTCTTTCAGGTTTCTTGGTCCTTGCTGAGTTTCACCTGAATTCCTGGTAAAACTCAGCAAAGGTATCCACCCTTGGTAAAGGTTTTTGTACGTTTTGTACATTTATAGCCCTTAACCACCCTAACCAGTCTCTCCTGCAACCTTCACCCATGGGCCCAAGGCTTATTTAAGCTTGTCCATGGGCCTTCAGCCTCTGTGTAATGTTGGATGAGTGGCTGTTGGTGGATCAGCCACTGCTGTAACCACTATGGGTCTTGTTAATCCAAACACCAAAGTATGCACTGACTTCTCATCTTGACCTTGGCTCTGCCTTGTGGTCTGTGACATGCTGAAAACAGGAGTTACTCACTAGAGGAATTTGCAATGGAAAGGATAGGAAAGATGTGGGGCGGTTTCGCTTGGGATGGGTGTGGAGTGTCTGGAAGTGGCAGGTAGCTGTGCAGCAGTCTGCAGCAGTCCTGCTTGGTCTGTCCCATGGTGCAGTGCTAAGAACACTCAAGTTTTGGTGTTACGTTCTGCTCATGGGCACTGAGAGCAACAGTTGTCCTGGCTCAAAAGCCTCAGCACTTGTGTGGATGTGAGTGGCCATTGCTGTACTGCACAGAGCAGAGCTGTCAGGCTCATGGACCCTCTGGCTAAGAGGCAGCATGTCACTGTCCAGGGTCTGCAAGACCTCCCTGCTGCTTTGTTCACAAGACTTTTGTGCTGCCATTGTCTCGGCTTCCTTTGGACAGGCTCCCTTTTCCCTGGTTGTGGAACTTTGAGTTTGTTCAGTGTCTACCTGGATGTGATTGTTTCAGCTTTGCACCTAGAACAGTCTGTCAATCTGCAACCCCAAAACTGCTGCAGGAGACCAGGAGATTGCATCACGTACCAAGGAAAAGACTGACTGATAAATATATTGCAGTGAGCAGAAAAGAGTCACTTGCTTTAAATACCCTTCCACATTTTGTTGTGATGCTGCTATTTCAATGCAGCTGTTTAAGTATCTTTGCAGAGAGGCTTCCACACTTTAATTTTTTCAAGGTACTTCCTTACTGGAAGTTCTGGCAGTTCCTGAATTGCTTTTATGGATGATTCCTCTGGAATTTCCAATACTTCTAAAAATGAAAAATGTGCTTTATTAATTCAGATGTTGTGAAGAAAACTTCTGATAAAACCAAAGTCTTATTCTTGTGCTAGGAACACTTTTATTCAAGAATATTTCAAGAAATATGGCTTTTGCTATCTCCCATTTCTATTTTTTCTTCTTTTATCAACCTCAGATCTTTTCCTTGTTGGTTTTCTTCACCAGGATGAGTTGCTGTAGGATGGCAGAGCAGAAGGAAAGCATATCATCTAACCACTCTGATTCTCCCCTGCTGCTGCTTGGCATCCACACATACTGTGTATTGCAAGAGAAAAGCAAGAGCTAGAAGCAATCTGCTGAGGGTTTCAGATTCTCTGTTCCTCTCTTCCAGTCCATTAGGTCAGAAAGAGAATGGCTGTCAACAAGTGTTTCATCTGGAAGTGTAGCCCTGGGATTTCCCTAGATTTTTACCCCAGCTTGAGTTTAAGACCAGTCTCCAGCTATCAGTCATTCTTGACTGAACTTATATTCTGATTTTTCAGAGCTGATTTCCACTGCCTGCTCCCCTTATGATGCCTCCTTTGCATTTGGGCTGTGGTTGTGCTAGGTCCCAACACAAGAGATGTTCCCACTTGTGATGGTTACTGCTGCCTGGACACAACAAGGCTCTAAACTATGGTACAGTTACTCCTTGAAAAGGGAGGGGTTTTTGCAGGGGATTGGCCTGAAACTACTTCTGATCAATATTTTAGATATTTTGACAACAAAATGAAAAACAACCTGAGAGGCAGCAAACTGAAAGAAGGTTGCAAGTCCTTTGGAGAACAAGGTTGCAACTCAAAATATAAATTGGTATGCTGGAGAAATAAACTAAACTTAGGTGGGTAACATTCAGTAGATGCAAAGGCTCAGTGTGACTAAGGAATGGAGGAACTAGTGCAGTGCCTTCAGGGGAGGGCAGATCTCAAACTGAGTGGGAGTCAGTAATGTTGCACTCTTGCAGTAAGAAAATGTTGGGTCTGTTTTTTGTCAATGCCAGGGTCACTGCTGAGACATGAGAGGTCCCAGCAGCTCTCTGGCCTGCTGCAGTGGAGTCTTGTATGCTGAAGGCTGCCATGGAGCTGGAAACCAGCCTGTGAGGAAAGGGTAAGGAACTGGTTTATGTGAAAGTAGAGAGGACTGTGTAAAATGGCCCCTTTCTCAGTGTACAAATCAGTGCTATGAAGAAGCAGATAACCAGCCAATTTCTGTGCCTACCTGCTAACAGAAACAAGTATCCCTAGAATGGAGGGAGGTGATGTAGTGAAAGCCTTTGCTAATTCATGGAGCATAGAAGTACCAGCAGAAACCACCATGCAGTGCTGGGATCTTGGGTGGAGGTACTGCAGAACATACCTCAGACAAGGATGGGCTAGATGTGTTTGTCTCAAAAGGATGTACCTGGGTCATTGCATTGCTTTTCCCAGCCTAGATTTATACATTTCTGTCCATCCATTTCATCTGCCTGAAATCTGGTAGGGCAGTGGGAACTTCAAAGGAATTTGGACTTTGAGGTTTTTCCTTTTTCCCCATGGAAAACTTCAAGAATCAATGAAAACATATAGCATATGCTATGTATTCCCCCAAGAGAAAGCAATGCAGCAGGCTATTGGATACAAAATGCTTTGAAATTTCCTAGCTGGAAGGTAATTGATTATCAAACAACAGTTATACTGTGCAACAGAGATCATAGCTCCTCTTTGGTGCTGGAAAAACTACAGATTAAACCGGCAGCTCCTGGAGGAGGGAAGCTTTGGGACGGGTGTCCCCTGCAGAGAGGTAGTGCAGTAAACACATGATGCTTTCACCAGCCACCAGCTCCTGGTGTTCCAGCACAGGCCACTGGCAGCTCAGAGCTCTCCCCCTCTCCCTGCAACTCTGGAATGTGCATGGCTCGTTAGCAGCAGCCTGGCAATCCGGAGAGCCTGCTATGGTAGCAGCTGCTTTTCCAGAGCTGTCCCGCGTGCCGTGCAGCCCAGAGGCTGTTTGCCAAGGTGAGGTGCTCCCTGCAACCGGCTGAGATGGAGTCTGTGGGAGAGGGGGTTGATCCTCACTGAAAGCAAGCAGCTGGAGCAAACTTTGCTTCCTTGCAAAGTGCTTCCACCTTGCAGTCCTGCCTGCCCAGCTAGTCACCCTGCTCCCTGATATACACACCGCCAAGTGCCAGGGAGCAGATGGAGAAAGCACCATCTGGCTTCTACCGAGCTCATTCCAGGCTGGAGCTGGGGGAGCTGCTGGAACAAAGGATGGCATTGCTTGGGAGTGCCTGGACTAGAGAGTTTGTGAGTACTGTAGGACACTTAAGCTTACTTCTTTCGTGCTCATTGGCTTCCCAGCAGCAGGTTTCCCAAGCTGCAGCTCTCATGTGTGCTCCCTGATAGCTGAGAAGTGGGCTCCAGCCACTCTCCCTCTCTGGGGGACTGCTGCTGGACTCATGGAGACCACAACACATTTTTCTTCTCTTCAGCCCACACTGCTGCCCTTGTGATAGGACCATATGGGCCACATTCATGGGTCAGGCACCCTGGATTTCTTTCACATGGCTGACACAGCCAGATCCCGTGGTGCTGGATGAGATTTTCTTGGTTCAGGTTCTGCTTTGTTCCATGCTAACTCCACACAGCTGGGCTGTGTGGGGCTAGTCACCAGGGGAAAGAGGCTGGCAGAGATGAATAGAGGATGTGAACAGTTCCCTTGGTGCCCTTTTCCCTCACTCTTGTTTCCCTCTCAGCAGGGGGAAGCAGTCTCTGCGTGGTCCTCTGCCGATTGCATCGGGAAAGTCATTAAAAAGAATTAAAAAGGAAAGAGAAAGAGACGGAAGAGGGGGAAAAAAACCCCTACACAGCCCCAAACAGTTATAAACTTGAACAAAAGAACAACAGGATATTCTGAAAAACCCTGGGCCACCCTCACCTTGACTGCAAAAAACAGCACTGCTCCAGTGACTTACTGGGAGGATGGAAGAAAGCCTTGGCTGTATTTCTGCTGGGGTGGTGGTGGTATGGGTTGTGGGGCTGCTTGTGAAAGCTGTCATCTGATTGTTCAGATGGGGAAAAAAATATATATATATATCCAAAATTAAATTAATTACACATGGTTGACTCATCCATCTGCTGAAATTGGCAATGGCTTGGTATCCTGGCTTTCAGAGAGGGAATAATATATAAGATATATATAGGGGGCCAGTGTCTGTCCTCCATTTTGCTGTGGGAAAGTATCAGCCTCTGTTAGCAACTGTTCTAGCTGGGTAAAAAATAATGGGATGGAGCACCTGGTTCCTCCTATCCTGTCTCCCAGGAGGATTTGCCTTCCAAGGTTATGGGGTTGTGTCTGGTCTGGGAAGATCTAGTTTATAATCCAAATTCAGTACCATAAATGTTTTCCCAAAAGAGTTGCCTAAATTTTGAGTCTGTATTGAGATAGAGAAGTCTGGGCTCTTTCAGAGGCCAGCAACTCATTTGTTCCGAATCAGGACTGGACGTGGTCAATCACCTTTAAAAAGTTTGATATTTGAGTTCTGAGTGAGTGCTTGTGGTCTGGAGCCTGTAAAACTCTATGGAGGGCTGTCCCAAGATCCTCACCATCTTCACTTCCCTCAGCTTTTGCTTCAATGCCAGTCTGTGCCTGCCTGAACATGTCCTTTTAAGACTCTGGGGCAAAGGCAGAAACTTTGAGACATTAGTGAGGTAGTTTTTGCTGCAGTGGGAGCGGCCTGTAGGCTGGGGACAGAGATGGTGATGGGAGAGCCTGGCAGAGATTAGTTGAAGAATCTCATTCTGAAGCCCTATGGGCCACACACTTGCCTGGGTCTGACACAGTCACTGGTTCAGGTTCCTTCTCAAACCATCACACAATCAGCAGCATTTCCCCTGGGTTTATTGCTGCATGCTTCAAATGAGTTGGATATTCTCACCCGAATATTGGCACCAGGAAAGCTCCTGGACCATTTTCCTATTAGCCCTCCTTGTTAGAGTCTCACTGAGGTTGTAGCTGCAGATTCCTGCGCATCAGTTACCAAGGCTTAGGCTACAACTGTTGCAGGATCCTTAAATCAGTGTGAACACTGAGGATTTGTTCATGTCTTACCTGGCATACCACAAGCTGAGACAGAACTCAAAGGAACTAACACTGGGGAGCTTTGGATCATATACTGAAATAGGTTTAGCTGCTGTGCAAAGTATGGTTTCTATTGGTGGTGTCCTTAATAGCTTGTATTACCTTATTTACAGGTATATTCTGGAATCTACTCTATATTAATATGTGTCTCTGCATTTCTTTGATTAGTTGTATTCTTCTACGTGTACCTGTGTCTGTGCTGTTAAAACTTGCAGGTTTATCTTTATACAGATTACCAGTATTGGTGTAAAATGCTATCACTTTAATGTACTTTCAGTTTGATTTCTTGTTTACTGGCTAATCCTGTGGAAATATCTGGTTCCCAGAAAAGGTCAGGTAAGTGTGTAGTGTCGTGGGTATGTTGAGGTGTGCATTGTTGTGTGCTGGATGCATCCCTCCCTGGGGGTGTTTCTATGGGGCGTTCTGAGGCATTCACTCTGCGCGTCACCATGGGGACAAGGGGGGGCAGCAGAAAGGAACACAATTTGTATTTCTTAGTGCTGTGTGATTGTGCTCCCACAGTGCCTCTGAGTGAAGGTGCATGATGAACTACATACCTCTGTCCTGTGTGTTTCTGCATGACAATAAAATGTACGAACACATGCACATACAGGCACACACCCTTCAGGCTCCAGGGCGTGTAGGAGAGTGTGTGTGTGTGTGTGTGAATGCTATTTAAATAAAAAAGAAAGGAAGTGAATCAGGGTCGTTTCCATTTTAATTGTAAAACAGATAAGCACTAAACACTTTGAAAAAGTAAATGACTTGAGAATAATTACTATCTATTACTCTGCGTCCCAGGGGGGCAGTTGGAGGAGCCCAGATGGCTACAAAAATGGGATTTAGCAGAAAATTGAAGACATTATTCACCGTAACACATTATCAATTACCTTCATATCAATTACAATAACCTTACATTAGAAGAAGGGCCAGGAGACTATCTTCAGCCCCCAGCCTGAATAGTAATTGCACTACCCCTATGGATGGTGTGTGTGTGTGTGTGTGTGTGTGTGTGTGAGTGCTTTAGAGGGCGGGGGGCACCACAGGGTTGTGCAGGGGTTTTGGCAGCTCCCACTGCTGGGAAGAGAAGAGAAAGAGGATAATAGCCACTCAAAATAGTTTTTCCTCCTCTCTCTGCAGTCACATCATGGAAGGTTTTCCTCTGTCCTGTTTGTGTGGTCTAACAGCTCGAAGGGCAGCTGATGTGGCTCCTTCCAAGAAATTCTGCTTGGCTTGCCATTTGGGAAGTTCAGAGTCTCTGTGCAGAGAGCATTGTTTCGCACCAGTGTCCTCTACTTTCCTTTTCCCCCTCTCAGCCATTTCAGCCAAGCTGCTCACTTTGTTAATAGGGGCTGGTATGCAATCTGATGTTCTTTTCTGTAGGATCTGCCTTTCTTGGTATAGCAATCTGTGCAGGAGGTGGGAACTGCTCCCTCTGCCAGACCCAGATGGGGCAGCAGCTCGTGTTTCCTGCAAACACTCACAGAGAGATCACACAAGACCTTTGAGGGGATATGGAGATGAACCAACCAAAACAATTCTAAAGAGTGTCTCCTCTTTCTTTTCTCCAGGGATGGTGGAAGGTGTCTCGGGGAGGAGCAGAACCAAGGCTGCTTCAGCAGGCTGGTAGCATGAAGGTAGCTCTAAGGACATGTTGATGCCTGTGGCTGTCTCTTGTTGCCAGCTGGGATACCACCTTGGAGTTGGTGGTAAGTCAGTGCTTCTGACTGTAGCTGGCTAAATCTTCCGGCTTGCCATAATGCCAGTCTGAAATTCCACCTCCTGGATCTGGGCTTGATCCAACTCACCTGAGTATTTATGCATGCAACACCCACATCTAGCTGTTGTGGTCCTGTTCTCTACTGCAATCCAAACAAGTTTCACTGCCATGGTGCCCTGGCCTGTGCACAAATGTATGTGTAAGATAAGGGCTTAGACACATCAGGGCACTTATGAGTTAAACTGTTGGTGAGACTCCCTCTAGCCTCCCCCCTTTCCCAAATATGCAGTGGAGTGTCCAGTGGGTTAGTGCAGAGAGGACTAATTGCTATTAAAAGGCTTTAATCTGGGAGATTAGTGTTGGCTCCAGGCAGTGTTTGCACACGAAGGAGATGTTTCTGATGAGATGAACTAGAATTTGTCCCTGCTGTTTTGTTGATAGAAAATCATCTTCCCCTTGGTTTTTTCTCTTTATCTCTGTCTATCTTGCTTTCTTGCTCTCTCTGATCATTTGCTTTTGCCTCTTCCTTGAAGTTAAGCTGAGAGCTTTATTGTATTTTGGAGTGGCAGTCCTGTTTGACCTTCGGAGTTGGTTGTCTTACCACATATGTACAGACATGTGTGTATGTACACAGAAATGTGACTGGACTTCCCTGATTCAGAGTCCTGCAGGAAATAGATTGTGATCTAGAGAAGTAATGATAAATATATTTTTCCCTTGTTTGCTGTTGAGGCTCTTGTGGGTCACAAAGAGGGGCCTGCAGAGCCCTTCCTTCAACAAGAATCAGACCAGTCGCCTTCTCCTGGGCAAAGGCTTGATCCAGGGACCATCAGGAAGAGGTGTTGCAGAACTGAAAATCTTAAAGCTCCCTGCAGAAGTAATTAGTGGGAGGTAATTAAACGATTACATATGGGAAGGTATGGAGCCTTACTGGACCTCCGGCATGACCCAGGAAATGTCACTATTGACTTTGATGAACATTGGATCAAGCTCAGTGGAAATTAATCTGATAACATGCCAGATGTGTCCAGAGAGCCTTTCCATGAAGGAGACACATTTGACCTGGGAGTACAGAAATCTTTGTGCTGTAGTTGCTGAAGTATCCAAAAGCAGAGGTGCTTGTTCTGAATTTACTGTTAGAAATCCATGCGTATCTCTCAGATCTGACCACATAGACTCAAAATCGCTGCAGCTCCTAGGGTACAGTTGGAATTTTCTCAGCATCCTCAGGAAGTTAAGTGCCAATTCCCTTTGAAAAGCACAATGGAATAAATACTGTTTATGTGTAACTTGAGTGGAAGGAACTTTGTATCCTAAAGAGAAGGATATGTGAAAACTTTATCAGAAAAAGAAGACTCAGGTAGAACCACAGAGGCTAGGAAAGAGAAATGGTAGGAAAGAATGAGTGTCCTCAAATCAATGAGGCCAAGAATCAAAGGGACATTTGGGCCAGGGGAAGAAAAATGGTTGAGGATCCAGGTCTTCCATTCAAAGAGGTCAAGACCTTTCAAGGAGGTAGTGCTTTGCAAAGTGTTACACACCATTCTTCTGTGCACTGTCTGAACACCATGGGCTTTTCTCTTTTGCAGGTTGCTATCAGAATCTTGCATGAGGCTGCACTGTCATTATTTCACCACAAGTAGGTATTTTGAGGAGGTGTAAATGAGGGACTGGGAGAAGAGAGAGGAAAATTAAGTCACCTTTGTATCCCTGGGGGCTGTTTGGCTCTCCAAAGGCAGTTGTGAAGCCTATTGCTTGGCAAAGTGGTGTGGTGGTGTGTTATTTGGGATTTTAAAGTGCCTGAATCAGTTATCAAGTGTCACAGCATGGGTCCTCTTAGTACAGCTTTGGAGTGGGCTGAAATTTTGTATAAATGTGGTTATTTCTCTCTCCCTGCCCCTGCCCAAAAATCCAAACTGTTACTGCTAGCCAGCAGGAAGGCAGACCTACTGTTCCTGTAAATTGCTTTAGTTCTGTTCTTTGCCCTTGTTCCCTCAAGTTTGCAGACGATGTCAGTGTAACCAACATAAGGATCCGGCCTCTAGCATGTGTTTGTCCCATCTGCTGTCCAGCATGTTAATTTTCATGGAAGACACAAACTTGCACGGACTGTGATTTTAAGGAGGGGCCCTTTTTCTTTTCGTGAGCCAACTGCAAAGCCTCAGGGGCCAGATTCTGAAAGGCGGTCAATGCCAAGTTCTGGAGGGGCTGGCAACTCAGGTCCTGGCAGTTCCTAGCTTGTGGTCCAATGTTGGCAAGACCATAGGAAAAGAAGCACGTGTTAAGTGTTTGTGTGAAAACAGTGATGATACAACTTGTTCTCAGTAGCAACATTCTTGGGCGAAAGGGCCGTGCTTGCAGAAAAGGTCTCAGTTGAAATAGGGCCTGAAAAATCCTCAAGGAGATTAGAAATAGTGGAGCAGGGAGTATATTTCCACTGCAGTTGACAACCAAATTAAAAATAATGATTCCTTAAAAAAAAAACAAACAAAAGAACAAGTAACAGGTAGGAGAGAAGAGATTTGTTTCTTTGGCTGATCCTCTTTTGTTCTTCTCTTTCAATAGGAGCAGAAGTCATGGTATCACCATGTCAGGTGGTGGCTTAAGAGATTCTTCCAAGTATTTGATGATGCAAATGTTTACAAATGTTAATAGACAGGCTTCTAACGTGCCCAGTGATCTTGCTAGTCTTGTGTTTTGGGTGCAAGATTGGAAATACATGAGATTTTCTAAATTGTCTAAATATTACTTAAAAAAAAAAAGAGAGAGAAAAAAGGAAAGAAAAGTGAAATGGCCAAGCCAAAAAATAGAAAGTATTTTGAAAGTGTCCCAAACCTGAGAATTCAGAGTCCATCTCGAATATTGTTTATTTTTGTATAATATTTATTAGGATACATTTCTTGTCTGTTATTGGTCTTATGCAAATGGCTTACTGTGCATTTGAGTAGTAGTGTTAGTAATTCTTGTTTTTATTACATGTTTCATGAAGTTTCTGAAGCACTTAGAATCAGGTTAACATATGACAATATCCATTTGTTGGATATCCATCCAGTTGTCCATTCAGTTTGTTTTCTTTTCAATGCTTCTCTGTCCAAGGTGAGCATTGAATCAGAATAAATAGCCTAAGAATGTATTAGAAGCCTAAAATTCAGAAGATACTCAGAATCTATGGTATGATTAATTATTTTAATGAATTTCGGTGAAACTTTTGGTTTTAGCAGATATGGCACACCATTTTTTAATGGCTTATGTTGGAAATATCACAGATAGCCCTCTGGTCACTCATGAAAATGGATCTTTTATTGTATTCATCTCACTGTGTGATTGGAACCCCTGGGGTCTGCATCCAGGGCAGCTGGAAGGAGTTGGCCACTTGGTGTTTGGAGAAGTGTTTAGAGCTCTCCATGTGTGGAACCTCTTCAACCTTACTGGTAAAACTTCCACTTGACTTCAGAGAACTTTAAGTCCCACAAAACATCCAGGAGTGCAGGTCCAGTCATGTACATGACTTGCACAGAAGTGCCCCTCAAGACCATGGGAAATGCATTTTTGGGGAGGGGCTGCACTGATGTGTGGAGTAAACATGAGAGATGGTGACTGCAGGATGAGACTGGGGACAAGAGACTTAGAATGGGAATGGGAGAGATATATAAAGGACCATTGCAGGAGGTGGATTAGAAAAAAAAGGACTCTGACACAAGCATTGGAATTGGAAAGCTCCATGGACACAAGGCAGCAGGGAGCCCTCTCAGCAACCAGCTAATCCCTTTTCTCCGAGCTGCAGCCAACCAAGGGTGTAGCTGCCTCTTCTAGCCTGCCAGTGGCCTTAGATATTTTGTGGAAACCTAAACTAAACCTGGCTCCTGATGGGTGTTCTGCCTTCTCAAATCCAATTAGCCAATCATGACTTTTCACTTAGCTGCAGCAACTTTAATTGGATCAGAATAACAACGGGAAGGATAGAAAATTACAGGAATTTACTTAGCATGCAGGGTGGAGCCTTGCAGTAAGAATCATCATGATCTCTAGCGCTGTAGAGGCAGCAGAGTTCATCAGATGTGTAAAAACTCCATGAACAGTCCACAATAATAGGTATGAAGTTTTTTCACCTTCTTATAAGCTGCAAGCATCCATATGGAAAGCCGTAACAGGTGTGGTGGTTCAGCCTGATATTCTCTCGTGTGTGTACTCTAGCCTGCAAAATTTGGCTGCAAGGAATACCTCCTTTGCACTTGGTGGTGTGAAAGGGCTTTAGGACAAGCAAAAAGCCTGTAAGTGAAAGGCCTCCAAGTCTTTAAAGCTGAGTGCGAGCTTAGAGCTATGCAGAACTGAGGCCTTTGGACAGCGGATACTTTTTGACTGCCATTCAAGGTGCAGGGGCTTTAGTGAAACACAGCAGCTCCAAAATGCGCATCCCTGTCATGTTACTGGGCCTGGGGTAGCACCACCAGATGAACTTTAAAAGCCAGATTCCAGGGTATCAAGACAATGACAATGCATTAGCACCAGCACAAGACTTGGCACTGACAGAGATGATCTAGCAATGTTACTAATAAGAGCTAAACTTCTTCTGAACAGATGTGTCATTGGCTTGCTCACGGGGATGTGGGAAACAGGAGACATGGCTGCCACATCCAACAGTTTTTGAGCATAATTTGGAATGAGATTTTGGAGATCAAAACATACATAAAAAGATGCCATCTTAGTGATTTCTCTTTTCTTTTGCATTTTACTGGTCAGGGTTGGTGATGAGCAGAATATGACAAATAAAGCGCCAAGCAAAACTTAGAAAAACCATGAGGAGGACGGTGACTATTTTCCTACTTCCTATGCAACTTAAGGGACCCCCCTTCTACCAAAGCAAATTGCATCATGCAGGCCACACTCCGTGCATGCTGATGCTACTTCATATCCAAGGGATGCCTTGCAGCCTCAGTGAATGTTGATCTGGATTTAACTGACATAACAGGGATCAGATTTTTGCCCACTGGGAGCTGTCAGTGAATGCAAAGTGTGACGTAGTGCTTATCTAGCATGCACACGAGGGACCCTGCTGCAAATCAGGAATGACTTCACTAAATCCAGTGGAGCTGAACAACCATAAATGAGCAGAATGAGGCCCACACATTATCCCAGGCTAGCATGCTATCTTTAGCAAGCCCTAATGAATTCAGCTGCAGCTTGTAGTCATTAATCCCAGTGGAAGGAGCAGCTCACCATTACATGACCTAGGATTTCAAGAGTTTGCTATTAATGCACTGGGTTGCTGTCCTGATGCAGAGCCCTCCATGGCTCCAGGTAAGGGGGAAATATGAATTACCCTGGACTCAGCCACAATCTTGCTAAGGCTCTTTCAGCACCTTCCAGCAAAAGTAAGAAGGGAGGAAAGGCCGAAGTAATAGATGGCACACAGGGCCCAGAAATTGTTTATGATGCAAATATGTTTAAAAGTACTGCCTTGCCTCCTCTGGGAAAAGGAGCTTAAAATTGAAGTCTAATGATAACAAATGATTGTTAATGAGTTGTCTAAACATAATAGATGGAAAGAATTAAAATCCTAGAATAAACAGGGTTTCATTAAAGAACAATAAAGAAACAACACAAATTTCATATCTTAGAATAAATGGGCCCTTGTGGTCTTGCTGGGAGTGGAGGGCACTGAGGTGGGTGCATGGGCTGGGAAGGTGAGTCCTCTCCTGCCTGGATGCACTCCCTGGACACAGAGCTCTGGTGCCTGGGCAGTGCTCACTGGCAGGAGCACCTTTGAAGTTCTGCCAAGGGATTCATTTCTCCGCAGCCTGTGCATGTGCCTGACCTGCAGCACACAAGGAATCCCACCAGCAGTCCTCAGGTGCTTGAAAGCAGGCACTTGCTCAAGTGTCCTGCTTAAGCACCTCTCAGCACCTGTCAGCACTCTGAGATGGAAAGGAAGAGATGTTTTGCTCAGAGGTGTTTACAGCCAGGGGCTGGCAAACCCTGGCACTGTAAGCCTCCATGACCTCGATCTAGGCAGTCCATGTAGCCCTTCCTTAAAGTGCCAAATACTGGTTATAGAGTCCCAGGACTCCCTGGGGAACTTGAGCTGTTCCTAAGTGAGTCTGCAAAAGTTACTGAGAAAGGCAAGCTAAAGCCAGCTGTATAACAATCTACAGATTGTTTATTAGGCCCTTCAGAGGCAGATCTATTCTTTAGGAGCCCACAGATAAAATTAAAGTTGAAAATCAGTTCTCTAGAAAAGTGTGCTACTGAGAATGTGAAATTCTGCAGAGGTTTCACAAATGGTTTATCAGAGTGTTAGATGCCAAGAGCACACACCATATTTCATCTCAGTGTGTGGCAGATGGCATATTGTAGATAGATTTCAGACCAAGATTTTATTAAGGACATGTGAAGAGATGATCGATAATACCTTGGTGTGTTTGTTTCCAAGACTGTCTGCATTTGGCATGCTGACATTATTATTGTTATTTGTGTGTGGTGGAAAACTTTTACATTTCAAAGTTGTTTTCAGACTTCAGAGCAGATCTCTACTTCAGATTTCATTTTAAATCATCCTCTGGACAGGAACAGTATTCTGCAAGCCCATTTTAGACTCTGGGTGTCTGACTTAGCTTTTACAATTTTTCATTAAAAGGAAATGTGGGGCAATAGACAAAAACTGATATGATGTAGCAAAAACCACAAGATTTCCTCAGGAAACGTTGCATTTACTATTAATTTATTTTAAAAGGCCCTTTTTTTTCTCTAGGAATTAGAAAGAAAAAAAAAAAAAAAGATAAATCTCAAGACTCTTCCCTCCAGCCCCACGTTTTCCATTTGTTGATTTGGAGATCTTGTTTGTATTTCAGGAAGGATTGCATGTTCAGCAGAGTGTACGTGAGAGCAGGAGTTTTTGCTGTGGTGATGTGTCTGTGTTTCGGAGTGTGTCCATGTCCAAGTGTAATGTACTTGTCTTTACTGATATGCTGTATGATGGTGGATTGCAGATCTGACAGGCTCTCTCTATGTGTTTGTAAAGCTGCACAGGGCTCAGTGCTAGAAGACCCCAGTCTTGACAAAAACACTGGAACAACCCTAACATTCAGCTGGGGCTGGCTCCTGCCTTTATTCATGGTAATTTTTACTTCTCCTGGTGACTGGTTTGCCTGGGAATACTTGTGAACTGTGCCACACAAGTGCATGATAAAGCAGGCTTGAAAAATCCAAGAATTAGTGCTGTGCAGAGCTAGAGCTTAGCAGTGTTTCCCAATTACAAAACGGCTTTCTCATGACAAGGCATCTCTCTTTTTCGTGATTAAAAATACGAACTTTGTTTTTGAATGATGCTATTTGGAAGGTTCTATTGAAACTGGAAAGTAATCAAGTTTAGGAATATGTTTTTAGGATTACCTAGGAAAAGTATCCCACCTCCTCTCTTTGAATCAAGGAAAATCAAGCTTACAAAGGAAATGAGATTTTCCACAGGAACAAGAATGTTGTTACATTTTTATTAATAAGAATTATCATTAGTATTTTTGTTGTTACCCTCTTGTTAGTAGTATTATGACATGTATCTCCTTGTGTGTTTAGGCTTAGTGTAGTATAGTCTGCCTTTCTGAGGACATTTGGCCCTACATCTGGGCATGTGAGAATTTGGGGTCCTGCTGTACCTGTGGCATTGTCAGTGTTAAATATGACTGTGCAAAGGCATTGAAAGAGATGGGGGAATCTCTGAACATATTTGTATTGAACTCTCTAGGTGACTGTGTGGGGCACATCCATGTGGATACATTGCCAGTCCTTCAGAGAGGAGATCTGGAAGCTCGAAATCCTGCACTTTGGTAGCTGCTGAAATTTCTAGTACAGTGAGAGAAGGAGGAAACCTTCCAAATTCTTCTTGTGCAGCTGATGACATAAAAATGCAGACTGGAGGTTCCTATCTGGGCCCATTGGAACCAAGGCATTCTTGAGAAAAACTTGAGCCCCATGGATCTAATTCCCCAAACAGCTCAATTTTGGTAAAACTTGGTTTGATTATATGAAATTATATTAAAACATTCTGACTGGTTCGAGTGAGGAGTACCACAAGTGGCTGTTTTAGACTTGATCTGAGGATTCTGATGCCAGGCATCGCAGACAAACAAAATCCACCCCCTGATTTCATACACGGGAGTGTATTAATCCCCCTGGACATCTGTGTTTATTGAGCTTCCACAGGAGTGTGCCTTGTTGGCCGAGCAGCTTGTGTCATACCTCAGGAGTCTGCACCAGGTGGATTTGATGCTGCTGTATGGCTCTTAAAGCAGTGTTGGTGCGAGCAGTATTGGTTTAATGGCTGCTGTGCAGGTCTGGGAGAATCACAGCATTACAGAATAGTTGAGGTGGGAAGGGACCTCTGAAGGTCATTTTGTCCAGGCCCCCTGGTCAGGCAAGGCCACCCAGAGCCAGTGGCCCAGGACCACGTCCAGGCATCCCTGCTGGTCTCCCTGGCTGTGGTTGCAACTGCAAGGAAAGTTGTAAGGCTCAGTTAGGCAGCACGGGCCCTGTCAGTAAATCATTGAGCAGTTCAGGCTGTTTTTCCCCCTACTGGAGTCCACAGAGAATCAGACAGACTGTGCTGAGCTGGTCCCATCTGCACCCAACCTGGACAGCAGCTTTATCTTGCCTTGTAAAACTGCAGAGCTCTGTGACAAAAGAGTTAATCTCTGCCTTTGTTTCTCTTCCTCTCTCTCTTCTCTCTTGCAACCGACTGAAAGGCAAGATGAGAGCAGATCCATCAGTGTCAGCTGCTTTCAGCACATCAGCACTTTTGGGGGGTTTATTGGGGACTAGTCCATCAGCAGTGCTTCCAAACTGCAACCATACTGCAGACATGCCCCTCCTCCTGCACGGCAGCCAGGCTGCCTGGGGATGCGATGCCGGGACCCCGGTGCCACTGGCCAGGGGCTGGGTGATAAATGACTGTATGAGGCATCTCCATGGCTAGCAAAGTCCAGAGGGTCGGCCAGAGCCAGGCTTCTGGGGAGGCAGCAATGAAACCATATTAATTTCTGGGCGTGCGTCCATGTGTGTCTGTGTGTCTGTACTGTCTGAAATAATACACTTGACACAAACACACATGCTTCACTTCCAACACACAGAGTAACACAGGAGAGGGCTGAAAGGGAGAAAGCAATCTGATTGACAGGTTAATGAAGCAGTTCATAATAGCAATGGATATTATAACCTTAGAAACAGCTTGTAAATACCCAGTTGCTTTACATGTATAAACATACTCCCATGCTCAGGTCTGTGTATATACATTTGCCTATTTATGAAATATATATGCATATCTAAAAGGTGCAGGAATGTGAAATCAATGCTCTGAAGCGAAACCAAAGAATAAATAGAAGCTGGATAAAATTAAGCTTCATTAGCCTAGCAGCCATATATATCCCCAGCCTTTTATTTTACTCCTAGGGCTGGAAGTCTTCCAAAGCAGTGGAGGGACTTAGAAGCCCACATCTGACTGACTTGTACTCCTAAGCCCTCTTGGTATGCTTGAAAACTCCACCTTTGTGGGGTTTGTTTAATTGGTGGGGTTTTTTTCCTTCTTCTTCTTCTTTTTTTT
>VZTN01028755.1:208844-213844 GCA_013400515.1 Erpornis zantholeuca
TTTTTTTTTTTTTTTTTTGGTGGTGTTGGGGGTGGTGGTGTTTATGTGTGCATTTCTTTGCTTGCTTGGGTTTTTTTGTGTTTGTTTTGTTGTTTTGCTTTTAATCCCAGTGTCTTGGGAAATGCAAGCCCATCACACAAGGCTGGGAAATTGTGTTAGTAGGAGGAGAGTGGAGTTTGAACCCATATCTAATCCAGGGTTTTGACTAATTCCTCATCACTTTGGTATGTCACCCTTTGAAAAGCTAGATGTATCTTTTACTAGGCAGATATTTGGATGTCATTGTTTGCTTCTGTATTGTATATATCTGTGGGAATTTCCCAATGTATTCTGGACTGGGGCAATGACTTACACAACAATCCCTTCTCTCTTTTGTGGGACCTATTAGCAAATATAAATAGCGACATACTGAGCTCTTGTGAATGGGCAACAACCCTGGGAGCTGAAAAAGCAAGTTCAGCATGACTAAGGACCTTTAGCTTTTCATTCCATGACTCTGCTTTTACTTGTAAGCCTCAATTTTACAGTAAGACAATTCCCCATGGTTCTTCTTCTAACTCCTCTTAGAGAAAAATAGGAGAAGATTAGAAGATTTCTCATACATACAAAGAAGTGTTTGACTTGCCAGTTCCCAGCATAATTTCTAAGCATCATGACTGTGGATAAAAAAATTCAAAGAACCAAGCGTACTGGGAAGGATCAGAGCCACAAGGTTGATAGAACCCAAACTTACACAATGGAAAGTTGATATTATCATATTGAAGTTTAGCTCAGACTTGAACTCTTGTGAAAATCCTCAGCAAATTCCCATCTTTGACTATATAGGTAAGTTCCTGGTCTCAAGTCTTCTGGAAAGAGTTGTGCCAGATATTTTCTTCCCTGATGGGAATTCCAAGATAAAAGCACTTAAGAGGTGAGATAGGTGCAGAGACTGCTGATATGATGTGTGTGGCACCATGCAAGGAGTATAGATACATGTGCAATGTCCAAAAAACCATGCCTGCAAATGTCTAGCCACTGATACTTGTGCTTTTGCTACCGCAGCAAGGGATACTTTTATTTATATGGCAACTTACACTGTCTTGATCTCTCTCTTGACCAGAGTTCTTGATGAGCTTGTGGTCTGAGCTCACAGGCAAAACAGCCATGCCAAGTATTTCTATGTTAATCTTACAGCTGTGGAACAGAGATAACATGTTCCTGAACACACACAAAGCTGAAGACAGAGCTGGGATTGGGACTCAGATGTCCACCATGGTAGGATTGTTATTTCTGTTTGTCTAGACTGGTCAATTATGCTACAGCAACACTGGCTGAACATTTGCACAGAAGCAAATAGCTTCTGTATATCTTCTCTATAAACTTCTGTATATCTTAGTTTCTAGAAATATCATAGCTCTGTAACTGGGAATCCTCAGGGTTTGGGTGTAGTTTAAACCACTGTCTAAGAATACTGTTCTGCCAAGCATCCCCTGTACTTTTTTAAGATCACTTTTCCTCCATTCCCTTGAATTAGTGTCTGCAGTTACTCCCCACAAGCATTTTTAACCCTAAACTCTAAAGAAGAGGAGAACAAGTTGCCTTAAGGATGAGTGGAGATTAGGGGTGAGAGACACTTGATCTGTAGCCTGGAGAATTCATGTCCTTGCATCAGGGACTTGCCCTTAATTCGCCACTGGGGAGGACTGTCAGGTTTGAGCAGACTGAGCAGCAGCTGCTCGTGCAGTTCTTTCCCCTGGCCCAGAGACCAAAGAGGGGCTGGGTGTTGGTAAGCAGTTGGTGCCAACATCCTGTGGATCAGTAGGTTAAGGGATGGGAACTGGCAAGGTCTCCCTGTCTTTAGTGGTGAGGAGAAGCAGGCTATGCATGACAGTTCAGCTGTCTTCTACCACCCAGGCCAGCCAGCCAGATCCGTGAGGCCTTCCCAATCAGTGCAGCAAGCTCAGCTTTGCTGCCGTCAGCACTGCTGAGAGCAGTGGCTGAGGATGGGTGAATCCAAATATCCGGATTGCATGGATATTGGCTGGAAGCATTCCACCATATCCTTGTGGCTGCCTTTGCGTGATATTCATGCTCATCAGAAAATTAATTATTCCATTCACTAGGCTCTGTGAGCTGGGAGGATTACCTCTCAATACCTGGAGTTCCTCCTGGGGGTGGGAGAGGTGTGTGAGAAAGAGAGAGAGAGACAGAGAGAGAGCGAGCTTGTCTGTCTGCATGCCTGCGCACCAACAGGGTATGTTGTGGACATAGATGTGTACAGACAGCAAGGGATTGTACCTGGCTGTAGATACAGGGAAGGAATTGCACGAATAATGCAGAAATAAAGAAGATGCCTTGCTCTGTGTGTCTGTGAAAGAGAGTTCCCTTGGGAATGCCAAGTGGCTTTGCATAACAGAAAGAGAAGTATTTTCTTCCAGGTAGGTGAGCTGTGTACAGGTAGCAGAGGGTGCAGAGCCTCGGTAGGTTGCTATACCTTGTCTTTGTGTGTGTGAGGGGCATATGCAAGGCCAGGCTGTGTTATGCTTTTTAGATCTACCTTCAGAAGGGTTGATGTGTGTTTAATACAAGCCTAAACCTGCCCATGGTTTCCTGTGTACTTGTGCTTACAACAGGAAAAAGCTCATGTGTACACAATGATTGTTGAAAAACTGCACATGTGGTAGAAAAACTGGTGTCAGCTGGTTTAATCACATTAGTACCTGTGATTTTGAATGCATTGGATTTTTGACTATGGCCTTCCTAAGTACAGCTCCAGTTCTTGTCTTCCTTTTAGTACAGCTGATCAATCCCATGTACATCAGGGGATAACTTATATCAGCAAGTAAGCCGAATCAGGTCCAGTGATATTTAAAAAGAAAAGTTTTGCACCTCAGTTTGAAAGCTTTGCTGCAAACCTCCAAGTAACAGGATGGTTTTTTCTCATGTTGAGTAGTATGCTCTGTATATGAGCTGGGGTTTTCCAGCTGCAGCAGCAAGGAGTGATCTTTCCTGGAAAGCAAAATTGCTTTACTATCAGGGCGCTTGGCTTTGAGAGCGCCCTGATTGGCTTTGCTAGGCAGCACAGTGTGGAGTTTCAAGCTCAGGGTATTCTTGGAAATTTGCGTTATTAATTGAAAGCTTATTAATGGCAAACACAGGATGACATTTTACATAGTTTAGTTATGTTCTGTGAGTCATTGGTACAATGCAGTCTCAGCCACAAGGCAAGGAATCTCCTGCCGTAACTGATAACAGAGGAGAAATAACAGCTCACTTCCCACTAACTGGTCCTGAGGCAACAGCCACAGCCCTTACAAATGTCTGATCATCTCTTCTCTCAGGAGGAGGAGGAGGTCACCCTCTCCTCTGAGGTGGTCACTTATCCTAGGGTTAAGGGAAATCTCAGAGGAAAACACACTTATTCACTGAGGTAATAAGCACTGGTTTGTCACCAGTGGGCTTCAGAATTTTGGCCTCTCTAAATCTCTGGAATTGCCCTTAAAAATAAAAAGGCCTTGAACTGAGGGCGCTGCTGACATCACATTGGAAGTCAGTAGTCCCATCTCTAGAACAGGATATGTGATGTTGTTCTAGATAATTAAACCTTGTTGTACTGAACTGTGGCTGGGCTCTCTAGAGTAATGCTTGAGTCCCATTATGTCATGTTTGAGATGTGGGTCAAGTCTGGTTTATAAGGCAATAGGGAAAGCATTTGTGTTTGGAAGGGAATTGAATATTGCTTTTAATATCCTGCAGAAGAAGTCAGTTCCTCTGTCCAGATTCATAAGATGGCCAGTGACATATACCACACAATTATAGAATATCCTTAGTTGGAAGGGCCTCACAAGGATTATCAAAGGATTATCAAACTCCAGCTCCTGGCCCTGCACAGGACAAGAGTCACACCATTTTCCTGAAAGCATTGTCCAAACACTTCTTGAACTCTGGATGGCTGGTGCTGCTCCCCGCATCCCTTGGGAGCCGGTTCCAGTGCCTGACCACCCTCTGAGTGAAGAATATTTTTCTAAAATCCAACCTAAACCTTCCCTGACACAACTTCAGGCCATTCTCTTGGGTCCTATCACTGTCACCAGAGAGCAGAGATCAGTGTCTGTCCCTCCTCTTCCCCTCACAAGGAAGTTGTAACTGCAATGAGGTCTCCCCTCAGTCTCCTCTTGTCCAGGCTGAACAGACCAAGTGACCTCTGCTGCTCCTCATTTGGCTTCACTTCTAGCCTCTTCACCATCTTAATACCCTTCATTTATGCTATCTAAAAATGAAAATGAGATTCTTGGTGAAAAAAGAAGAAAACAAATGTCTTCTCTGCACTGCTGAGAGCTTTACAGGGGAATGCAGTCAGCGGAGCTCCTCTGCACTCCCTCATCCAGCAGCAGAATTATTTCCAGAACCACACTGTAGGCACTGGGAGGGGATTATAGGCCAAGCACTTAAACTCTTCCTCCCTGGTTAGCAAGAGCCCCACAGCTGTGGATTGTCTGATGCCAGCAAATAAAGCAGATGGATGACAGGGATGGAGACAGGCCAAGCTGGGATGGAAATCATAGTGTGCCCTCCTGTCTTAATGGGATTCTGAAAGATGAAGTAGCACAAGCTGAAAAGAGCCTTCAGCTGCAAAGCTCCCTGTGTTGAGGTAATGGGAAAAAGGACCTAGTATTTTTTGGGGGGCTTCCGATGTGGCTGGGATCTCGTCTAATGCCACAGATGAAGGGTAGTGTCCTAGAAGCCTACAAGAAGGTGGGACATTTCCAGGCTTCATTGGAGAGAAGAATCCAGATCTACAGCTGCAAAGAGCAGTGGGCTTGGGAAGAAAAATCCAGCAATCATAGTGAGAGATGTCATAGACCATATGCATGCTAGAGTGTGTCACTGCAGTTGCCTGTTCTGGTTAGCAGGTTGCAGGAAGATAAAGCCCACCCAGTCTGCACAGGACAGTGATGGGTCAGTGCTTCTGATCAACATATGCTGTTTTTGCAAAGGGCCAGACCTGGCTGTTCCTC
>VZTN01028755.1:216344-221344 GCA_013400515.1 Erpornis zantholeuca
CTAGGTGCAACACACGACCACATTTTTCATGTACATACAATTTTGGATGCAAATAGAATACTTGATGAAAGAGGTGACCTTCCGGACTGACTTCCCCCATGCAGTAAAGTCACAGGCGCAGAAGCAGCTGAGAGAAACATATCTCTGCCTGGAGGGAGGCAGGGAGTGGCAGAGAGGAACGAAGGGGAAAGTGAGACATAAAAAGAAGAGGGAACTTCAAGAAAAAGCGTTTCCCCAAAAAAGGGCTTGGTACATTGCATAGCAGAGACTCTGCACTTGTACCAGTCCAAGTGGAATGGAAACTGTTGTGTGAGGTAGCTGCAGTTTTCTTCTGGATGGTATCCATCTCTCCATCTTAGGGTTTTTCTCTTGTTATCTTGTGTGGTTCCTGCTACTACACTCTCTAAAGATCATTGTCTTTCATTGCTCCCTCTCACAGTTTGCATTCCAGACTTGTCATCTCTTAGGGATGGACCATTTACCTTATTGCTTCTACAGCCCTGCCTATGGCTGCTGGATCTCCTTTTGAACAATCCTTGGCTTAACAGGATGTATTTTCTAAACCCAAGGAGGGGAAGCATTGCTTTCAAGTGTTAGTCAGATATACCTATTTTCTGACTGGTTTTGAGGATTTTTCTTTAAGTCATGATGGTCTTGTCTCTGTGTTTTCCTACACAATTTTTTAGTGCATGGATATGGCCTTTCATGTCCTGTCTGCCCTACATTAGGTGAAATCAACTCTTTCCCAGTCCCCAGTCTTCTTCCCCAAGTGTATGCTGTACACATGGCTCCCTACGCCTCATTGATGGTTGCTGGTTATAAATTCATGTTCTCAATCCCTACTCCACTTAGCTGAAGTTGGATGCCATCCCAGTGCCTTGCAACTGTCCCTGGTCCAGTGGAAAGTTTAATCTGCCAGTTCATGCCGTGCCATCCTATGGGGAGAGTTCAGTTCAGTGCAGCTCCACACTGCACAGAGAGAAGCTCATTAGCAGGACATGGTAGTGTCTGATGACACTGTGGTCCAAGAAGGCATCATTAGGCACAAAATGTTTTCTGTAGCTCTCTGAGATTTCCTAGTAGCTTAAGGAATTCAGACATAGCTACTGTGGGGGCACAGCTGAAATGGGGAGCAGAGATGCACTCTCCAGGGGCCGTCTCCCATCTGTCCCTTTTGCTGGAGCAAATATTGGACAAAGCCTTTGACTCCTTTTTCACTCCTTGGATCCTTGCTGCAAAAGATGCAGATGGGACTGGCTGGGCCTGGCAGGCACAGTCTTCCCTGGTTGGCTGCTAAGTGGTGTTAAGTGATGAATGTTAAACTTAACAAGGGGACTTACAGATTTACGTAAGGATTTTACTGCCTGCCAGGTATAAATGATGGAGCAGCTTTGATCTTTAGGGGGATCAGTACTGGAAGTGATTTAAACTAAAGTTAATAAAACTGCTTTAAACTGTACTCTGTAGTCCCACAGGCTGAAGGAGCCCTTGGTCACTTGACTGCTCTAAGTAAAAATTGTTCACATTTATGAGGGAGACCAAATCCCGCTGGCGTTAACTGTGTTTCCAGCTGAATAATAAATGGTATCTTCCAAGAGTCCTGTAAGTCCTTCCCTATGTGCACTGCAGGTCCCACAACCTGCTGGAGCCCCCAAGCTGTAACCCACAGATACAAAAAAAATAGACCCTTTGTCATTCTGTGGGCTTTTCTCATCTGCTCTCCACTTCATAATCCCTAAATCAGGCCTTATGCTTTTGCCATTTTGTAGTGCATCGCAAGCTACTGTTGGAGCTTTTTAATATTTTTCCATCAAGTGAAATTCTGGGATTCTAGGCGTTTTTTACCTTTGGAATTTGCTGGCCAGCAGTGACAAGTACATTCCATAAACACTAAAATTTCATTGGCTTCATGGCAGACTTTGCCACCATGTACCTGTAAAAATTGGACATCACATTACAGAATTTATGAATGGTCCTGTAATACCTTCTTTCACTGCAGCAGATCTTAAGAAAGTTCCTTTACTTAAGGTGAAAATTATAATTTTTAATGGGGGATCTGTTTTCTGCCTCCCAGGAATCTCAGTCTTCTCCCACAATATAATCATGAGTATTTCCACTGGGGATTTCCGTAACATCCCACAATGAAACGATGCGAGTTGCAGTGGGCAGGATGCTCAGATGCTGGTGCAAACAGGACTTGTGCAAGCTTCACTGATTTGGGTGAAGAAGTGGCTCTGTTGTAACTATCAGAGAAGTTGATGTGATTTACTGACACCCCTGCATTAGCCCAGCTCATTAGGTTTACAAGTGAGAACAAATTCCATGCGTTAATTGTGTTCGCAGCTATGAAGAAAAACAGGCCTTCCCTACTTGCCAGGGGGTCTACTGTCAACAGGAGTCACCAGGCTTCCCCTCCACAGACACACACAAATGGAAGTCATCCTGCTATTGCTATAGGGTTTTCTAATTCTCCTGCCATTTCCTAGAAACTCTTTAACAACTACCAGAATGCTTTCTGTCTGCTTGGTAACAAAACAAGTAGCCTTTCACGGCCCTCTCTAGAAATCAGTGATTGGCAGCCACTGAAATTGAATTAGCAGTAACTCACCACCGGTAGAAAAAATACTTTTTTGTTTTTTATTTCAGCCAAGTGCACTGTTAGTGATGAAACTCTGCAGCACAATGATTTGATGAGGCCATGATCTTGGAAAGATACAAAAAGAGATGGGCTGTTTCAGGCGGATCATGAGGAAATCCTGAATAATAAAGGTACTATCAGCTCTGGGATGGGATGGGATTTGCTCTGTGGGGGAGCCAGCTGGAAACTGCCAGTGCTTGGGAGGAAGTTGCATGAAAATCTTGTTACTTGTACCTTGTTATATAATTACCACTTGCAGAGTGTGGGTTTTTTTCCGAATTATAGTCACTGTTGGAGACAGGTTATGGGCTTAGACAGACCACTGGGTGGACAGCCTGGTATTTCCTGCATTCTTACTTCCATGGATCCTCTAATAGCCCTGCTGTCTGGCTTTGTCCTGCTATTGTGTCTCACTGCAAGGATGGTCTGTGTCTGAAATTGTCAGGGGATTTCTGCAGACAGATTCTAGAGGTATTTTCAGAGCCCCCTGATACGCTCCTCACACTCCTGTAGCATTTTCTAAATTCCCTGGGGGGCGAGGGTCATCTCTCACTTTACATGGGATAAATTGATAATGACACAATGAAATAGGTCATGATGAAATGGCTCCAATTTTGTTACAGTGGGAGGGGATTTTGGATCTATGTGCCTGTTGTGTTTTCTCAGGAGCTGTGCTTACACCAGTGTCTTTTTGCCAAAAAATTTCCAAAAGTGGTATTTTGAAGTCTCCCATTCCAGCCTATATCTTGCTACTAGATTCAACAAACTGGTTTTGGAGGTTTTCTGTGTGTTTCCAGAGAAGTCCTTCCTGTTGCATCTTGTAGAAGACTGTCTGTTTTCTGTGGCTGGATTTCTGTGGAGGTACAACTGTTGTGTCAGAGAATGAGGGAAGTGATAGATCATCTAGTGAAGACTAGATGATCTACCATGGCTGGAATTTGCTCCTCATCCACCTATCCGTGCAAGAGAAGAAGTAGCTTGGGAAGCATCACTAGATTTGGGGCCATATTCCTGTGGCTCCTATTTCTCTCTTTCCTTGTACTACCGCATCAGACTAAGGGCTAGATCCCAGGAGCTTTCTTACTCCCTTGAGAAAGATGCTATTTGTCCCTTGAAGTGTGAGGAAATCAGTCATATTATACCCTGAGACTCCTTTGAACCCAGCCTTCTGCTCTCAGCTCGTTTCTGCTTCCTGGTATTTTTTCCTGTGCTGCAGTGTGGAGTAGAGCACTGAAGTACTCAGACATGATAAATCTATGCTTATTTACCTACAAAACAATTGAGCCCAGGTTGGATAGAGAGCAGAGAACCCTCCAACAGAGTATCTTTAAATGAAACCACAGACAAGTATTTCAGCCCAGTTAGCTGGGC
This sequence comes from Erpornis zantholeuca, assembly GCA_013400515.1. Classification (NCBI taxonomy): domain Eukaryota; kingdom Metazoa; phylum Chordata; class Aves; order Passeriformes; family Timaliidae; genus Erpornis; species Erpornis zantholeuca. Next base: position 220,354 of record VZTN01028755.1, read on the forward strand.
ATTCAATTACGGCCTTTGCTACAGAGTAAAACCAGTTTTTCCAAAGGACACAGGTAGCAACCTCTTAAAAAAGGAGTTGTGGCCCCTCCCCAGTGACCTTTCCTTGTCAAATGCTACATGCTGTGATGTTCCTACACAATAGAGAACACTCTGCTCTCTGTGTACTTGGCAAAGGAAGAAATGGCTTTTTTAATCTCATTGCATGAATTATTGGCAAAACGTTTGAAGTGGCTCCAAGATTCCTCTCTGACTGACTTGCATTTTCTCAGGAGATTTGTGTAGTTTGGGAGTTTGGAACCTGTAACTGAATAACTCGTAGAAAGCATTTGCTACTTTTTGAAAGGATGCTGTGTCCTTGCAGAAAAACCACTTCATCTGCTGCATCAACATCCCTTTGCAGAGGACAAGCCTTGCTGGGTGTCCTCTCAGAGGATGCCCACCCCTTCTGCTGCCCTGCCTGGCCCCCAGCAGAGGTATTGCCTGGAGGCAGTGGGACTCTGCCCTGCCAGGCCTTGGGCAAATACCAGCATGTGCCAGCACTTGCCCTGAACAGTCTGTAGAGACAGGGCATGGAAACACAGGCAACAGTGTGGGGTTGTGTGTAGAGGAAGTGCCAGGGCTGGGATTAAGACCTGTGCTCCTGTCACTGAAGCCTCATCAGCCTTGAGGTACAGGGAGGGACAGCTTGTATTGGTAGACAGCCCTTTTTTCTTTGTGTGCTTCTTTCCTGGGCTTGCTCATGTGGCTCTGCCATGGGCCAGCTATTGCTCCAGGAATCCAGTGCAGACCACGTCCTTGCCTTTTCACAGAGCATCCCTCTGACTTACTGCTGACCACCGTGAGTGAAGGCTTGTCACAGAACAGGGACAACCACCTCCCCTTCTTGAGTACTAGGCTTCTTTTTGCAAGATCAAAGTAGAGGGAGTCTGCCAGAACCTGCCAAACTGCTGCTGGGGAGGCTGACAGGGAGTGACAGAGCCTGAAACTGTCT
>VZTN01028755.1:226344-305445 GCA_013400515.1 Erpornis zantholeuca
AGCTAATTTGCCTCGGACCTTCGGGAAAGTGTTTGTAGATCTCAGAACTGAATTTCACAAGGGATAATTCAGTGCCATCCTCACCAGCTGTCCTTTGTGCACAGGTCAGCTGGCTGTTGTGGGCCATGGAGCAACCGTGGCTTATCTGTGTTTTAGCATTATTGCTGGCCGTGGTCAGGTAGGCATAGCGCACGGCTGCTTGGAGGCTGCTCCACAGGGACGTCCAGGTCACCCGACAGGGAAGGTGCTTGAGCAGGAGCTGTGAGAACTAAGACACGGCAGCAGCAGATTCTTGTGTGTGTCCTCCTGGGGAGAACTTTCCCCTCTGTCTGGTCTCTTAGCTGCAGAGCAAGGAGAGCCCCGGGACAGCAGGCATGGTGCTGGGGTGCTCCTTCCTGCCTCCCCTTGCAGGCCAGGCTTTGTGGCAAGGGTTCTGCAGGTCCCATGTTTTTCTGAATGTGGAACCACGGCAATTTTAGTGCAACTGTAACTGGGGGTTTGTGACTGCTGCCACTGTAATTATCTGCCTGGTCAATAAAATAAGGGTACTGAGCACTGGCAGTTTGGGGGAATGAAGACTGACTTAATTACAGCAACCAAATCTCTCACATCTCCTGTCCACTGAAACACCAGCCGCCTTCATGTGCTGCCCTTTAACAGAGCTGCCTATCATGCATCTAAACAAACAAGTAGGGAAGACAGAGGGGAGATTGTTTGTCAGGGATGTGTCTTTGCGAGGGAGGAGCAGCAATATCTGCAGGAGGGACTGAGGTGAAACCCAACATCAAAGGCAAGAGGCTGTCAGCACATTCAACTTTACAGAAAACCTTCTCCTAATAAAAAAGGAATGACCTCGTTACTACAGACACTAACAGTTCCCAGGGGAACACCAGGAGACTGCTGCCTGCACTTTTAATATTCACTTTACAAACAAATGAGAAACCTTGAAAGAATTTCGGTGTTGTTCTTGGCAAGTTGTTACAATGCTGTGTCCTTATAAAAATCATTTAAGAATTTATGTAGTGTGAGTTTACTTTTCATCTGCTGCTTTTTGTTGCTATCAATCTCCCTCCCTCTCAATGCCTGAGTCCCTGTGGGAAAGACCAGTACGCCCATGGAGCTAAGTGCTGGCCACACCAGCAGGTTCGGCAGGAGGCACTGTTAAGCTTGGCTCTGAATGCTGAGAGAGAGGACCTGTTTCTGGAGGAGATGCTCAAAACTCTGTCTGGACCTGGGCCAAAGAGAGGAAGCCAAGTCCTATCAGGAGGGTGAAGGGCAGGGGTAGCTTTGATTTGGCTGCAGAACTGGGGCAGGGGTGCAGAGGGGAGAACTGGGCCAGTGAAGGCTGGAAGGACCCTGACTGTGACAGCCCTGCAGGCAGCCTGGTGTGAAGCAGTGTGGGGATGCAGGGTGGGCCAGTTCAGAGCTCTGCTCCTCTCAGCTTCTCCTGGCAGGAGTCACAGAATGCAATAACACCAGGAAACCTAGAGTGGAACAAATCTGTATCTCTTCCAAGACTCTGTGAAAGAATCAGGGAGAAAATGCTGCTGCAAACTGAAAGAATACTTGTGAAGTGCAAGGCTGTTCAGTGAGCCAAATATCTCTGCAAATTACACAAGTGGTTTCTTTTCATGGGCTAGGCTTTCTCCTCAAGTTACCACAATCTGAGTGACCAGAAATCTTCTCCAACGTTTCCTTGGTGTTATATTTGCTGTGTGGCACCTGAGGGAGGTTTGCAGAAATGGTTTCATTAGTGGGTGAAAATACTCTGTACCGGAAATAAGCCCTTACAGCAGATGCCTCAAGCTATTCAGTAGCTGTCCACACTTACCCATGCTTATCTGCTGTGCAGCCTGGGGAGTAGCCCTTCCCCTCCTGGCATGTGCCCACAGTTATAGGCAGAGTCAGGCACACCCCAACACACTCAAGAACATGAAAATAAGCATACTTATATGTAATTTAACTCCCATGTGCCTATCCACACACACCATGTCTCTGAGCATGTCAGTATGTTCCTCTTTTATTGTTCCCATTTGCTCATACAGGGCCATCCATCCCTGTTGCAGGTTTGCTTCCAGTTCTGACAGTCACGTAAAACACAACTTTATGCTTTGGGTTCATCCTCTGTACAGCCAGCTCTGACACCAAACCATGGGAAAGGCAGCTCATATTTGAATATCATATCTGTAATTCATACTTTACCTGTTTCTCTAGACATTTGCTTAGCATCCCTTCATCCCAGATTCTGTCTGAGCTCAGGTTTCCTGACTACTGCTGCAAGGCAGAAGGCAGATGCCTGCTGTTCCTTGAGGCTTTCTAGTGGAAGGATGAAGTACAGAAGAGAAAAATGTAATGATGGTAAGTAGGTTGTGGGAATGACACCATTCACTGGTACTCTAGGTATCAAAGTACTCACTAACGGGCAATTTACAAAAGACACTTTTGAGCCATTTTGAAGGAAATCACTGACTGCTATGAGCAGGAGAGTGCCGGCGGCTTCATGCAAGCGTGAGCTATCGCCCAGGAGCTGGCCTTCGCAGTTGTGAGCTATGCAACAACTACAAGCAGCTCTTTCCACTTCAACACTCCTCTGTGGATGTCTGGGTGCAGATGTTTTCCCTCTGCAGAATCCTACCAGTTGCCCATGTCATGTGGGCACAGTAAGGCTGCACAGAGGTTTAAACCAACTGTCTTCTACAGCCAGGAAAAGGGGAGGCATCTTTCCTTATTCCACCTGAACATCTCTAATAAGTATGTGGATCCAGCATTTTATTTTCCTTATCTTGTTTATTCCCAAATATTAGAGTGGTAATGAATAATAGTTCTGAAGGTTTGTCATTGTCAATTTGTTATTGAAATTTTTGACTAAATGGTCCCTTTGAAATGCAGAGAAGATGCTCTTTAAAGCACTATAATGAGATCCAGGGAGACTCTGGTCCACTGCTACTTCTTTGAAACCCAACTGGAGTGGCTCCGAAAGTTTTACGTACTTTGTAAAGGCCTTAGAAATCTATGTATCAAACACTACAGGAAAAGTCATATGTTAATACAGAAAGATGGGTAAGATTTCTCTTTGCTTGAATGATGTAAATAAGCTGTTCTGGGAAAGTGCAAAGGGAGTTATCATGTGTTAAACCTCAGAGCCAACAATACCAATCACTGAAATGCTGTTTTGCACTTCACTGGGGTTTTCTCTTCACTTGTTCTGGCATGTTAACTTATTCTGATTATCTGTTATGGCAAGTTTCATCTAAACACTAAGAGGAATTTGAAGTTTTGGATTAAAAAGAAAGATACTTCAAAGTGCAATTGCCCATTTGTACACATGCCCACATATTTGTAAATAATCCCACATGTGCTAGTGGTCATTTTGCCTTTGGTGGGACACACCAGCACAGCTCAACCTCTAGGTTCACATTATTGATAGCAAGTGAAAAGTAGGGAGATAGACTTCTAAAGACCATCCTTATCAACTTCATAGAGTTCCCAGATAGACTTTTATATGCTTATCCTTATAGCACCTTCCAGTACCTAGAGGCACCTACAGGAAAGCTGGAGATAATTTTTACATTTTAGAAGAGCATATAGTGGTAGGACAAAGGGCAATGGCTTCATACCAAAAGGGGAGAGGTTTGTATTAGATAGCAGGAAAAAATTCTTTACTGTGAGGATGGTGAGGAACTGGAGCAAGTTGCCCAGAGAAGTTGTGGATGCCCCATCCCTGCAAGTGTTCAAGGCCAGGCTGGATGGGGCTTTGAGCAACCTGGTCTAGTGGAAGGTGTCCCTGCCCATGGCACGGGGGTTGGAATGGCATGATCTTTCAAGTCCCTCCCAACCAAAGTATTCTTTGATCTAATGTGGAGCAAAGATACAGCTTGGCAGTGAATTAAAACCCAGTGAGGTACTCACCCAGAACTGCAAGTGCAAGTGGTCATACAAATGCTGGACCACTGGGAAGGATGGTTTGTAACTGGTGGTTCAAAGAGAACTAGCAGGAAATCTGGGGTCACTGCCTGGCTCTGCCATGGATTTCCTTTGTGTCCTTGCCTCATTCACTTACTTTAGCTGTTGTCCAGCTAAAGGAGAAAATAGTACCTCCCTAATGGTCTTGGGAAGGTGTCTTGAGACTATGAAGACTTCATGCTCTCTCTGTGAATATACTCCTGAGCAAAAGGGATTCTAAATTAGAACTTCCTGGGTCTGCTGCTGCTCTCCCAAGTAATTATATCAAATATCTGGAGCAGTAATAAAACTTCACAAGGTTTTCCCATTTGTGGTTGAAGGTCATATTTTGTTCAATAAACTCGATTGCAAAGTTTGGCTATCGTTTTGAGCTCTAGTTTCTCAATGTGATTTTTTGTGGTTGTTGTTGTTTGGTTTTTTGTGGGTTTTTTGTTTGCTTGATTGCCTGTTGGTTTTGGTTTTGTTTTGGTTTGGTTTGGTTTGTTTTGGTTTTGGTTCTTTAGAAATTAATTTTGGTCATTGAAGTAAAATTCAAAGTGCTTACTCCCTCCTTGTTTTAAATCAAGAGAGTATTCCTTTAAGAAACAATTAACAACTCATTCAGATTTTCTTCTGGATCATTTTTGAGTCTTTCTTCCTCTAACTGAAAGTTTGCAGTGCAGCCACATACCTGGCAGAAGTTCTTTAGTTCTGTCAGCTGAAATTTTCCAGAAAAATCTCCTTGCTGGATAATTCCTGATGAGGCTGCAGGAAAGGACAGGTTTGTATAGCTGTCTGCATTGGAATGGAATATTGCCCTCTTCCTGCACCTGTCTGTTGGCTTTAGAAGTGTGGGACACTGAATAACCCAGTATACAGGCATCACCTGTGAGCAAGGAGGTAAGAGCAAGTCCTCTGGGTGAGATGCTGTTATTCTCTGGATAGGTCTCTTGCCTTTCTAGGTGGGACACTGTGGCTTCTTTAACCCTATCGCTGGATCAGTGCTCCCAAATATGCTAGTGTGATCATCCCACTTGAATTAAGCAAGTAGCTCTTGGCTTCTGACTCCACCATCCAGCTTTGGGTATCCCCTCTCAGGCTGATGCCTGCACCCCCCTCTTCTTCCCTCTTCCCTGAAGCCCCCTGCTTGTGGGCTTCTCGATATTTTCCAGTCCTTCCTTAATGAGCACTACAGAATTACAGCTAATTAAGGATGTAAATGATGCTGGAGAGGGAGAGGATGGGAAGGGGCGGGGGGGAGGGTAGCTACTTGCTGTGTGCAACTCTGCAGTAAAGTGTCTCCTACCTCAGCAGAAAAGTTATCACGGGAGACAATGTCAACTTTACGGAGGGGAGGGCCCTTCGCATGGCTCTGTCCCCGCCTGCAACAGCCTCCACCTCTCTTTTCTGTGTCAGCACTGCAGATGCTGATGTCCTTCCTCCCAAGTGCTGCTTTGTCAGCCAGAGCTGTCAGCGAGCCCTGGTCTCCCTCTCTGACACTTGCCACCACCCTCACCTGTGTGTCGCCTGAGGGTTGAAGGGCTCAGAAGACCTCAAAACCTGCTGTTGCTCTGGGTGAGCAACCCATTGTGCTCCTCTTGCTTGCAAAGGGATTTTGTCCCTCCAGTGTAGGCCAGGTCCACCACCACATTCAGAGGGTCAGAAAGGACACTGTTGCTCAGGGGGAGGGTGAATTTTGGCCATTTCTCCTGGGCACTGGGACACCTGCCTCTCTGGGCTGTCAAGTGCCAGCACTGGCCCTCAGCCTCTCCTCCCTGGGGGAGGATTAGGGCAAAGTCTCTTGTCTCTGCAGCAGTGGCCAATGGCTGGGACAACACGTGCAGGGTGACAGGCACCAGCGGCAGCCTGAGTTGTCAGCTCCAGCCACGCGACCTTGAGATGCGTGGTTGCTCACACATGTGAGCTGGTCTGGTTTGCTTTAGGAAATGCTCCTAAAGGGGGCAGCGGGGGCACTAGAGGAAAGCATGGTTCATTCAGCAAGAGCCTGCAAACCTTCCACCCTACAGCCAGCCTTGGCTGGCAGCTCCTGCCCACACCGGGGAGCCAGGAGTCAGCCGGCTGGCAGCCCTGCTTTGGGGGGTGATGATTCTGCTGGCGACGAGCAGCTGTTTGAACCCATTCCAGTCTCGCTGGGTCCTCCCGAGCGCGTTTCCAAGCACTCCGGGTCCCTGTTGGCGTATTTCTCTCCGCACACATTGCCTGGATCAATGAATTGCGAAGGGATGCCTGCCCTGGCACCACAGCCGGTCCGTCTGTCTGTCCCCTGCCCGGCTGGAGCAGGACACACGCCCCGGGTCAAGGGGACGTGGCATTGGGTGGCAGCAACGGCAGCAGTGATTTTTGTTGTTGTTTCCCCAGAACGCTGTGCAATATATTCCGATTTTTTTTCTTGTCATTAAGCCAGTGCCTCGGAGATGATGATGTAGTCCCTATGTGGGCCGCAGAAAGCACTTCGAGCCGTGCTGGAGTCGTGCTGGGTGGCTCTGATAGCAGAGCTAATGGGAGCGAATGGGATGCAACGAACTGTTCTAATGACACCAGCCAGGGAAGAGACAACAGTAAGAATAAATAAATGTTAACTATTTTCCTCTTCCAGACATTTGCATCTATTGCCATTAAGTTCATTTAAATAAGAGAGAGAGCGAGAGAGAAGGGGAAACTTACTACTACTCTTAATAACCAGTGTCTAAAAATAAATTAGGATGCTGGGATGCACTTAAGGCATTTTAAAAATAAGTCTGATTTTTCCCCCCTTCCGTCTTTTTTTTTGAAATGTTGGAGGGTTTTAATTTGGGCCAAGTAATTTTGGTGCAAACGCTTGGGCGCCTTTCGTTGGGAAATTGGGAGGAATGCAAACAAGATTTCACTTCATTAAACAGGGGCAAACAGTAGAGAAATTGCACTTACTTATGGAAATGACTTTTAAACATGAACAGCATTTACTTGCATTGCCTTGTGCTGATTTTTTTTTAAAAGATTATACATGTGAATAATTCACTGCAGGCCAATTAGATGATGATTTCATTTTTAACCTCTCTTCCTTGCCATCTTGCTGGTTGTCCCTTTCATTACAATTTCTACCCTCTTCTTTCCCTTCAATAAATTAATAAAGATCAAGTAATCCCTCTTCCTGCAGTGCCATGAGATAGCTTCCTGGAAAGGGTGCAAGGTGAGAAATCAGAGGGTCCCCGTCTCTACTGCCCTGGCATGCAGCAGGAACAACTCCATGGGATTCCTACAAGCAGAGTTGTACCCATGTGTTCAGGAATAAGGAATGGGAGGAATGATAAATGGACAGGAATGGGGAGATGGAGAAAAAAAGATCTTCATGTTCTTTGCATGCAGAATCAGGTGCTGCAGAGGGGCTGAGCAAGCAGGACTCACCCTCTGTGAGGCTCCACTGATGCTGACAGGATCACACCAGTGTGATTCTGCTCTGACCAAGCTAAAAGCAGCATGTGGGTGACTCTGTGACACTGCTGGGGATAGAGTGATGCCCTGAAACTCTTCAGCATCCCTCGGTCCAGATGCAGGCAACAAAGATGTGAGGCCACTGCTCAAACAAGGGAAGAATGGACTGTAATGAGAAGACAGAGGAGGGTGATGCTGACTTTTGCCAGTAGCCTGTAGTAAGTGGACCTTAACAGCAAGTGGACCAAGAGAGAGCTCTCCACAGGGCCTCACTGTTTTTCCCCATCTAACAGATGATAGAGATTCTTGCTATCATTAACACGTGTCAGGGTTTTTTCCCAGCTCACTGTGGAAAGCAGTCTGTAGGGTTTCATGCCAGCAGGCTCTGCCAAAACTTTCAGGGTGCTGGGAAGAAGGAGCTGCAGAAGACACGGGCTCCCTCTGGGTCCCAGTTTTCTGCTTCTGTATTTCATCAGATGCCTGTCAGCTTAAAGGAGCATTGGCAGACTCAGTCCATACAAATCCCAGTCACGCTTATAGGAAGGCAAAACCTTTCCTCAAAATAGCTTTTTTCCCAAATATTTAACTCCTGGAGCTCTTTTCAGTAATTAAATTGTGTAATACAGAGCCTAAAAGCCTATCAAAACATAACAAAATATATAATTAGTTCATTGTAAAAAATCAGCTGATCTGCTGATGTGACTTTTATGTGACTTTTACCTGTGTATGAGACTGCTATCTTCCTTTCATCTGCCCTAAGATGAAGGAGAAACTCTGGTGCCTTCTCAGTGAAACTTCCAGTCCCCTATCATTGCAAGGGCAAGGGTAAATTGGAATATCTTCCCTCCTTGCATCGCCAACAGTACACCTTTCTTCTTTGCTAAGCAACAGGTTTTTCCCTGATGCCAGTGGAGTGACACTGCAGAAGAGCCACTGCTGATGGGGTCTGTTCCAGTCCGTGGGGTGAGTGTCTGTCCTTTCTGGGGTGAAACAGAGGCATGGAGCAGGTAGGACACCTGTTTACTCCTGTATGCCCTGGCAGTAGCAGGACAGCTGGCTCCCTGGTCAGAAGTAGGACTCTCCACAATTTTTTTTCTTCTTCAGCTCTCATTTAAAAGTTTTTCTTAATGAAAAAGATCTTCCTGGGAAACTCCCCTCTGCATCACTGGTAGCTGTCACAGCACTGTGTCACTGCTTCCTTTACCTCTCCATCTCTGCTGCTTCTGAAGCCATCACCATCTTCCTCCAGGAGCTCTTATCTTGCACCATCCCAGCCTGATCCCTCCAAACTGCTTCCCAGAATGTTTCATGGTCATTTTGTCAGGCTGTCGTTTCTCACCAGATCAGATTCCCAGCCTTTCTGTGCTTCAGTGTTTTTATGGCTCTTCACTGGTTACAGTTTTATTGGGAAAGAGGTGGCTGCAAGCAATGACCTGTGATTTCCAGGGAAGGGGAGAGCAAGGAAACTTCAAGCAGCATGGCCTCCTGCTGGGAGCTGTCCCTTTTAGAGCCCTTATGTCAATTATGACTTCCCCACTCTATTTGTTTACCCTGGGGAAGCCCAGCATGCTCCCTTCAGGGCTCAAGGCAGGCAAATTCCCTGTCCCAGCAATGGCACAAAGGTCTTTCAGCCTTGGCTCAGGAACTTTTCATTGCCTATTTCTGATTCAACCTACAGCATCAGGACCTAAGCTCCACAAAACAGGTTCCCTAAAGAAAAGGCTTTCACTTTCACTCTGGCGTCTCTGTCGTACCTGGCATCCTCCAGCTGAGGCTGGAGTTGAGGAGCACAGAGAGCAGTGAGCTCTCATTACAACAGTCACTGATGCCCTAGGTCTGTGACTGATGCTGCTGGCTGTAGTGTGGAGTACGGGACATTTTCTAGCCCCACAAAACTGTTCCTGACAGCTATTCCAAACAAACTCCAACATAGACTCTTTTATCCTGGAATATGCATGCTTGGAGTCATTTAGAGACATCCTCCTGAGAATCTTTGTGGAGAGTATTTTGTGTGCTGAGCTCTCTCTGTAGGAGAGGTGCTTCCATCTGCCACGCACCTCTTGAACCCAGGAATAGGACCCTTCGGGCTGTATGGTACCTCTGTTGACCTCAGCAGGTTTACCACCAGGGACACTTTAGCTCCATGCACTCATTAACTTGCTTCCCTGAAGGACCTTTGAGGCCAAGGCCTATGTGGGGTGGGCACCCACAGCAGCCCTTTGCCATGGGCACCCTCTTGCTGATCTGCTTGTGCGGCACCTGGAACCAGGAAATGGTCATGGGTCCTGACCATACCCATGTCCATGAGAGCCATGAAGGTCATCTGCTGGGAAGGCAAGGCAAGGCAAGGCAAAGCAAAGCATCTTCTGTGCAGTCGAGAAATCTTGGGCTGAGGAGGACTTCAGAAGTTATTGGTGTATCCGACTATGAAATTAGCTTTGTTCCTTTCTTCAGCCTCTAATGACAGAGACTGTCTCTGGGCAGTGAATCAATGACCTCAGGAAGAGGTGAGCAACTGTAGGCACCATTGTTGACATTCCTGCTGACACCCTCCCTTCAGACAGCACATCCCTGGGGGCTGGAGAGGGCAGGGCTGGGCTCCCTGAGCAAGGGTCAGAGAACTTGAAAACAGAGAACAGAGGACTGAGACCTCCCAGCAGGATTTATACCCACAGCTGAAACTCTTGATATCCTCCTTTGTTTCCCATATGAGCTCTACAGAGAACTAGCAGTGGCCCAGCACTGATGGCGCTGGAGAGCTGCTGGTCATGCAGTCAAATACCATCAGGGCTTGAAAAGCAACCTCAGCAGCATCCCCTGGGTGTTATATATTTCTTTTGTTAGGCCAGCAAGTGTTAGCCTTGAAATGGGGTGAGCACATCCATTTCACCCAATACTATTAAGAACTGGCTGACGTTTTCCACAGTGAACTTCAAAGGATGTTCAGTTTGGGCAGAGCAGGGACAGTTTCCTCTATGAGAGTGTATTTTTGATAGCAGATGAAAAATTATTCTTCCATTAAAGAAACAAAACCCTTTTATTTAGCTTTCAAAAGAATTTGAACTATTGGTAGGTAAGAAAAAATTAATCTGGACATCTTTTCCAACTTTTTGTATTTAAAATATAAATGCAGAGTATGTTTCTGGAAATGATCTTCCATTGGAGAAAAAACTGCAGGGTTTGTAGATCTTTGCAATAAGAGTAGAAATATTTAGGGGAAAGAAGAAAAAAAAAAAACCACGTTGTTTCTGGGAGAGTTTTGGAAGGAAATATGGCAAGTGTAAATTGGAAAATGTAGAAATATTCCCTGGCTTTCACTTCTCAAAATCTAAGGAGACTTTGGATATTAGTGACTCTTTGCTTTATATAAATGGTGGTGCCATACTGGTACTGTGCCCTCATAGTGTGTATTAATTCACATTAGAGGACTACACAGACTTTTACAAGTGTATTTTCTTCTCCTTCTTCTCCTTCCAAAATACAGATCGATTTCTTTATCTGCTTTGCACAAGTGTGAGGACACCAAGACACAGAGACAGGAGGGGTCTCACTCAAGGTCACACTGCACAAACTATTGTGGCAAGAGTCACTGGTCAGTTGTGAGGAATATCAGAGGAAAATGTGGTCCAGCATTATACATTGCATTGCAATCATGGCACTGTCTTTCAAATCCATTCTGTGATCACCAAATCCTCTCGACATCTCTGAGAAGCAGAAGAAACAGGGGCTAGTCCAAACTGACTTCTGGTGCTACAGACACTGAAGTCCTTGCAAAGGGAGAAACTTGGGATGTCACTGGCTGAGGATACCCCAGGTTACCGTGAAGATATTACAAATTGAGGCACATGCATATTCTGGCTGTTTTTCCTGACCTTGGGGTCATATGCAAGGAAACAATTGGTGGGAAAGCAAAGGGGAAAAGAACAGTTATTCCTCTGGGGCCCTGAAAGAAGGAATAAGAACGTGGGGGCACCTGGGGTGGCCATGGAACAAAAAACCTGAAATATCTTTTCACCCATTTGTTCTGTATTTTCCACTCTGTGGGTCCTGCTCCCCTCTTTCCTCACCCTCCCCCAGCTTGCCTGGTGATTCAGGAAGAAGAGGCCAAGGAGAGTAATATTGTGCTGGTGATAGGACTGGAAGGGCAGTAATTTAGACTCAGAGGCTTATAGTATTATTGCCTGCAAAGCCATTCATGGGAAATGATTCCACCCATCCCCATTCCGCTCCCCCCCCATCCCGCTCTCCTTGCTCTGCAATAACAATAACAGAAATGCCTTCAGGAGGCTTTTCTACTCAAAATGCAGGCAAAGGAGCACTTTTCTCCACCACCCCTCTTCTTTCCCTCCTCTTCTCCCTGCACTCGCTTGTTCCCCCTGCCTCCAAGCCTAACCGCTGCTCCCTCCCTTCTCCCTCCCCCACCACGGGATAAAAAAATAAAAATAATAATAGGGGTAATAAGAGAGGAGGTAATGGAACGTTCTCCAACTGGGCACATGTCAGAAGCCATTATATGTGGTGCAGATTTGCATAATTCAAGAAGCATCAAATTAAATTTGCATAATTCCTTTGATTACACTTGTTATTAAATGTAAGTGACATTGATTTACAAAATGGCCCAATATAAGGTTAATAGCAAATGTCACCTTCCAGCAGGGTGAATAGGGTGCATGTGTGGTGGTGGTGGTGATGGAGGAGGGGGAGAGGGGGGCCTGGGGAGGAAGGCAAGCAGACAATTGATTTCTGCTCCTCTCTCTTCCTTAAAGGGCTCAGGTCTCCTTTGCAGAGGAGCCCTCGGCTCTCTGAGGGCTGCACTTGGCTGTCATGGGGATGCAATGTCATCAGGATGCCCTGCCAAGTGGCACTGGTGCCATGACTCTGCTACCTCCTGCTCTGCACAGAGGCACAGCATGGCCACTGAGCCACTTCCCAATGGGAGCCAGGCAGGGTGGAAGGAGCGGGGAAAGCCAAAAAGTGTCTCTACCAGGCCCAGGCATGCTTGGTGGGCAGGAAAAGCGGCTTGGATGGCACCTTTGTCGGAATGGCTCATTGAGGCAAGTTTTTTAAAGTAATATGTGAGCTGTACCTGGGCTGTGTCCAACTGGCAGGGCACCCTGTACATGTGCCAGGACAGCACTGGGAGAGAGTGAGAGCAATGGTAGGAGCAGTGCCTGAAATGCCAGTTCTGATGGCAGAGCATACATGGTAAAAACACATCTGTGATTATGGTAAGACCTGATTTTTGTACTCTCAGAAGCCCTCTGAAGCTCTAGAAGTCCAAGCCCAGGATGAAATCAGTGCACCCACCTTTCAGATCCCAACATAATCACCCAAAGCCAGGTCTAATAATCTAGATGATTATCTACTGAATGAGAGACATGAAATGTATTTTACAGGCCTTTTGGCAATCTAAAAGAAAGCTGTACCATGAACATTTCTAATGCCCTACATACTGTCCCTCATCAGTTGAAGAGCATTGTCTTGCTACATCCCAAGTACCCAATGCTTGCTCCACAGCAGGATTTTTTATGACCCTCCTGAACTCAGATTCTAAAAGGTACCCAGAAATTTGGTGTGCCAAACTTCAGACAGTTGAAGAAAAATATTTGTAGTGGCTAATGGCTCAGGCCTGGGTTCCATTCCTGTTGTGAGGAAAGAAGATGAGTGTCTGGATTTGGTGGATGGACTTAAAACAGTGAATGGAATATGCAGGACCATTGTGCACACCCTAGATTTCTTGGGAGCATGCAGGAGGTATCTTTGTGCAATGGCAAGGGATTGGTCTTTATTTTGAATATTTGTGTCTTTTGAGCAGGTGTTGTGCTTCCCTCTGCAAAGCAGCATTCCCCTGCGGCCTGGTGACAGGCCCCTTAATGCAGAAGACGTAGGTTGTATTCCCAGCCCTGTCAATCCTGTGCTCTCTACTGCGTCCCTCCCATACCCAGGCACATCTTGGCTGGTGAGCCTGCAAACTCTTTGGAGCTCTGTGTCAGATCCCTCTATGCGCTTTCACAGACTGCTCAACACAGTGGTTCCCAAGTGGGTGCCTCTTGCCTCCCTTCCGAGGCTGGCAGGGATGTCTGAGCAGGTCCTGACCCAGACCCTGTCAGGCTGTATCAACCCTTAATGCATTACCTGAAATCAGCTGCTGGCAGTACAGTTTTGCAGGGTATTGTGGAGGGTGTTCCTCTGCAACAGCTCTGTCTTGAAACTTGGTGTCAATCACACTCCCTAGCCATCGAGTCCACTCAGACATGGGGATGCTGACTTGAATGAGGAGAGTGAGAGGCTGGTTTTTAACATGGATTAAGGGCCTGTGAAATTTGCTGGCAGTTTTGGGGGTGCGAGGGATCCCAGCCCAGGCATGGCTGGTACTCACGTGTGCAATTGCATCCTGAGCTATTTTCGTGCCAGCATAAGCCGTAACTCTCCCAGGTCAAAGTTGGCATGGGCAGAGGCAGTTAGCACTGGCAGATGCTCCTGCTGCTTTGCCAGGGGAGAGGGTCATTTCTTTTCCCTTCCTCTTGCTACTTTGGCAGCTGCCAGGCTGGTACAGAGCTCCCCTCGCTGTCAGAAGGATGGGGAGCTGGGCTGGAGCCCCTGGAAGCTGGCAACAGGCAATCAGGCAGCGGTGAGAGAGACTCTTATTAAGGGTAACCCTGGCTCTGGCTGACAATTGCTGACATCGTCATATTTAGCACCCGCATGCAGCGAGCCTGAGAGACGCTCACGCACTGGGTGAGCCAACTGCAAATTAATCGTCAGTTCATTACTGCTCTGTGCCTTTCATCCTGACAGCAGCCTTTCAAACGTGGATATAATTGGAAGGGTCCATGTGGCAGGAATTTGGTGAGGGCTGGGAGGGAGAGACCTCAGCTCCCCCTCTCCTTTCCTCTCTCTCCCTTTCTCAGGCTGAGTCTGGGAACAAACAGCAAGCTTAGGACAGGCTGATGAAGGAAATTAATCTCTCCTTACCCTATATCTTGTCCATGCCACCTACACCCCTTGACATAACGCTGAGGTCTTTGTACCAGGAGATCTGTTTGCTTCCAGGAGGCTCCCTCAAGCTATAATTACCCTCAGCTTGCAAACAAAGTGTGCAGAGTAGCAGGGTTGCCTGTGAGAACTTGAATATGTGCATCATTGTTATTGCTGGTGGTGGGTGTTTCTGCTGTGGTTATTACTGTGCTGCTGGGAGGCCCTGTCTACACAGGCACAGTGGAAATCTGTGAATCTGCAGCCAAGAAGGTTTTACAGGCAAGAGCCAAAGCTGAAGAGCAGAGTTTGGGGGCGGGGGGGGGGGGGTACAGAAATTACTCTCATCGTCCTTGGATACTCATTATCTGAAAAAAGACACAAACCCTTAGATTTTATTCATTGTGGCTTGGCATGGAGTACTATTCTGTGCCTCAGTTTCCCAATGGTCAGAGTGATGTGAATATGGTCAACCCTGTCATGGGAACAGCCACTCCCAGGACACTGTGAAGTTATATCTGCTTCTCTAGAGTGCATAGCAGGAGGGGGCTGCTCTTACAAAGCCATGGGAAATGAAATTACCCCAGGGGTAGACATCCATGGCATTAGGAGTGTTGGGTAGGATTGAGATTTTGTTTGGGTTTTGACTGATATTAGAAAATCATATTAAAAGAAATCGTTGATGCAATCCCATTTGCAGTGTCCCATTTGCCACACCTGAAAACAAAGGGAAGAGGTTTCTCAAAACTCTGGATTTGTAATAGGAAGCCACACTTGTGAAGTTATGGAGCTGGCTAGGGGCAATCAGGGAAAAACACTTTCTTTAGAAACCTCTTTAGAGGGAAACAGCTTTGGAGCACTTCTGGGAAATTATTTTCCTCATTTTTACTACTTTTCCTAGTTGATGTGCAGGGACTTACCCAATGGCCTGTTCTGCTGGGCCCAGTGTCTTCACGCTCCCTCTGCACAAGGGTTCAGTTCTGCCCTGAGAGAGCAATGGCTGAGGGTCTAAGGAGGGACCCAGTCCCAGATAAAGGCTGGGGGTCTGTGCTGACCAGGTGCCTACTGGAGAGGACATGGGAAGGGTTAAGCACTTCCAACAACCAGTTTTGTGACTTCCTGAGTTGTGTTAATTTGCTTCCCTCAGTGGTCTAAAGGATGAGGCTGTGGTGCTTTTCTATGAGACAGAGGGAGTCATGCCATGGGGACTCTGGCCCCCCTTCCCCATGTCCCCCCCTGCTCCTCCCGTGCAAAAGTTATTGTCGTATTCGGTGGAGTCTCAGGTAGGCAGATGAATGGGAAATGTTCCTCTCCATTACTAGCTGCACTTGACTGGAGTCTCATTACATTACGATGGCGCTTTAGCAGGCGAATGGGCCTTGCGTCTGGGTTCCCAGCACCCCTCATACCTCCCTGATAACGTAAATTACCCTCTGCCTCATTGCCTCAAATGATCAAACATCAAATTGCTAGTAAAAAAAAAAAAAAAAAAAAAAAAAAAAGGAAAAAAGAGAGGAAAAAAGAGAGAGAGGAGGGAAAGGAGAAAAGCTGAACTGAACCATGGGTTGAATCTAGATGGTTTGTCAGCAACAAGAGACGAGTCAGCGGCTCTTAAACACTTGCTAAAGATGAATCCACTGAAGGTTCTGAGCACGGTAATTTTGCTGACATTAAAGTACACCTGTAAAATCCAAACAATGCTTTATAATTCCAAATTACACCAGTCAAGACCTGCTACTTCATCCTTTAGATCCAGGGAGGGGGGACCCACACTTAACCTGTGTTTCTCCATCAACAGACTTCAGCAAATGCTGAGAGAGACAGAGAGGCAGAAATATGCACACAGTATAAATTTGTTGTTGATTTTGTGGTTGAACAATGTGCCAAATCCTCTGACCCCCTTTTTTATCCCTGGCTTCCTGGCCCATGACAAATTTTCCAAGCCAGAAGAATAGGTCCAGGATGAACAAAACAAGAAAGAGGAGAAAAAGAGAGGGAGAGGCATTGGGAGGGGAGGGAACAGAGCAGGTACACGCAGGGCTGGTCGACTCTGCGCAGAAAAATATGGATCTCGGCAGGGTAACGAGGCGCAGTGGAAAGAGGAGGCTATACGTCTTTTCTCAGTATTTAAACGTGTGCTTAATATGGCGCTCAGTGGAATGGTTAATCTGCTAATGCTGGTAGTGTTTGCTGTAGTACTCAGAGAAATGTTTACTGCAGTATTTCATGGGGATTGTGTTCTGGATGGCACAAAAGGAGGAACCGCTCTAGCGTACCGGGAAAATGTTCATTGCAAAATATACTGGAATATTAAGAGGTTTATTTAGTGGCGTACTTAGTATAATATGAAAAGAGTTAAGTACAGAGTGTTTTATTAATATTTTTGGGGTGTGGATGAATTTCAGTGCTCAGGAAGGTTATGGAGAAGCAATTCCAGCAAAGGCTGGTTTTATTCATAGATTTATAGATCTTAAGACCATAAAGGATTCTTGGATCAGCTAATCTGACCTTCTGTATAACACAGGTATATACAGTGTGGACATACCTCCTGATTCAGCAAAGCACTTTAAGCACTTGCTTAAATTTAAGTATTTGAGTTGCCCCATGGAAGGCAGAGAAAATAACCCTATTGAATCAATGGGACTATTCATGCTCTTAATGGGAACTGAGTGTTTAGACATTTGCTGAATTTGGACCACAAGAAGATAATGCAGCTAAATGAGTAATTCATAGCCACCCATTTATTCAACTGCTTATGCTTTCTTTTCTGCTTGTGGATTGCTCTGGAGCCAATCGCCATTTCCTGCAATGTATTCATTGTTTGAAGTCATTCACTGAATAATTTCAGTGAAAACTCTTTCTTGATAGCTTGCTCATAAACAGTTCATTGTGAATATAGGAATATATGCACATACATTTTAAGAATGTGTGAGTGCCCGCACTTGTGTGTCTTTGCATGAAATACATGAACACCCATGAATGTATGTTCACAAATGCAGGGTTAGGATCTTCAGCTACAATAAAAGACACAGTTCCCTGACATTGGAGAGGTTGCACTGACTCTGACCACTTCCCAGTTTCAAGTTGCCTTTGTTTGAGTGGACCTGTAATGTTTCTGACCCCTGGCTGCAGGCAGCGAATCTTGAGGTCCAGTTTCTAATGCAAATATTTACCCAGGGAATTTTTTAAATGTGTTGTTGTGATTTTTCTCCTCTGTATATTCATTACACTCTGGTTTGCAACACATCCCTCACCGTAAAGTGACTTGCTGGGAATTTTGCAGAAAGTGAAATGGAAGAGAGTACAAAATCAGTTGGAGTGAACTCAGCAAATTCAAACTAACCACAGCCTGTGCCAGGCTCTTCATTCCCTCTATTTGCTCAACTTGTCATTAATCAGTTCTGAATTATTTTGAATGCACTGCGCAGGGATTTTCCAAATCAGCCAGGGCATATCTTCTTCAAACAAGTGTGTTTGCAAACGGCTTGTGGCACAGAATCTGTCAATTAAGGGACATGGCATGTTTTAAACAGGAACAAAACTGAAGAGCAGGTACTATGAATGAGGCTGGAAGCTTCACCAGTGGAATTGTGTTTGTGCAGTGGCCAGCTCCAGTTCTCATGCAGACCTTACTGTGCATTATGCATTACAACATGGGAATAATTTGTTTCTGGTGCAGGATGCCAAGAAGTCACACAGCTTTTTAGGATCCACTTACGTTTTCAAAGAAAATCAAAGGAATTACCATGATATTTAGGAATAGAATATGAATGACTATAAATTAAGAACTGAACTTGGCATTTCCTGCATCCAGTTTATTTTTCTTTTTTATATTTCCCTCAGCACCAGAGAGGGATGTGATGGAAACTCGTGTGAGCTGGGCAATGGCAGCACTGGGACAGTTCATCTAAGTGTGGTTGATATGTGTGAGACAAGCAAGAGTTTGAGATTTTCCAGCAATGACGTGCAGAGAGCAGGGACACCGAAGCCACTGTAGGACACACGTGCTGGTGATGCTGCAGAGATGATCGGATGTTCCACACTCTCCTTTTGGGCTCCCAGCAACTGTGGCATCTGAAATTGCTACTGAATATCCCTATCATTCATTTTCTTTCATTTGTCTTACTGAAAATTAAGAGAGTTTGTTTTTCCCTGGTTAACCTAAGGTGGAAGTTTTTCTAGATGTTCCAGTAAAACAGAAGGACACTGTACTTTTTCCAGGCTCAATGAGATGTCTTTTTACAGATGGCCACTGTCCTTTCTAGAAAAACAGTTGTGTTTAACAATGGGAAGACATTTCAATATAAAAAATCAATTATAATGAATCTTTTTCAGATAAATGAAATATAAAATGAAATATTTTGACTTTTCAAAATTACCTTTTCATTTTCTATTCTTCCCTTGTGGGGGATGATTGGCCAAATTCAGCAAGAGCTAGCACAGCCTGAGGCAGCTAAAAACACAATTCAATCTGCAGATAAATTCCATTAGGTGAAGTAAAAAGAGAAACTTCAAGTCCTGATGTTGCTTTCCAGAAAAGTTTGGTTGGTATGCCTGTATCTGAGGTATCTTTAAAACAAAGCCTGCGTCCTTCTGACAATATTTGCATAGCATTCAAATCAACAGGGAGCATTTGGAGCTATTTAATACTAAGGGAATAGACTGCAAGCATAGGAGGGATGGCGTTTGTATGGGCCCTGACAGAGGTTTATTTACACTGTGGCTCAGTTGTAGCCCAGTCTGCCTCTGTCAATGTAACTCTCTTTTTAATGAAGAGTTTACCACTTGTACATGCAAAGAGACATTTAGGTGTTAGTTTTGTTTGCCAATAAAGACTGTCCATTAGCTATCTTAATCCCCTGTCTGTCCTAACAGGCTGAATCACAAAAACAAAACCTAAAATAAATAGAAGGTCCATCTAAAATACTGCTGTAAATGAAAGAAATCCCCTTCCCCCTTTTCTTTTTGTTTTCAAATTGAAATATCTTGTTTTACTCAAGCTTCTCCTTCTGAAAGTTGATGTATTCTTTATTGAAAAAAATAGAAACTGGTGGCAGAGAATTTGAAAAATATTGACTGCTTTCAATATTTTGCACAGAAATTAAAACAATTTCAGGAGCCATTCTGGGCTGAGCTTTCAGCAGATACAGAAATAAGTAGGACTAGTTTTTGCTTATCCTACTCATGAACTTCCCAACATTGTTTTGGATGAAATGCAAAAGCAAATCCTGCAAGATGTGATCATTTAGGGTACTGTGGCATATTTTGAAACAGTAGGACTGTTAGCCCCAGCATTTTGGCCAAATTCCAGCCTGGATAATTGCATTCTGCCGGCCTATATTCAGGCCTGCAGTTTGAATGGAGAAAAAAATATCATCAAAACCAAAAAAGAACCCCTCCCAAAAAAGGAGTTATCATTTCTCCTCCAAGCAGTCCTGCTGTGTGATGACCGATACTTTTCCACCCTAGAAGTAGCTGCATTTTGGGAAACATTGCCTATATCTTCCTACTTCTTTTGCCCATTGGATAAAAACTGCTGTGAAGATGACCAGCCCCTTTGTGGGAATAAAGCAGCAGAGCTGACAAGGATGGAGCTATAGTGCTTTATGCCAGCCCTGTCATAACTGCATAACCTTCACTCTGTAAAGCCCAGAGTGCTATGTAGGGACTGGATCCCCTGTGACCTAGTGGGGTCTTTGTCTTTCCAGCAGCCATGGGCTGGGGGTACTGGGAGGATGCATGGAGAGAAGAGAGGGCAGGCTGGCATCAGATGGGAAGAGGGAGGACTCACTGGCAGGCTTGACCCGTGTCTGTAATTTGTAAAGAGCATTTTTACACCAGATCAATGCTTTCCTCAGCATTTTAATGCACCCCATTGGTGTCCTTAAACTCTAATGATGCAGTCTGTGAGAAGCTGCCATTTATTACCCACAGATGGGGTGATAATTATTGACAAGATTGTAACTAATAATTAAACCCATTTGCTCCTTTAAACAAGTTGGTGTGAATTATTTGCAGGGAGTTCTTTAGCAGGCCTGTGGTCACTCCCGCCGCGCGTGGGGTGATGTTGCCCAGGAGCAATCCCACCGGGGAGGAGGGAATGCTGCTTGCAAAGCTGGGCTGTTCAAACCTGTGGCGGGAGTCCTTCCTCTCACCTTCTGTGGTGCCTGTGCTCCTGGCTGTGTCAGTGAGAGGTGTGTGAGCACCACCGTGCTCCTCTCAGTCTCCAGGGCTGTTCCTTCTGAGTCTCAGCTCCTTCCAGGGCTAGAGCTGGGGATTAGTGCTGCGTCTGCTCGAGGGACTTGGGCCAAATATGGAGCCATGACGGAAAAATGTATCCATGAGAACTTTTCTGATGGTTTGTCTTTCTCTTCCTGAGTATCTTTAGCCTGCCTCTTTTGCAAGCTGAAGATCAATAGTTACACATTCCCTGCTGTTAGGTTTATTATTCCTCGGGTCAAAATTCCATTCCCATCGCACAGCAAAGATGCTGGAAGGAAAGGGGAAGGATAATTTCTCCATGCTTTTGTTCCTTGGGTGAGCTGAGGTTATCAAAGAACAGTTTAACCCTCTGTAGTACGGTGTGGTGTTCCCATGGTGCTGAGGACTGCAGCACCAGCTGCAGCCCAGCATCCACGGTGGGGTGCTGAGTACAAGTGAAGGAGTGAGCTGGGGGCTCCCATGGGACCGTGCAGGGGGACAAGTGCTGCCCTGCTCACCACTGCCACGGGGTACTTGCCAGAGGAAAATGTGAGCAGTCCCTCTCTGCAAACCCAGGCATGGCAGATGTGGGGAGCAGGACAGCCTGTCCTGGCCAGTGTGGAGGCCAGTGACAGGGACAAGGCAGGGTGAGCAGAGAGCAGCTCTTGCAGCACCACACTGTTGGGAAGGCAGCCTGGGGGAGCTGCCTTCCCCTAGTGTACATTTAGAGGGAGGGTGTAAATCTAATCTCAGTGCTAGGGTCCATTAGCATTAGAGGGGAGTACTGTCTATGCATTCATTCCCTGCTCTCACCTCTGGATGACAGAGTACCCCCCTTCCTTGTCTGCTTTAGCACAGGGAAAAGGCTGCCCATTAATTCTCCAGTGGCGGTGGATAATGCCATCATAAGTCTTAGGTGCCTATGAATTTTGTGAGCATTTTACAGTAATAAATACCCCACACTTGTGCATATAATTAGTTGTGTATCCCTCGGTTGTTCCATCTGCACTATGATCTATCTGTCCTTTTACAGAGGTGGGCCTGGTTCCTCCCCTTGCACTCCTGGTCTAGTACTGGTGTGGCATGACCCAGTGGCAGGAACTCAGCACCTGGCAAAGCGATTTGTGTTTAGGGAAGAAGAGATGCGATCCTGGGCTCAGGGATTTATTGTGCTTGAAGTGGAAACCTGAACTGAGAAGCTGAATGCAAAGCAACCAATTTGTCCCTACCAAGTCTCAGTATATCTGTATTGTCAGTGCTATCTCACACCCCCTTCCCAGGTATACCAGTTTGTGCAAGCGATGAAAAGACTGTAAAAATGTACATCTACCAAAGTTTATCTGCTTATTTGGCTTCAGTATCTTGTGCTTTCCCCTTCTTCAGTGAAAAAGACTATGGAAAGAGTAATAGCCTCACATCTACACATTACAGGATTTTATCTCCCTTTTTAAAAAACTCCACTAAAGCTTCACACTAGCAGAACTCACCATGCAAAGGTAAGCAATCACCCTGCTGTCTTAAACCTACTGAAGCCTGGATTCAACAGGTGAGAAAGTCAGGCTTTAGGGCTCCAAGTACTGGGTCAGAAAGACTGTGGCCACATGACACAAATGCTGATCTGATGTGAAGCTGATCTGCTAATGCAGATCCTTTCAGGGAGTGCTGACAGGTTAACTTCTCCTGACAGACTCAATGTGCATTTGGTGTTATTTGTCTGTGACTCTGGCTTTATACCTTAAAATATCGCCTGTCATCCCCTTGTAGCTTGCAGGAAACTGGAATAAAATTGAAGCTGGCACAAAAGCTGTGCAGTGTGTGCTCTGGCTAACTTGGTAAGATGCCTGCAAGGATGCTGCAAGGATGCCTGACCTAGGCCAGGTCTGTGCAGCTGGCTGATCCCAAACTGTGCACATCTGGCAGCAACACCCACAAGAATGGGGCTGAGGCAGCCTCAGCCCCATCAGAGGATGCCCATAGTGTTAACTGTAATCATCAGAGAGGCTAGTTACATGCTTAAAGTTAATCACAAGCATAAATCTCTGTAGGATCAAGGCTGCAGAGGAAACTAAGAGAGGACACTGAAGAGGCATATGTCAAATGGGGCTGTGGTCGAGAGCTCACTGAGACTTAAATATAACATTTGAGAAAATGAGTCCATTTGTTTCAGAGGCATCCTGAACATTGGCACATAGTAATTCTGTAATGGATCAATTTAACTAGTCCTACAACTGAAATATCCTTAACAAATATTTCCTATAACAGCACTTAAAGGGGGAGCGCAAGGAGAGAAATTTGAAAACATAATTTCTGAGTTCCAGTTTTGAGGGCTTTCAAAGTACTAAGGTAATTTTTCTCCAAATTTGGCTCAATATTTAACAAATCGAGTGAGATCAGGAAGTAACCTGAGGTCAACATTTTTAAACTGACTTGTTTGTTAAATTGTTGCAGCTCTGCAACAGCAAGAAGAACATGTTGTAATTCAAACAATCCCTGGAAACTTTATAATAAAATCACTAACTGGGGAGCAAGACTGAAACAATGGAAACAAGGAAGAAACCTTTCTGTGGGAGATGGGAAAAGCTTGCAGACCTGGGATCTGGAATCGGAAGAAAAGTCAGATTTCAGCCTTTGCTGCAGTGATTAACTACCTTAACTCTAGTAATTGTTAATGAGTGTTCAGCATGAGCCAGGCCAAATTGGCATTTGTAGAGAAGCAAGATGGTCAGGTTGCATCCAACCAGAAGCAGTCCAGAAAAGGTGGATGTAAACCATGTATTGTGGAAGCAGCTGTCTTCAAAGAATTTCTCATCCTTGTGGCAATCTGCACAGTGGTTGCTGGATCGCTGGTGTCAAAGAGAGGCCTTCAGGTATGGTTGGGTGTCAGCTTTGATGGAAAGCAGCTCTTTCCAGCCCCCCTGTTGTCAGAGCCACCTGCACCTCTGGCCCTCCAGAATCTGAGAGGGAACATCGTCCCTCAGGTGACTGCAACAATCGCTCACCGTGGTTTAGCAGGTAGATGTTAATCGGGCTGTCCATATCACCCAGCCCTTTGCAGATCACCAGCAAGGGCTCTCTAGGCCACCGGTGGCACACAGCCCTGTTTCAGAGGCAACGTGCTATAATAATGTATCCCTAACCATGCTTTATACCAATAAGTAGGCTATAACCCTGTCAAGGTGTGCTGGTGACTCTATAAACCATGAGACCTGAATGGTCAATGGTCGAGTGGTTTAAAGCTGTCACCAGAATACTGAGATAGCCTTATAAGCCTTGTGCTGCATGGCTGGGGATACATTATTCACTATAATATATGGTAAGAAATACCTGCACAGGGTCTGAAATGAACTGCTTTAGCCACTAGCCAGCATGGCTAGTGATCAGGGAAATCCGTCAGCATTTTCATGTGCAGTAGGATGCAAAAAGAAACAGACACTGGAGGAGGAGAACTCATTTTCTCTGTGTATAGAAATTGGGTTTGGGGCAGGGGATGGAGGTGAGCAGAATCAAGCATGGCAAAGCCTCTCACCTGCACTTTCTGCCATAGGGAAGCACCCAGGGCTGGTGGCCTTCAGAGCTGTGTGGCTCCACATGCCTTCACAGCCCTTCTTCTGTTTTGTGGAGAACCCAGGAGCATGGGGGCTGTTCGTTCAGTGCTGCTCAGGGAAAGCAAGTGGGAACCTGGTGTTGAGACCCAGCCTGACGGCAGGAGTGCATGGGCAGTGACCAGGGATGTTGTGAGAAGGCCATGGTCTAGTCATTTGCCAGGAGCCTCTGCTTTCTGTCCTGCCTCACTACAGTACCACAAGCATTACAGGGAGAGGTCTTACTAGGGGCAGCTACACCCATGGGGACAAGGAGGTGGGTTGCCCCATCCGTGCCAAGCGTGTCCCGGGTAAGCCCCAAGAGGCAGGGGATGGAGCTATCTGTACATATACATACACGCAGGCAGATGGTCCCACAGCAAGGACCTGGGGCTCTGAGAGGATATCCAGCAATTTTACACCTTCATCCCTCCAGCCATGCCCAGGCTTGGTGTACATGTGTGTGACTGCAGGGGTGAGGGAGGAGAAGACAGGAGTAGGTCTGGGTGAAATGGGGTGAAGGGATGCCCCAAATCAAATGGCCAGCATATGAAGAGAGCAATGAGGGCTTTGAAGGGGTTCTGGAGGGGTTTACAGATAAACCTCTGTCACCGACAACTTTAGCAAAAAGAAGATTCCCCCATCCTGAGACCCTGTCCTGCTCCAGCTACAGGAGATAAAATCCCTGAGAGCATGCCTGTGTGAGTACCCTTTGGCAGCAGGAGATGAGGGGGGAGAAACAAGGAGGGCTTGGGGGATTTCATTAGGAGATGGGAGGGGAGGGAGGAAACCCCTCGTCCTGAACAATACATGGAGTTAAAATTGCCTGAAGGGCTTGGCCGGCTTGCTTTATTTATTGCATATGCATATATACATACATATATATGTATGGTTATATATGTACTTTTCTCCCCCAGGCTTTAGTGGTCTTTCTCAGGAAAGGGCCCAGGGCATCCTTTCCCACTGCAGCAGTTGGGAGACAATAGTGCTGCCGGGGAAGCAGGGAAGAGCCCAGCGCTTCCTGGGATCAGTAGCTGGGAGACAGGGGTCTGGGCGGAGGAATCCGGGGGTGCCGAGCACAGGGCTGGCCGCCCCCTCGGCTCACTTGTTATGTTAAGAACCCGTCGGCGGAGAAGAAGCTGTGGGGCGCAGGGAGGAGAGAGGGACAGGCTCTGAATGCGGCCGCCCTGTCATCCTTCTGTTCTCCGTATGGGTACATTGTCTGTCCCCCCCACTCCGCGCTGCCTCTCCTCTCCCTACTGTGCTCACGTCAGATGTTGGTTTCCCTTTTTATTAAAACCCTCGGAGCGGACAGCGGGGTGACAGGCACCAGGAATGTGTGAAGGATGGAAGAAGAGGAGAAACAAGTTTGCGTTTGTTAAGCGGAAGCTGTGTCTGTTTGTCACCCTCCCCAATGTCCCTCATGGCTCCCCATCTGGGTTGGACCGTGCCTGGGGCGAGCAGGGTTGAAGCTGGGGCTCACAAGGCAGCGGGAGACACAGCGCTTGCAGAGAGCACTTTCCCAGGGAAGTCTGCACCATCCCAGTCACCCCATCCCAAAACCACAGCCCTCTGTCACACCCTTGTCCCCTGACAGGGTGAGGTACCTGTCCTACCATCCCCGACCACAGACCAAAACCCTCACCAAATAAAGGTTGCCCCTGTACCACCCAGTTGCCCCATTGTGCCACTATGGGCAGGTCAGTGGGCTCTCAGGGAGGGACTTTATGTCTCCCACTGTCCAGCTCTGGACAGGCCCCTTAGTTTCTAGGTTCTCGATATATTTTGAACCCCAGTTTCTTAGAAAACTTGCACTGAATAAGATCTCACTTCAATCCCATGCTTTTCTGTTGTACCTGATTTCTTTTTCAGCAAATATTTTTTTAAAGAGCTACTGTCCCCCAGAAAATACTTCTTATCACCCACCCAAAAGTAGTACAAAACACTTTAGAAAGTCTCTTCTCTAATGATTTTTTATATTTGATGTCAGTTAAGATAAAACTAATGGTGTCAAGCAATATAAGGAAGGGGAAGATTAAACAAAATCTATCCTCTGCAAAAACAAAGCAATCAATAGAACATTATCCTGCTGTAGTGTCTTTCAACTTGCTTTGATTTGTGGATCCCTAGAAAATCTCTCAAGAAGGCTCAGCAACCCCCTAGAAGAGATTCCCAAGCCCTAACCACTGGAGAGCATTGGTGAAATTGCTTTTTTCACCCTCCTTGTGAGGAGTCCATGTTCTACCAGGAATCTGCAGACCCCAGGTTGAAAAATACCATTCTACAGGATACCAGTTCAAATGTAAATAAGACTGACTAAATAAGGACTAACTAAATATAATACTATTGTTATAGTAATACTCTCAGATCCATCTTACCTGGAGAATCTGTTTTGCCACCTCCAGGAAGCACACACAGGAGCTTTATCACTCTGGTCCCATCTTGCAGCCTTATCTGCTGCTGATAATACCTAGTTCCTCTGTTCACTACATAAGAAAAATGCAACCGATTATAGAGAGCTGGAACATTTCTGAACATGTTTTGCTCTTGCAGAAAAGAAGGATTTTCATTTTAAAGGTATTCTCCCCTCTCCCTCAACAACCATAAAAACAAATCAATTATCAAACAAATTATTCACTTTTATTTCCTATTTTTGATGCTGCTTTGTGTTGTCTGTTCCATTTTGCATCTCCGGCTGAAGTTAAACATTTCTGGACAGGGGAACATCACCTGTTTTTAACTGACCTAGTACAAGAAAAATAGGAAAACAGGAATAAAAATGGCTTGATATTTAGGTTACAAAATATTTTAGCTCTGAAGGCCATATGCTGATACTGCCAATATAACACTCATGAGACCTTGAAATATTCAAGGTGAGAAGTTGAAACAACTAAACAACTACAAAACTTCTTCAGAATTTCCTTTTCATAAAAAGAAATGGAAATACAGCAGCAGCTACGCTTGAAACTAGGGCAAACAGCATTCAGAAATAGTGCAAAAAATGTCAAAACAGAAAAGCTGGGTTTTTTCCAAGTTGTTCTACAGATCTTTAGAGATGCTGCTCCATGAAATAACGAGTGGTTCATTCACCAACCCATCAGCTTGGGAAATATATGCAACACAAATTCATTTGTTTCCAGCTAATTGCACTTTCATTTCCTCCTCCCCTCATTGCGAGGCTGTGCAGGCTGGGGTTCGAAGCAGTGCTTCCCAGGCTGTGTTTCATGCGCCACCCCCTGACCCAATCCCCACCACAGTGGTACCCAGCCCAGCTAGGAGGCACGGCTGCCTTCTCTGCTGGTGATGTTCTGGGAAAAAAAATATTTGGAACCACAGTTTTAGAGCAGGAAGGGACCGACAATCAGTCCTCTTATGTTTTATTTCTGGCTTCTGTCATTGGCACGCTGTACAGCTGTAGTCAAACAAATGAACTTCTCTACATCTTAGTTACCCTTTCTGTAAAATGAAGGTAATAATATTTATCCAGCTGGGATGCTGCAAGGAGTAATTAATGTGTACAAATCACTGTGAGTTCCTCTAACAAAGTGCAAATTGCATTAGTCCCCACAGAAACTGGTAATAGGTTTGTGTCTTCCTTCACTGAAAGTCTGACCTCAATCCCCTGGAGTAATCTTGAGGAAAAACTCTTCCTACTATTTGTATTACAGCAGCTCATAGGACTCCTCCAATGCCAGAATCCCCATCAAGCTCAGGGCTGCACATTCACACAATAACATACACCCCTCACTCTGAGACCTGATATGTAAACTGAGGAAAGCTGGGAGAAGGGAAGCATTAACCCTATTTCAAAGGTAAACAAACAAGGCAGAGAGAGCAAGCCTTTTCGTGGTAATAAGCACCAATATAAGTCTTTTCAGAAGATTTACCTGACACTGCCTTCCTGACTCAAGCTGAATTTTCACTTTGTTTTGCTGGACATCAATCTTTCTCATTCTGGTGAGTGGCAGACCAGACAGATGGCAATGAATGGAGCTCACTTCTTATGGGATGCTCAGAGATAGCAGTGTTAGGGCAAGTCAAAGCTTGCAGAGGGGGGACATTAAGTGGCCTTGGGTAGGATAGGTGGCCACTGGTCTGGTTCTCATACTCTTTTGGAGACCTGGATATATTTGATGTCCTAATTTCTTTACACTTTCAGGTATCCTTCTGGTATGGGAAAAGAGAGAGCAAGAGAATCTGAGAAAGACTAGTTAAACTGTTTTTTTAAATCTTTGTGCATAAATACATGGGGAAATGTGGATCTCCAACAGCTCTTCTAGCATTTGTCATGTTCTTTATTTTTGGCTGATGTAACTGTTAATTTTTTGTTGCTGCATCCATAACTTAAAGAGACCAGTAAGTTATTTCACTACAGGGTATTGGAATTTTTCATTTTTGGACTGAGGAACTCACAGAATCACAGAGTGGGTGAGGTTGGAAGGGACACAGTGGGCCATCTGATCCAACCTCCCTACTCCAGCAGGTTCATGCTGAAGCACATGGCACATGGATGTTTCCAGACAGTTCTTGAATATCTCTAGTGAGGGAGACTCCACACCCTCTCTGGGCAACCTGTTCCAGTGTCTGATCACCAACACAGTAAAGAAATTCTCCCTCACATTCAAGAGGAGCTTCCTGTGAATCCGTTTCTGCCCATTGCCTCCTGTCCTATTGCTTGGCACCACCGGGAAGAGCCTGGATCTATCCTCTTAACACGCTCCCTTCAGATACTTACATGAGGTAGACAATATCCACTGCTCTCATCCAGCCAGGTAGTTGATTCATCTGGTCAAGCATGATTTGGTGAATCCATGCTGACTACTCCTGATCACCTTCTTGTCATCCATGTGGATAGAGCTGGCCTCCAGAATGAAGTGCTCTACCATCTTCCCAGGGACTCAGCTGAGGCTGACTGGCTGGTAGTTCTCTGAGTCCTCCTTCTTGCCCTTTTTGAAGACCAGGGTGACATTTGCTTTTGTCCTGTCCTCTGGCACCTCTCCTGATCACCACAGCCTTTCAAAGATGGTCATGAGCAGCATCCCTATGGTATCTACCAGCTCTCTGAGCACTCATGGATGTGTCCCATCAGGGCCCATGGACTCAAGGATGGTGCAACACTTGATTCAATTTTTTCCCTGATATTAGAAATCAGTTTAAATTGTGGACAATAATGGGCTGATGATGCCATTCAAATTCTGTGTTTAGCTACAAAATAGTGTTCTGGCAAAATTGCATGTTTCACAGCCACTGTTGATGTTTCGTGGAGGAGACCAGAGTCCATGATTACCTTCCTGGCATGCTGGCCCTCAAGTGCATCGCTACTAAACCCCTTCTAATGCCAGTACCCAGATGGGTCAGTAGACTTTTTCAGTGAAGATACCACCACTGTTACTTCCCCTGCTCTCTGGAAAGCCCACAGGCACTTGTTGTATGGAAGTCCAACCAGCAAGAGGAGCCCCTAATTCCTTAGAGGCTACTCCCTTTTAGCACCAGGAGGCAAGATAAGGAGGTATGGCCCATGTCATCTCACCACCAATGGGATGAGATGAAGGATAAAAGTTGGCACGGTCAAACAACTGGGAAGATAAAGACAGGATTAAAGGTGGGGTAAGTAATTGTTATTTCATGGAATTTAGAGGGCCGTGTTGCTGTGCACCAGTAGAAGACCTCAGCCTCTAGTGCCACCAAGCCACAGACTCCTTTACTGGCCAAGCAAACACATGTAGGAAAGGAACCACCAAGAGAAAGGGCACCTTTCCGTGGGAGATCCTTCCAGAGCAGCCAGCAGAAGGTGAGAAGAACTTCCCTTCCTCCCCATTCTTCACCTACCTGCTAAGTGCCCACACTGGACACCTCTCCGAGCTGGGGTTCCTTCTCCACTGGTCAACTTCTGACCAGAGAGCTGGGAACTGTACCATTTATAGGCGTAATCCAAAGGCGCCTTTTTGAACACTGCATGTGCAAGGATGGGAGGAGGAGGGGAGGGGAGGGGAGTGGGGGAAGAGGAGAGGTACAGACACAGCACTCCTTGGCAGTGATTTATAGACTGGGTCAGGCACAAATTGACTCGTATGCAAGAAATGTAAATGGAATCGAGACTTTTGATGGAGAAGCTCATTTTCAGACTTAAACGCTTTAGATTAAACACACTCACACACAAATGCTGGCGGGGAGGGTGTTTTATATAATTTACATTACAAATCAATTCATTATCCACAGAGGCAGGTTGCACTGATTTTCAAGGATCGGAGATTTGATGAAGAGGATTCATTTCAAGAAATAAACCTTTTAAATTAACCGCAAGATGAGGGAAATTTCTTTATTTAAAAAATGCACCAGCCCCTTCTTTGTTTCTTTTATTATTATTAATATTATTTTCCATCCGGCTCTGGGTCATTAAGGAGGGTCCAGAAGTCACAGATTGCCTTTCTGAGGGAGGAGAGCTGAGAACTTCGAATGTCACACATTTTGTCTGGCTCCAAACCTTTCATTTATTGCAACACAATTTCTTACCCGGGGTTGGTTCTGCACACCATTGTGCGCTGTGCGTCAGGACTAATTTAGCAGGGAATGTCCTCTCCACCTTGAACTTGAGTGGAGAAAAATCCCTTGAGAGTGGATGTGGGAGAATCATGAAAGAGACTTTCAGCTGCCTGAGAAGGGATTTCCCCCTTAATCTCTGGGTGAAGTTCTCTAAAGCTTTAGCAGGGTGTGGGATTCTGGAAAACCCACCTATAACAAAGGCAGATGGCTTTGTAAAGGAACACTTGAGAAATAGGAATAAAGAAATGGAACAAAAGGAAACTCCAGAACCAAGTCCTCACATCCCATCCTGCCCTAGCGGTGTGCAGATTGCAGTGGGCAACAGCCACACTGGAGGCAAAGCAGGAGTGAAGATGATTGAAGGATGAGAAACACATTACCCTGTTCTTCCTTGGCAAGGCTGCAACGTACCACCTTTGAGGAATGCTCTTTCTCACTTCCTAAACCACTTAATTTGTTCCCCTCTAGTCATTCCTGGCTACAACTCTCTCATAACTCCCAACAACTGCTCCTATAACCTGGCTGCAAATGCAGCCTCCCAGTTCCCCAGCCTTCTGCCTGGAAGAGAGAGGCAAAGCAAGACTGCTGGATGGAACACAAGCACAGCCTGTCTTTCCTGAGAATTTTTTTTAAAAGATACTTTCCTATCCAAAACCAAATGGTTGGGCATCTTTCCTATTTGAACATGAGTCAATCCTCTAGAAAGACACCTGCTCACCCGACTGTAGAGAACCACCTCAGTTGTGTGTGATGAACCTGGGCCAGAGGTTTGTAGCAGGTGATGGCTGGGAATTGGCAGCTTTTGGGTCCTGGAGGTAACTGCATCCCCTTAGGGTTCCAGCAAACCTTCCAAGGCCCCAGTGTGGGGCCTTCCTGAAGCCACTCTCCTCGTGGGAAGATCCTGGCCACTGCGAGTCTCCATGGCTGGCACACGAGTGTGCCAGGAGGGGAAGAGCAGTGCCTGCCCCACCTGAGAGCCCCAGCACAGGGCCAGGGGAAGGTGGCAGTACCTGGGCTGGAGGCGAGCCAGAACACTGGGGTTAACAACCCTGATCTTGGGAAAAAAGAGGCACAGGATCCTTAATGACCACAAATGGCTAAGACTTTTGCTTTAAATCTCTTACAAAAAGTAATTATGCACATTTTAGCTGGGGAGTTTTATTCTCATGCAGATGGGGTAGACGGCACAGTGTCCTCTCCTAAGCACATTCAGACTTGGTCAGTACAAGTACACAGAACAACGTGAGACATGTTTGACCTTCACAACTTTCCTTTACAGACCAGCAAGCTAAAACCCTGAAGGAATTTTCCTGAGTGTGTTTGTCCAAAGCAACATTCACCACCTCATTCAATATTTGCCTGCAAAAAAAATGCCAATTATTAAGAGACGGTCCTGGCTGGGCATCAATAGGCAGCCAGGTGTGAGAAGTTGAAGAGAAATACATCTCATTAATGTGGAATTGTTTTTAGGTTAATAATCTTGCGTTAATTTTCCTTTAAAATATTGTCTTTGACCGTTAAACGCTCGCACTGTTATAAAAAGAACGTAATAAATGATCTTGAAGCAAATTCTCCTGCCAAATGTCATAATTTATTTGCATAATTAGCTCTTAATTTTAATTCAATATGCAAATCCACGCTTCCTTTAAATTGCAGCAGCCTGTTTCCCGGCCCTGGCTGCCATGAATTTATTGTGAGGCGGCTGTTTGAAAAGGCAGCTTCACTGCCTTCTGGGGATGGCTGCCTGGGGGAGGGGGTGCCCACCGCCAATTCCAGTCACTTTTTGTTTAGGTTTTGTTTTGGTTCGCTTCTTATTAAGTTGGACCCCAGCCTGCTTCAATCCCTGAGCGTCCCCATTTTCCTCCCAACAAGTCCTGTTTCCCTTTGTCTTCCTTCTTCATTCTCTCTTTTTTTTTCTTTTCTTCTTTAGAGAAGACAATGTTGATCCTCCATGTTCCCATACCCTTGTACCTCCATGAAAGGCTCTGGCTGAAGGCAGCCTGGCAACTGCTCTGCTCTCCTCCCCTCTTCAGCTCTTTTTCCCCAGCCTTTCCTTGCTGAACAACAGCCCCTTACTCAACGCCTTTTTCCAGTGCCCTTCTTCTCATGGAGGAAGGTGAGGGGGAAAGGCTTGGCTTCCTTGTGTGGTTTTATCCTCAAGTTCCCATCCACGGCCAGAGCAGCTGCAGATCACCAGCATCCCATGTCACCTCCATGCCACGCTGGACCGTGCTCCACACTGAGCTATCCTCAAGCACCAGGCTCATGGCAGGGGACCGGCAGTGGCGCAGTCGTGGCTACAGAGCCATGTGTTGGCTGCAGAGCCGGAACCACAGCCCAAGCAGGGATGCTCCTCTGCCTTACACCCTCCCTATCCCACCATCCCTCTGTGATTACTCCGAGCCTCTGCATCTAAGAGGAGAGGGGGAGTACAGGCAGCTCAGGCACCAGGCCACACCCAGGCACAGGGCACAGCTCTTCCCCACTGCCCTGGGATATGCAGCCATCTGGCACCAGGCAGCACTCCTCTGCTACGAGGAAAATATCCAAACAAAACAGCACAGGTTTCCAGTCCTTCCCTCTCTTCCCAGTCCAAAACCGAAACCATCAAGTCCCTCCAGATAAAGAGACCTATGGACAGGTGACTGAGAAGAGGGCAGAGAGGTGTGGGAAAGATAAATCCTGCTCTCCTCTGTTCTCCTCCCCAGCTGCCCCAGGTTGTGTAAGCACACCTGGGGTGGTGAGGAACACAGGCACTGTTCCTGACAGCTCCTTCAGGCAGGCATGGAGCCACGGGAGACAAACCTCCAGGCGTTTTGGGGCACCTTTGCTCCTTGACAAAGGCTGATCAGTAAGGCCTGAGGGTACTTTATGCTTCAAGCCCCTCTGGCTTCACATCCCAGGATTTGGCCCTGGGCATACGGAGCAAGAAGGACACCCAGAGACTCCTGCCCTTGCATTTTGCAGCACTGGGAGAAGACTGGGAGAGATGGGTGATAGAGCAACATGACCGAGTTTTGCACACAGAAAGAATTCTAAAAAAGGGACAAATTAGCCTAGACAATAGAAGATCTTTTTCACTGTGGAAGGACTTGGGGGAGAGGGAGATAATGAAATGTTGCTTCATCAAAGCGGAGGCAGTTTGCAAGCTGCTCTCCCTTGTAACTCTATCGTGTTCACCTCCCAGGACGGCCTGCAAGGGCCAGCAGCCCTGCACTGGTATCGGGTGCCCTCCCTCCCCTGGGAGCATGGGAGGGGATGCTGGAGCCTTTGCAGAGGGAGGGGCTGGCGGGGCGGAGGGTTTGTTTTGGGGGCTGTAGGAAGGAGAGGGTGTTGGTATCTCATTACAGGCCTTAGATCTCTGGAGGGGAAAAGAAAATGGAAAAAAAAACCCCTCAAACTCAAACCACAGGCCTTTGTTAGAAATGCTGTCCGGGAAGGAAGGAAGAAGACAGGAACAGCTCAAATTCAGTCCTTCGATAATTAAAGCTTGCAAAAGAATAAAAGGGAAGGGCAAAAAAATAAATAAAAAGGTCCTTCCCTCCTCCCACCTGCTCCCAAAACAGGGCTGCTGTGACTTCCCCAGGGAACAAAGAGATGTGGTGAGAATGGGCTTTTGCTTGATCCTGCAGTGTCTGGGAGAGAGCAGCAGGACAAACGTGTGGCCCTGCAGATGGGAGCTGCTCATCAAAGCTGGGGAAAAATAGGGGGGAAATGTGTTTTTCTGTTTCACTGATCATCAGAGCAGCACTAGGACTTCCTGATCCGAGGAAAATTTGAAAACTGAAGACAAAAACATTCCCATTCCAAAACTGAGCAGAAAGAAGTCAAACCTTTGTGTTTTCTTCTAAGCAAAAGAAGAAGAAAATTCAGCCACGGGGTAACCTACAGACTCCTACTGCCTTGGTTTGGCTGATAACAGCGTATTAAGAAAGGCATGTAAACCCAGCACAATTTGGGATTTCTTTCTGCGACACAGCAGGGGTCTGGGGTGTGGGCTGGCTCCCAGGAGCTCTGTGGGGGCAGGCAAAAGGGATTGGTGCATGACATGTGAAAGACTTCCCATTGCCTTCAGCCGAGGATACCCCTTTCTCCTGCACCCACCTGCTGCATGTCTTGGGAGCTCATGTATGTCCCTGGCTTTAGTCACACTTTGGTGTCCATGTATTTGGGTTTTTTTCACTCCCTCTACTGCCTCTATTACTTCTTACAGCTTCAGACCTCAAATAATGGTTTTTGCCAAGTGGACTCTGTAATCCTTTCCAGATAAGGATGATGCTGCTAAAGCCTGGACTGCAAAGAAGCACGTGGAAGTTAAGGCAGAAAGATGCTACTTCCAGTTTCCTCTGAGGCATTGAGCAATGCATATCAGTCACTCTCCCGTGCCTCAGTTTCTTCACCTAATAACTGGGGATAATGTGCTCTCAGGGTTTGGGCAGTCTGGCGTAGGAACCAGCTCCTTGCTGACAGGCACTAACAATGTGCAGAGCACCCTTGCCAGTTGTGTGCTTTACCAGATGCCAGGACAGCACGGATGCTGCTCTGGCGTATGGCACCACAGCTCTGTGGTTTTCTGATTCCCTCTCCATTCCCAGGCACAGTTCTGCAATCCTGGTGTTTGCACCTCAAAACCCAAGAGACCAGAACCTGCACACTGTGTGTTGCACATCACGGAGATGCCAAATCATGATCCAAGTGTGGGGCTGCAGGCAGAGCAAGCATAGCTCTGCAATCCTCTCTGCTGGAATGGAGCTTTTTCAAGATAAAGATAAATAAAAACCCCTTAAGAGCTCAAGAAATAGAAAATAGAAGTGATACAATAAGACCATTTTAAAACAGCTGATGTCATGACTCCTGGAGGCTGGTTTTGCAAGGCCAGCATCGCCAGTTTTGCAGTGCTGCTATGGGGTGACACCAGCTGACTGCTGCACTGGACTAGAGAGATTTTGGAGCCTGATTTCTGACCCTGGCACAGCCCAGCTGGGTGATTTGGGGCTCGTGCCTGCCCGGGGCTTCACCTGCTTGGCTTATCTAACTCAGAGAAGTTGGAGATGATCTCTCACTTGCATGGGATGGGCTGCAGTGGGATCTGAGTGGCATCTAGTACCTTGGGTCTCTTTGGGAATGCAGCGATGGGCAGGATTCCCAAAGCTGGTGAAGTGTGTGCTTTGGTTGCATTCCCTACGCAAGCAACCTTATTATGCGCTCAAACTGTGTACCCACTCCTAGGGACCAGGAATATTTGCATCCTTTCAGGCTAAAGGAGTTAAAAATACCCCAAATCTCCCTTCCCATCTTGCCTGATCCCCACAAGCCAGCCTGGTGGTTCCCTGGTGCTCAGTGCCCTCTGAGTTTTCACACTAAGAGGGCTCAGGACACGAGGCCAATCAAGCAGTTGGATTGCCTTAGCATGCCTTACTGCTCTATAATACCTGCCATTCTCCATGGTTGAGTCTGTTTGTGATGCTAGCCATATTCAGGGGTTATACTGCTGCACTTTTCATAGTCCATGCTGCCCTTCTGCTAAATGCTGCCTTCTGTCTTGCGTAGTTAATGGCTGAAGTGGTTGCCACATCCAGCAGAGGCTGGCCCTTTGGCTACCTCCCTGGCTGGCCTAGCAGGAGGGGGCTGGCAGGACTCCCCACAGCCACCCCAGCTCCCCAGGAGCGTTCCACACAGCGCCTGTGGAAGTGTACAAAGTGTCAACCTCAGCGTAGTTTTTAACCTGGAGTGATAGCTTTACTGATTTGCCACTTTACTACTCTTGTTAATGAATTTTTAATCTTCTTAATGACATTAAACACGGAAAGTAATTAAGGAAAACAAGTTTGAAACTGCTGACTTAAACCCTTTATTCAGAACTATTTAATGTAGAATTAATTTGATTTTGCCCATTATTCAAATGAACACATTACCTTCCTGTGCATTGGCCTCTTTTCCTTTTTTTTTTTTTTCCCTGTGTGTGTGTGTTTTGTTTTATTAAATATATCTTATAATGCTCTGTCCTTTTTGCTTAGAGGTAACCAGAAAGTTCCTCCCTCCCAATGACAGCAAGGGTCAGCCTTTGGTATCTCTCATGGGTCTTGTAAAGTCTCCTTGCATCAGGAGTTCAGCTGTGGTTGGGAATGGAGGTAGCACGCCTGAAATACCAGGTTGCTACCACCTGCTCGATTAGGAGAGAAACGAGCTTTGCCTCTCCATGAGATCTGCTGGACTGCATCCTTAGCACAGGATGGCACAGCTACTGCAGGGAGCGAGGCCACGCTGGTTTACATCAGACCGCCTGGCCCCAGCAAAGGAGAGTCTGATGTGAGCACCTGGGGAAAAGTAGATGCTCAGCTTGGTCTTAAAGTGAAAGAGAAGGGTCCTTGAAATACCCCTTCACTGGTGTCATAATCCAGACCCTTTCTTTCCACCTTTCTTAGATATTTTTGGCTCTGACCCACAAGTACAAAGACAGGAGACGTTCACTTGGCATTGCCCCCCAAGCTGATCTTTCCTTTCTCCACCCTAGCTATAAACCCTGCTAACACTTGGAGCCTGAGCACCTGGCATTGTGGTTCCATTCGGACAAGGATTCAATGCTATAATCAGTTATATTCCTGCTGTGATTTTGCTAACTTTACTGCACACTCCCAAATCCCACTACTCCAAACTGCTGGGAAACTTTCAACAGGCAGTAAGTTTTCACCTGCCAGAGGTCTCTGGCTCTGCCCCACCAGCAGCTTTGGTTCTTGAGAAGCTCTACTTGCGTTCTGTGACGTTATTACAACCCTTAGGTTCTTAATCTGATTTTCGCCCTCATCCCCTGTATTTGGAGGCAGTGGAACCCCTTCAAGTACCTGGTTTCAACCTCCTGTCAGTTCAAAATCCAGCTCTGCCCCAGGCAGATGCGGGGGTGATTTGATGGCAGGAGCAGACTAGATTCCACTGCCAATTGGGCTGAAAAGGGCAACTGGTCCTTGTATCCAAAGGTCTCTCATCATCTTTGCTATCAAGAATCCACTTCTGTCATTCCAATGCACTGTATAAATAAGCTGTTTTCTCTGCAGCCACCTGCCTGGCAGAGTAGGTAATGTCAGTGGAGCCGCATAGGCTAGGCTGCTTCTGAAACAATGAGAGTTGTCCAAATATTTGTGTGCACAGGAAGGATTACTGGATAACAGAGCCAATTTGGGGCCATAAATCCAGCAGATGTGGTGAGAGTCTCAGCTACAAAGAAGTGCAGCAAAAGCACAATTCTGAATCTCTCTCTCAGACCTGAACTGGGGAATGACAAGGTTTTGTACAAAAAACTTCCTGTACCTTTCCCTGAGCAGAAAAAAAAACCTTACTGAGCATTGCGGGTGGAAAAAAATACTCAATAAAGCTGCATAGAACATCTAGATGCTCCCTTCTTCATGGATCTGTATGACACAGTGACTACAGGACAGCAAGCCCTGAATCCAAAGCTCAATATTCTGCTGCAGCAATGGCTTTGTTTTGTGGGTCAGTGGTGAGCAGCCAGGTCCTTTGTGACCTGTTAGCTTCTCTTTGCAAAGACACTGATTCAGTGTGCACTGGAAGTAATGACATCCTTTTCCTTGGCTCCCGTACGTAACTGGATCATTCCTCAAGCTGGAATATTAAACATGCCGGCAGATTGTCATTAAAACCCTCTTTACTTTATTATGTGTTTTTGCTTCAACAGCCAAAACTGGAGGAAAGAAAGAGAGCAAACAATTTCCCTGCATGCTGGCTGGAAGACAGTCCATGAGCACCGAGCTGACTTTAGCAGGACCTTTTCCCATCAGATGAAACAATGCTATAGAGCACCATGTGGGATGGAAGCATTGTTTCAGGCTGGAAATGGTCCCACCATGGTACCTGACCTCCTCATAGTCAAGACCATGCTTTAATGTGACAACAGATGTCATAATCCCTTTGGGCTTTTTGCAGGCAGAAAACTGAGGCATTGGATAAATGAAATTACAAGAAAAAAAATCAGCTGGAGAGCAGAAGAGAGCTCAGGTCCCTGGAGAAACAGGTGACTGATATCTCGCCTTCAGTCTTTAGTGCTCTTTTACTGACATACCTGGATGTCATAGAACAGACTCAGCATGTCAGAGCTGGATCCTGGAGCATCACGGTGGTCTCCACACCCTGCTCAGCGCAGACTTGGGGAACTTGCTGAGGAATGAACACCCAGTGCTCCCCACCTATTGCCTTTATGACTTTAAGCTTTGCATTAATGAGCAAATTATTTTCATGTCATATCTGGCATGCAGCTGCTAACCAGCACTTGCCATGCTAGATTATGTGCCAGGTCCTTGGGCAATGGGTCGATCCCCTCTCTACATCATGCCTGCTGTTTGCTCTAATTCTTCCAAATCTTGTACCCTTCCTCTCTTCCTAATAGCATTCCTAATAGCAGGATGACAGAAATGTGAGGACAGACATGCAACACATTGTCACTGTAATGCAAATTGCTCCCCTACATTTAGCAGAAAAGCAATAGAAAGAAAGGGCCACAGATACCTCCTCCCAAACTCACTGGGCCACCCAGACTGGCTGCCTTTGAGCAAACTGGCCTATTCTCACCACCAAAAGGAGTTCTTAGTAGTAGCTGATGGCAGGAGCTGTTGGGGAAGTCAGCACTGGGGGACAAGCCAGCCATGGGAAGGGGAAGGTTTGAGACATGAAGAGGGACAATGAAGAAGAGGTGAAAAGGAGGAAGGATGGAGAAGAGAAAGGTGAGGGAAAGGAGAGGATTTCAGGTGTCCACATACCCTTCCTGGCGCCAGGGGCAGGAGCCTGCTTGCAGGGCTCTGGCCCATGCTCCATATCCAATTTGGCTTGTTTGAGAGCATAAACCTCCCTCCAGTCTGGGCACCAATAAAAGAGGCAGCTCTGCAGAGTCTGCACTCCGCTGTGGCAAGCTGCCGACTTTCATTTCTTTTTACTACTGACTTTGTGTGTCTCTCGCCCCTTTCTCCCATTCTGGGGACTTTATGGACTGAGACGCAGCATCCACCTTCCCCAGAGCAGGGGCTGGCTCTGGCCCTGGAATTCCAGGAAATTTCCAAGGTTGTCTCTGGACAGCAGCAGCAAGCATCACTGTTTGCACCCCCCAGCCCTGTGCAAATAGAGGGCTGTGCCCCACCAACGCAGTCATCCTGGGAAGTTCAAATCCCTATCGCAAACTGGCATGGGGCTTCTCTATCAGAGCCCCTCCTTCTCCTTCCAGAAGGACATCTACACATCCACATTGCCTATCCCAGCTGCAAGGAGGCACCAAGATGCCCAGGGCATCTTGCTGGGCCCTGTTCAGATGAAGCCTGACTCCTGTCCCCATGTGGGCAGCTCCACACAGCCAAGGACAGTGGTGCCCCACCGCTCGATGTCCCACCACCATCACACATATCAGCTCCACACCCATAACTTGTCTGATGTCTGGATGTGCACCACTGCCTTCTCTGACTGCTGTGCAGTCTGGTCCTTGCCTCCATGCCTTAGTGGAGGTGCCCACTGCTCACCTCAGTCTCTAACACTTACATGGGGAGGAGGGCTTGTGTATGTGTGAGAGAGACTGCTACCTCACAGGCTGCTGACTCTGCAAACTGATTAGGCAATTAAAATGTTTCAAAGAGGAGAAGAACAAATGACAAAGAACAAATGAAAGGGAAGCACAGCCAGGAACAAACCTGGCTGGAAAATAGTACCTCACACACAACTCATCACAGTAGTTCTGCATGCCAAACTGGCAGGCAAAAAGCCAACCACCTCTCTGAATAGAAGTTTTGGCTGAGAAATGTGTTTTTTTCAAAGTAGGGTGTCCTTTTCTCTCGTGCTTTCCACCATTCTCTTCTTTTCATAGAAGGTCCAGTCCCTCCCTGTCTCTGAACAAGCACTCATTTCCTCAGATATGTCCATGGAAGAACTATTTCCCATACACAGCCTTGTACCTTCATGCTCCAGTCTTGTACCTTTCCTGCCCCAAATTCCCTCTTGTGTTTTTCTCTGTCCAGCCCGACAAATGGAAGCAGGATCCAGAAAAAAGATCCAGGATATTGAGAAACATGTGATTTGTTTGGTACTTTGTACCAAACAACTGGCCTGCTGACAACCCTCCATATCCACCCGTGTTGGTGCTTTTGCTGTCCCAAATGCATCTGGGCTGTCACAGCTCCAGAGCTGAACAGGAGGCAACAAGATGGGTTTTTTTCTCATACAAGTTGCAAATTCTGAAGTTAGCATTAAGTAGCTTTGCAAATCTTGGCCTCCAGCACCCCTGCTGGCTGCTCCCTCCTCTGCTTGGCAGCACACATGTGGACATTCGATTTCTGACACACGTGTCCTGTATATCATGATTATTGCCCATTTCATTATGTCCTTAAGCACATTTTGCAAGACACTCTCCAACATGTACTGTCCAAATTTCCAAGTTGTTGAGGTTGTTTCAGTCTGATTTTGCCACGCTTGTGGCCGCAGTTCAGGACACACACGTGAAGATGCTCCACGGTGGTTCTGTGTATGAACATACATGAGTTGGCTTTTGTCTACAATATCATGCATATCGGGCCCCAACCCACACATATCTTATGGCAAAATCACAAAGACAAATTTTGATATTTATTTTGCCCCATCTATGCCTCTACTGTATATGCATGTGAAAGTATTTTATGAAATCATAAGCCATACCCTGCAATATCCACTTCACATATAGTTGGTTTGTGAGTAGGGTTATTATTTTTATTTTATTTTTTGCATGGGTACCAGTGAGCACATGAACAGCAGAAGAGGAGAAAAGATCACACTGGGAAACCAAATATTTTGGTATTTGTATTTGTGTTTCTTCTTCATGAGTCTTTCTTTGCCTCAAGGAGCCACTTATGGGGCTGAAATACTGCAAGATCTGGTCTTCTTGTAGTATTCCTACCATCCAGGGAATGAAACACCCTGAGCAGAACAGATCTTACATTATTTCAGCTTCACAGAGTGCTCCCTGAGGCACCGGCAAGAAACGTAAGCACAGCTACAAAGGCACAGAAAATGCTTGCAACACAGATGCAAGTGCTGAACTCCAAGAGTTCCTTCCTCAGAGGAATAAGTGGCCAGCCTTGTGACCACCCTGGCTGGGGTATGCTGCAGTGCTCAGGTGGGTGTCCTGCAAGAGGTCTGCTTCGAACTTGGGTGACAGAGTGTTGAGCCCAATCCAGCCTGCAGGAACAGGACTGTGCGAGTGTTTGCAAGTTCATGGTCCATGACTGGAAGCAATCACTCCTTCAGGGTACAGAGGAGAGCTGGGGACAAGCTCACTGTCATTTACACACTGCTCTTTCAGGGTCCCCTGGGAACCACGGTTTGGACTGGAGCCATCACACACACATCAAACCCAGCTCACATGTCTGTGCCACTTTGAGGGTTTCAAAGTGGCTGGTGCACACCTCAGCCAAAGGGTGCCCATCTCTGATACCATACAGCAGTCCTGCACTGCCCACCTGAACCTAGACCTCTGTGAGGCAAATGGGAGCTCTAGTCTTGCTGTGATGGTCTTTAGCGTGAGCCTGCTCGTGGCTGGGTGATGGAGCTCATGCTTCTTGCAGGCCAAGG
Organism: Erpornis zantholeuca; assembly: GCA_013400515.1. Lineage (NCBI taxonomy): Eukaryota > Metazoa > Chordata > Aves > Passeriformes > Timaliidae > Erpornis > Erpornis zantholeuca. Next base: position 268,611 of record VZTN01028755.1, read on the forward strand.
ATGAATTCATCTTTTCTGTGTTACATGTCCAGAACACTTCCACATACCTCCATAAAAACCTTTCAAATACAGATAGACATCAGCAGAAAAACACTGGCAGCAAATCAGCAATACAGACACAATTCCCAGAAATCTATGCATTTCAGACAGCAACGCCTGTGCTGGTGGGGCATGAGGGCTGCAGCCTCTCCCCTCCTTCCATCAGCACCATTGGTGGGAGTTTGCTAAATGACGGGATTGAGGCCATACATTTGCATGGCAGTTCTCTTCACTGCATGTGTGGCTCTGGACATCAGTGTAGACAAACCTGCTGTGTTAACCCTATTTTTTTGGAGACGGTTCAGAACTTTGTCTATTCTACAATAACTAGATACTTTTTGATAAATATTTTCCAAGTAACATCTTCCCAACATAATGTTGGGGAAAATGTTCCATTGCCTCCTAGAACTGCCGATCTCTAGAAATGGATAGAAAAGTAGAAATTCCAGCTTACAGGAAATTCTGTTATTTCTACATTTATTTTCATCATAGAGTGAAATGAAAAATTAAGTGGACAGAATGGGTCAGAACAGAATGCTAATTCTGAAGGAAATTCAATGCAGAGGCATGCAAATAATGTTAAAGTTTCTGTTTTGATAGCACTGAAAAAACAAAATAGCTTATGAATATAATGAGAAAAGCAAAAGCAAATAATCCATTGTATTTTGGGTCAGTTCAAACTTCTGCCAAGAATCCCAGTCAACATTTAGCATTTCCAGAAAATGGTTCAATTTGGAGGATTCTGCATTTTCCAGTGGAATACTGGTTCATCAAAATTCTTTTTTGATCAGCTCTCTTGATTATACTATGCTACTAAAGAGGGATGTTTTCTGCTGTAACCATTTTTTTCTAGCTGCAGGCATGTAATTTACACTTATATTTCAACTGACTAATACCACATTAAGCATCCTCTTCAAACTGGACTTTCATTATCAGAGATTACATAACAACAAAAGAAAGCAGCTCTAATGGACAAAACCTGGAGTGTGTGGTGGGGGAGCCTGTGATGCTGTGCCCTGCGGGAGGCCTGTGCTGTGCAGCCTGGGGGTCCCTGCTCGTGCCCCCACGAGGCTGCAGCACCACTGTGTCACACACCCCATGGCAGAGCAGCCTGTGCCCCACGAACTACACGCTGGGCTAAGCCTGGAGAGCAAACCACTCTTCCTTGTGTTTGAATCGGCTAGAGTCAAATGGAAAAAGCATTAAAGCTCTGAGCACTCTGGTCCTTCCCTTTTTCCCATATTATTTTCTCCTTCCTTTTTCTTGGTTTTTGCTTTTCTTTCTCTCTTCCTCCTTCAAACTCCCTCCTTCTTCTTTCTTCCCCATGATTATCTCTCTTTTTCCTTAGAGTGTCATGGCAGGCATTGCCCTGCCTTCAAGGCTGCGTGTTTGCAGTTCTTTGGGCTGAGTGGTTTTGCATCCTCCCCAGTTGACCAGTCATCCCGGCCCTAAAAGTTCCTTCCAAGGCCTGGCTTTGGAAATTCCAAATTTCCCCTTCCAGTGGCTCTGGGCTTCAGCACTTCAGTGGGGACATCATCCTAAACCCGCCCTTCGAGCAACACAGCGGGCAGCACCAGCCAGAAGCTGTCCCCTCCCAGACACCCTATTCACACAGCATTTCATAAGAAATAAAAAAGACAAGTTAATTTGTTTGGGCTGAAAACGAAGGAAACAATGGGGGTAAAAAAATGGTTGGAGAAATGATATTTCTCTCCTCTGGCAAAGGGGCATGTTGGGGGTGGGAATGAGTGGGGGGGTGGGTAGAGGGAAGGAAGGTTGCTTTATTTTATTGATTTAAAAAAAAAACCACACACATATCCCACAGGCGCCAAAAAGCACAGGGCAATGATTAATGTCCCCTCAGAAAAAGAAATTATATAGAATAAATTAAACTACTGTGGCAGCAAATTGAAAAATAAGGATGTAAATGAGGTTTGAATACTTAATATCTGAGAAGGGGAAGCGAGTCCTGGGCACAGAGAGAATGGTGAGAAATTGTCAGCAACCCAAGAGGAGACTCCCCCTTCCCCCGTCCCAGGAGCCCCTCTGCTCCGGGCAGGAGGCCAGCAGCAAGGAGTGGGCACTGGGAACAGAGCAGGCTGGCCTCCCACCTGGAGATGGAGCCAGCCACACTCAAGTGTGGGGTTGCTCCACCAGAAGATTCTTTTATGAGCATTTTCACACCATGCAAAGACCAAAACTGGGTCCAGCTACTTGAGGTAGCCTCATAAGCAACATTTCACGGCACAGGTCATTCAAGGGAAAGCTGGGGAGCTGCAGGCATTTGCCTGCATTTGCTGCATGGCATGCAGCTTTTTCCCTGAGGAAGTGTGAATTGACATCTCCTTGGCATCCATGTCACCTCCAGGTCGGCAGGGCTGTACACTCCCTGTACATTGAGCACTGTGGACAGAGATTTCTGCTACTCAAATGTACACATTTAGTCTGTACTGGATGCTCACATGAGCAGCAGCCTCATTAAGAGTTGGCGCACGCAGACCTCCTGCTGTGATAAGCTAGCCCAACATCAGGAAAGGTCAGCATGTGCCAGGACTAAAGGAAGGGAAACCACATGAGGCAAGTGACAGAAAAGCCATGGCAGACATAGGATCCTCACACTGGCCTTGTTTGTATGGAAAACCCCTGGCCACAGTCCTTATTCTGAGGGCTCCTTCAGCTCAGCTCAGCCAGGATGTAAGGGTGACTACATTCAGATTTGGATGCAGGCTGCCATTTGCCATGCAGAGCTGCAACAGCTCTATTAAACCTGCTAGCTGTCAGCTTGCATTTCACCCAGCGTGTGGTGTGGTCCCCCTGGATGATACATTAGCAGGTCTACAGAAAGCAAACTTTGGCTCCCACCTCTGGCAACGATTCCTTGTGTCACCACTGTGAAGTCACTTCTTTCAGTGCCCCATCCCTAGTGGTGGGACAATATGGTGCAGTGAGATCTGGCACTGGAAAGCACGGAGGAGGTTTGTGTTCATGTATCAGGGCTGTGGAGCTGGTACTAAGTGCTGGAAGTGACAAAGGATCCTATAGGAAACCTGTCCTGCTGCTATGTCCTGCCACAGGCAGCTGGCCCTTGGGCTTGTTTTCCATATTACAGGTGCAGGTGAAAGATCCTGACTGGGGATTAAACATCAAAACCAAACACAAAGCACAAAAAGCTTGCCTTGAAGTTCATTTCTAGGAGTTCACTAAGCAGCAAGTGTCCAAGGAAAAGGCTGCTGATACCAAAGACAGACAAGATGTGTAGTGGGGTTCTGGGGATACCTTACCTACACTAGCATTGAAATCTAGGGATACTGCACACCCACTGAGATCCTGCTTCAGTCTAAAGGCTGTGTTTCTGTCCTTCTGCCAAAGATGAGAGAAGCAATAGGACTGGAGAGAGAAAACCCAGTGACTCACAAAAATGGGAGGAAAGAAAACTGCCACTCTTGTCCCCCAGGAGCTAACCACAGAAGGGTGGCTCAGCGGAGGAGCCACCAGTGCAGGAGCCCTGCAGAGCCAGGCAGAGCTTCTGCTCCTGGGAGCTTGTTCCTGCTTTGGGGTCAGGAGCAGATCTGACTGCAGGAAGGACTTGTCAAATGGCAGAGAGGCAGAATGAGAAGGGGCAGAGTACAAGGGTAGCAGCCCAGTGGGGGTGCCTGGGTTTCAGATGGGGGCCGTAACAGAGCAGAGCGCCTTCACCTGCTGTTTCAGCTTAACCTCAGGCACAGCCATTAGTCTGACCCGATGGGAAATTAATATTCCCCAAATTGCCAGAAAGCTGCTCACTCTGGCTTATTTTCTTTCCATCTGGCTGTGGTGGAGGAGAGCTCGTCCTCAGCTTGCTGCTCAGCTGGCTCTTTCTTTTTTATCTCTTGTCTCTCCATCTCTCATTCAGCCCCCTCTATCTCTGCATCTCCTCTCTGCTTCCCTCTGCCAGTGTGGGTAAGTGTGCGTGCGTGTGTGTGCGTGCGTGTGTCCCTCTCTCTTCCCTTCTGTCTTTTTTGTTCATATATATTTAGTATTTATTTACAAGCTTGATTTTTTTCCCTCTGAGTGAAGCCAGGCATGCACAGAAATCCTTAAGATGCTATAAAGCCGCTGAGGTATAAAATGGAAAGTGCTTAGCCTGCCTGTACAGAAATATCTCACTGCGCCGCACTGGAAGCCACCAAAGCTGGGCACTGTAAATCTCATAGAGTTTAGCTTGTTTGTTTACACCATGACGACGATCTAAAGAGAAAAAGAGAGAGAGCGAGAGGGAGAAGCTCTCGGTTCCCCTGTCAAGCCACAGCACATATCCCCAAATCATTTATTGGACCTCATGAGCAGGATGCCAGGCTGGCAGTGTCTTCCCTGCCTATCTGCAGAGACACTTTCAACAGTGGGAGGGGGAGAGGTGGCCTCTCTGATGTTGTCCTTCTGAGGAGATGGGCAAGGCAGTGCCATTTCCCGAGGCCACCCTAAGAGAGACATTATGAGGATGTCCTGCTCCTGGAACACAGCAGACTTTCTTGTGTCTTGTTCTTTTCAACTGTCCAGCCTTGGCTTAAGTGGCCTTCTAAGACCACCCTGAACAGACACGAAAGGTCTTCCTAAAGACTTAGAAATGGTCCTTGCTAGAAGCAATGGGCCATAGAAAAGCTGAACTTGGGAGAAATAGGCTCAAATTTGGACTCCTTTATTACCTTGCACAAATCAAGGTCCCTCTTCGAAACCCAGCATGTCCATGTTACTGAAGCATTGCCCTACCACTTGCCTTCCTATCCAGCCCATCTCTGTGACAGGCTCAGGTGAGGACCCCAGGTACTAACCTCTGCTAGGGATCTGGCCTTGCTCGCCTGCCCCCAGGTTGGTCCAGCCATGATTCTGGGGTACAACAGGATCTCAGCACACACCAGGACGAGCCCCACCATTTGGTGCCGCCCCGCAGAGTGACCCACTCACTCTTCTCCCAGGTGGCTGCTCTGGCAGGCAGACTGCCAGAGCCGAGTCAGATATGCATTCTTCCCCTTCAGATAGGAGCTATACAGACCACTGGAGAGCAAACAGCAGGAAACCCCCTTCAGTCAGATTGTGGAGGATGAGCAGCCAAATTTCTTCATGTGTCAGACACAGTGGTCTCCATCTGAGCAAAAGATGGAACCACAGTAGCATAGATAAGATTTGAAAAGGAAAGGAGAAGGAAAGAAAAGACAAAACAGCCTAAACCAGAAATTATAAGTGTTATATATAGTATAGTAGCAGAGAGACACTGTGGAAAACATGACAGCCTGCAATGATGGCACTATAAAAGGATCTCTTGTTTAAAAAAAGCCAGGCTGCTGCAGTTGCTGTTACATCACATGTGGGGAATTTAACCTGCAATGTTGATGTGACCTGACCCAAACCACACAGGGAATTTGCTGTGGATCTGGGAGTTGAACTCAGGTCTCCTGTGTCCTAGACATCACATTCTTTCTAACATGAAGATATAAAAGCCTTGCACACAGAAAAAAAAAATATCAGAGGTTGTCTCAGGTGTCCATGGGCAGAGAGACTAGGAAGGAATGAAGGAATCCTACCCTCTCCATGAGTATCTGCATGCTGCTGAGGGTGCCAGGTCTGGTGCCTCACGGCCTTCTGCCAGCTTCAGTGCCACAAGGCATATGCATGGAAATTCTTGTTGTGCTGTGAGTCTGCAGAGGTGTGCTCTGTCCACATACAGAGGTGGAAGAGAAAGTGGGAGTTCAATGCCTACTTGGCACATTGGTGGGCTTGCACCTCCATCCATAAGCATCCATCAGAAAGATAACTCCATCCATCCATTCTCTTCCCAAAAAACCCTGCAAGCATGAAATCTATAGATAAACTGTCGCAGGTGTTTGTTGACTCAAGCTCTTCTGTACCCTATTATTCCTAAAAGCTGCTATGCTGCCCAGGCAAGGGGAGGAGAAATTGGAGGAAAGTGTACAGGTCATTGCTTGGGGTGCCAGCCTGCCACTGAGGCATGCAAAAGAGGGTGCAAGAGTGCTCCCTGCAGGAAGATGACTGGTTCATGGTCTTAAGTTGGGCCAAAGCCGCAAGATCATTTTGCTACTGGGTGCCAGAGAACAGGATCTTGAACTCCCTGCTTTCAAAGTATATTTGCACTGAGGCTTTTTTGGCAGACAGTAAGGTAATTTTTTATGGGCCTACAGAAAAACAATGACTCTGTGCATCCCAATACAACCCCCCTCCTATGCATTCATGCATGTTGGAAAGAACTTTTCACCACTGCAAGAGGTGAAACTGGGCCCTGCCACAAAGATAAAGACCTCGCACATAGTAAGGCTGGATTAGCCTTGGAATCTCTCCTCCATGATCTTTTGCTGAAATTATTCTTCTATGTTTGTTTTTCTGTTCCTTCCCAAATGGCTTCCTGGCCTCTTCTTTAAGGGGGTATGCCAGGGCCCAGAGTAGGGGTCTCCACAGCACTCAGAATGGGCCCCCAGACAGCTGCAGTGAAAGGGATGCTGCAATCCTAAATGCCCTGTGCGCTCTACATATTGTGGGAAAAGCTGTTGCATTCATCAATGTCAGATGCAGAGTTTGAATAAATTTGAATGCACTCAAGCGTGTTCCCTGCAGTTTTTTATAATATCACTTTCCAGTTTGAATATTTCACTTACTTTTTTTTCAAATTTCTTTTTATCCACCAGTTTCTCCTCCTTTTCATCCTCTTCTCCCTTCCTCGCCTCCTTCCACTTTTACCCCCCTCTCCAGGTTTTTACATTTGCAACACAAGCAATTGGACAGGGAAGCCATGCTGCAAGCTTCCTCTCAGCAGTGCCCTGGAAAAGGCAGTCACTTCTCACACTGTACTCACAGCTTCCCAGCTGTTGGCCAGTTTGAACATCTTCCTACGACAGAACAACACCCCATGGGAGGCTTTGGCTAGGAGAAACAATTAGTTTGCAAGGTATTGGTGCAGGATCGACTTGTGAGGGTCTCACACATGGCTCTTGGTTGCCCTGGCCCACTGGATCAGTTCTGTGGGGCTCTGGCTGTGGAAGGGGGACAAGAGAGTCAGTGTCATGAACCATCAAAAGGGTCCCAGCCATTCCCGTGCTCTGAAGGTCAGAACTAGTCACTGAAAAGCAGCAGATCTGCAACTGATCTCCTGCTGGGATGGCATGGTGGTTACCCCAAGGCAAACAAGGTGAATGGAATTAATGCTTTCCTTCTTCCTCTTTGCATCAGCCTAGAGTAAACCTAACAGCCCCTTTTGTCTACCACATTTCAGTTTGTCTCTTCTGTAATGGGAACCGTACCTGTGTTCATAGACCACCATGTGATGCAAAGCTAACATACCAGAAGGTTACTTACAGTCTTGACCAGCCAAAGAAAAGGGGGTGCTATTTGTAACCCTGCTTTTGGGGAATGTTTCCATGTCTTCTGTACAAGCAGGAGGGAAGAAGGAAGATAAATGCTTCATACCATTTTGACCAGGCAGGCAGCTCCAAGATGGCCAGCCTTGGCCCAGGACTATGTGTCCTTAGGACCAGGGGTTGAGGTCCTGCAGACGGGGATGGAGAAAGGGCTGATGGCACATAGAATGAATGCATTCTGCTGCTTGTATTGAGAATTCACTGCTCTCCCTTTTAGTGAAAACTCTATGATCTTGTGACTAACCACTTTCCCCTTTCACTGTTTTTGATTTATATCCCATTACTTCGCCTGTTTGTGCCTTGCAGACATGAATTTTTTCCCTGACATCTCCTATGCAGCAGCCACGTCAAAACCTTTGATAAAATAATAGTGGTAAGACACTCGCATGGCTGTTTTTATGTTTCCAGGGATATAGACATCAATTAAAACTCTTCATACGATCTGATCCGTCGTTATTAAAGGCATTAATACTGGCACACCCCTCAGATTAGGGGCTGCTCACCAGGCGATGGAGGAAAGCAGGGAACATTGTCTGCATGCGTCCCCTTCCTGCTCAGCTCCCACAGGAACCTCGCTTGGAGGACAATTGGCACTGGCTGCTGAGGGCACCAGTGGCTGCACTGAGCTGGCTGGGGGTAGTACAGGGCAGAGGCATCCCATGCACCTCCAAAGCACAGCACTGCCCTCCCAACACCTCCCATAGCACCACACCATCTCGAATGACAAATATAGCTCTGCCACTGTGACCCCCTCTTAGACTGAAGGTGTCTGAGCTGCTTGAATGCATGCCCCGGGGCATGGCCAGAGAGGACAGCTGAGGCTGTAGTCTAGGGATGCCTGGAACTGAGCATTCACTTAAGGCAGCCTTCAACAATATAAGTAAAACGGGGAGGGAGAGTTGAAGCACTGAGAGAACATGTGATTTTTCCATGGGAACTCCTATAGCATTTCCTCATCAAAGACACCCACAAGTTATCAAATACAAGAAACATCTTTTAACCAGGGGGAAACTGAGGCTGCATAGAGTATATTGTTAAATATGTTAAATATGTTAAATACCAATGCTGGTACCTAATTGAAGGAAGAAATGGGCACTGTAGAGGTCAACCTGTGAAAAAATGTCAGTGTCATCACCCAGCGTTTCACTCAGTGAGGCAAACCAGAAGGTCTGAATTATAGCTTCCTGCAGTCCTGTCCAGACCCACGTGTGTCCAGCTTTTCTCATTCAACACAGCCCAAAGCAATTCCTGCTGGAGCTAGAAACATTTGGTGTCCCCATCTAACCTTCTCAATGTGCCTCCCATGGGGGGAAATCTGGATTTACAGTGAACAGTTTCGGATGCAGGACCTTTCCCTTTTCCCTCCAACACCTCCACTATTCTTCCCTCCTTGTTGACACTTTATGATACAGCCAAAGACTCCCTTTGGTGATGATGCCTTCCACAGTGCTTTTAGAAGACTCTATAACCACAGCACTCTCTGTGCTAGGACATCTTCCCTCCATGTGGTTTTCCAAATCTTCATTCAGTAAAACAAGAAGACCTAGGAAATCCTGCTTAGTGCATAGTGGCTTACAGGCTACTACTCTCTATGCTGTATTCACATTATTTAACTTTTTTTTTTTAATATCTTTCTGGTTTTATCATCACTTCCTTTCCATCCTTGCCCACCAGGAAGAGAAAACTGGTCCTCCTGCTTGGCATCTCCTGTAAGAAAAGACAGTCAATGCTCAGGTCATGGCCACAGAATAGTTCCTAGTCTCTCCCATTCACACCAGTTACCTTCCTCCTGCCTGCCAGAGGCCCAAGCAAAAGTGGACAAGAGATGGGGAAGAAAGGTGGGGACAATATCTTGGGAGACAACCTCCACTGGCAGTGACAGTCCCTCCACTCAGGTGCCAAAGCTTTGAGATACATCAAGGCTCAGTAACACTGTGGACTGCAGGACAGGATGGCTTTTCTTTCACCCTGTCCAGGCATGGGAGGCTACCAGTGCACCAGGCACTTCCTTGATGGCTCACCCAGCAGGATAAAGATGGGGAAAAATGCCTGGAGTACTGCCTCCCCCAGTGTTGCCCTGGGATAGGAAAGATGTCAGTGGGAGGAAAAGCTCCCCTCTCTTATCCAAAGGAAACTCAGGCAATTGCCTGGATGCCAGGTACCTTGGCACATCCCAGCACAGCCAGTCCCCACCCCACCAGTTTGTGCTCTGGGCCTGCAGTTGAGAAGAAAGGAAAATCACCCCCCAACTCAAGAGATGGGGAGCAGCAGGGGAGAAAGGTGTGTGTGCATCCTCCATTTTGGTGTCTCTTTTTAAGCACTGGCTTTCCATTGCCCCAGGGGAGCTGAGGGGAAGCATGTGTCTCTCAGGCACACAGCAGCCCTGACTGGGTAACGGTGCAGAACGTAAAGTGTTGTCTATTAGGTAGGAGACTGGTTAATACAAAGAGTTGTTGGTAATAACAATGTCCTTTCAGCAGTGACAGAGACAAAGTACCTGCATGTGGCGTGTACCACTGCGTGCAGCAACTGATGGTCACAGGGAAGCTTTGGAGATCATTTGAATTTCACATCCAGGGAGAGCCGGCCTATCATTAAAAAACCCTAATTTCAGTGTCAGGTGGAGTTCCAGGTAATCGATCATGGTGTCAGCTGGCACAGGCTCTCTCTGCCTCCTTGCCTTGCCTCTAAGTCAGCCTTGGTTTTTTCCAATTAAACTTGTTGCTGGGATCCAGAGGGAAGCACAGGAGCACAGGAAAGGCAGATCACACATTCCCCCCTCATTACTGGTGAGGTAGGGGCTGAGGGGGCCAGGAAGGTGCAGCTGAGGCTGGTGTGGAATGACTACAGCTGGGGGGTAAGGAAAGAGAATGGCCAGAAAATGATCTTTGCTGCAGGAAGGCGCAGAAGGGACTCGCAGGGAGGGAATCTCAAAACATCACTGCATCTTGGGGAAGGTATTGCATGAGACCCTCCATGCTGCCAAGTCCCTACAGCCAGTTTTCCTGCCTCCAACATCATCTCTGCCCCTACCAGTCTTTCAAACCACCTGAGCCTCTGTGGTTCTCATCCTGCACTCATTGTTCTTGGCCTCTTTATCTCACACATTTCCTCCCTCCTCCCTACACAGGCATCTCTGGCATCTTCAGCCCCTCTCAGCCATCACCAGACAGCTCTCCAGGGTCCACCCCTTGCTCTCCTGAGTCAGATTCCCTTTAATGGATAGCATAAGGATCCAGGCTGCTCTCGACAGCATCAGTTACCAGGGCAACATTTTTGGCAAGAGAATTTTTTGGTTACAAAACAACCTTCCTCTTCCCCCAAAGGTCAAATCTGCATGAAGAATTGCCATCAATAGAAACGTACTCTGTTTTCCATCATATTTAACCCCAGTTCTAAAATTCCTATCTGTAACCAAAGTTGACTGAAGAGGCTTCATACAGGGGGAGACAAATACTTCTAAAATAATGCCAATAAAAATGTGCTTTAGAAAGCTGAAGGAATCTATTAGAAAAAGAGCTTTTAATTTTTACACACATTCTTCAGGAAATCCCACTGCAACCGTACTACACAGAAATTATATTGAAACTGAAACAATTCTACATTTTCTCAATGCTTTCACAAGTTCTGCTTGCAGCTGTAACTGGTTTTGTAGCTAAGGTTTAGGCGCAGTAATAAAGTCACTATTTATTGCTGTTTTTGCCTACAGATCAGAAATATCAGTTCTAAGCAAGACCAGGACTCTGTCCCCTTTCTAGTGAAAGCCATTAAGCCAAAAAAAGCTGAAAACCAACAGGGCCAGGCTTATCCTCCTAACCAAGAGGCAGGGCATGGACTCACATGGAGAATTAGATGTCTTGTTTGTTGCAGGACTGAGGTGCATAACCCCAACAGGATGGTTCAGAAGAAAGGCGCTGCACTAGGGTAAGAGATGAGGAACGTGGGATTTGGGCACAATTGCCCTGATGGACTTCCTGTGCTCAGGGATTTCACGCTCAAGTGATTTCTAAAGCCACAACAAAGCAGAGGGAGGTGGCTCTGAAGGTCAGTGTAGGGTGAGCCACGTCTCATGGCCAGAGATCAGCAGGGACAGGCTGAATGGGTCATTCAGGGTTGACCACTGGTGTTTGCACTGTGAGTTGGAGGAAAAACATAGACTTGACCTTGACTGGGGGTGCAGGCAGAACTGAAGAGCAAGCCTTCAAGGCTTCCACCAAGGTGGAATGGTGCAGTCAGGTAAATTTTCTGTCTCTGTGGTGTGAGGATATTGCCCATCTTTGCCCAGCCTCCTCTGACTTGTCCAGGCATCCACATAAGAGGGAAAGGTCAAATGGGTCTAACTGCAGCACTGCAGAAATGCAATCTTCTTTTCCAAGAGAGATACTGTGCAGCACGAAAGACATTGCTGTAACACTTAACCGTAAAGCTGGGCAGGGAGCCCAAACACAGAAAGTTGAGGTTAACACCATTCACTGTTGGAACAAAGGGCATTGTGGATCTGGAACATTCAGCCAAGACTGGAAATCTCTCATGCGTAGTAGATTGGCCATCCCATTTATGTCAGTGCTGCAGAGGGACAGCGCACCCAGGGCTGGAGGAGAGTTCACTAAGCTGCAGCTGCATACTGGACAAGAACCCAGGGAAGAGCCCTGCCTTCCATCTTCCTGACAGAGATTGCTGGGCACAGGGCCAAGTGTGAGAACCAGACATCTTCCTGGTGCTCTTCGTGACTGGATACATGGATAGGGCTTTCCTCCCAGCCACCCAGTCCTGCCAAGACTTGGGCCACTCTTGATCTCAAAGGGTATCGATTAGTAACAGCTCTCCTGCAGCTGACAGTTTTGCCTAGAAGGTAACAGTAGCTGCAGTGAGCTGCATGTTGAGACACTTCTAAATTCTCAGCCTGGTTAGCCAGTGTTGCAGCGGGGTGCCTGGTGGTAGGATGCTGCAACTGTCCAGAGGCGTCTCCAGCTGGAGCCGCTAGGTCAGAGCCACACACATCAAATACACACTCATACACACGCCGGATGGCTTCTTAGAGGGATCGGCAGCAAAGAGGCGGGAAGGGTCCTTGTATGATACTCCACGTGGTGGTTTATTACAGCCACACGCACACAGAGGGAGCCAGTGACAAAGAAAGCAGCAGGAACCAATCATGAGTGGGCATGGGGGTGGGACATAGGCGGGGCTTGGGTGAGGGAGCCAATGGGAGAACAGGGAGGGAGTGGCTGAGGAACAATGGCCAATGGGGAAGCAGGGAAGGGAGAACATTCTGGAGCAGGAATGTGTAGGGTAGGAAAGGGGCAGGGAGCAGAACTGGGGTAGGTTAATGTAATGCAACAAGGTATCCTGGGAGAAACCTTTCTGTCTCACCGTGGCCTGGGCAGTGTTTTGTCTGCTAGGGTCCCTCCCTCCAGGGGATCCTCAGGGATAGGCTCACTGGCCTCCACAAGCCAGATGCTATTTATAACTCAGGTGGTCGCAGAAGGCCTTCAGTGCTGAGTCTGGGCTCACTGTGCTGGATCCCTAGAAATTGTCCTGGACAAAATGTGAGCACAAAGGCTACTATTCATTTTTGTAGAAATCCAAGACAAAGAGACATGAGGAAAAGCATGGCCTGGTTCCTTTCTGTAAGGTGTATTAGTCACTTCTTGCCCCTTCTGACTGCACTGATCTGCAGTTGGAGTTCTTTTCTCATATGCTGTGGGGTAGAGGGAGCCCTGGCCTGAACTTGGCCAGGTAAGCGTGACAGTCCCAGGCCTGCTCCTCTCTGAGATTTGATCCTGGCTTGCCAGAACAATTGGCAGCTGCCGTGGCTCCACAGGGGGCTGGAGCCACTTGGATCCCACATGATGCCCAGAGGAGAGGAGAAACAATTGCCTTTGCTTCAAGGACACTAAGCAAAGCATAAAGAAACTATGTGCAAATTGAATGGGAGGCATTAGGATATGTCTTTGGACAGAGCACAGGTTTTATCAGCTGCCATACTAAGATGGATACATCTGATTTCTCTCTCTCCATGACCCTCCACCCTTCAGGTGGCTCTTCTGACTGCCAGCTGAAGGGAAAGAACTATCCCCAGTCCCTCAGAGATGAGCTGGCAATGGCCATGGCTCGTTGAGGCTACCTCTGCAATGCAGATCCCTGAAGGATAAACCTCAGTGTCCAGGCTGAGGCACTTGGCTTTGTGTCCTCAGTGGAGGGTGGGCTCAGAGCTGTGGCAGTGCTGTGTTCACACTGAGGTATGAAACCACACTCATCTCCCCACTCCTGCATGGATTCCTGAGATCACACAGAGATGCAAACTAGGCTCGAGGACTGGGGACTGGAAGCAGCACACTAATGGTATGAGGTTGGTTTGCAGCTCAGATGGTGATTCTCTGTGGGACCTGGACTGAAGCACCTCATCTTTGGGCTTTGGTTCTCTCCCTCTTCACTAGGTGTATGGCCCACCAGTTAAATTTGCCCTCATGATCTCCTTGGCACTGGGAATGGCTGTCCCTATGGCATTGCACAACATCCCAGTTCAGCCCATTTGCTCTGTCAGGAGCTACTGCAGTGGAAATAGCAAAGCTGGAATGTCTAATAATGTGTAATGGGAGAAGGTGAGGCCAGAGCTGACATTCTCAACTCCTAAACTCACAGTAACAGTGACAAATCTCTCATCATTTGTTCCTCCCTTGCCTGGCACTTTTGCTTCTCTTTAAACGGAGTTTATCATGGTGCAATGGGCTTTTTTCCAAGTTAATGTCTGTCAGCTCCAATTTGTTCAAATGACCTTCGTAGGCTCAGGGGAATTTTAAAAATAAATAAAGAAGGGCTTGCTGGAGTGCTTAGGGAGGACTTCACCTGACAGCCAATGATAGAGACGCCTCAGAGCCTGCAAGCACCACACTGTCCCAGGACCATGCCAGGGGAAATGGGCTGATTATGGAAAAGGCTTCAGAGCTCCAGAGATGTCTGCATTTTGGAAGAGAGAACAGAGCTGAGCCACAGACACAGGGCTGCTGCTGGTGGGGATGGGAGGCATGCAGCACTCTCTGAGTCCCCAGAGCTGAGTCACCACTTCTCTGGGGTGTGGGTAATTACCATAGACCCCAAAGAACCCACAAATGGTACAATGCTTTTATCTTTTCTTGTCTCCCAGAAGGGTCTTCTCTAATAACCTCTTTTGACCTCTCTTGCTTGAACCCAGAGATCAGATCCCCTTATCTGGATTGGTTAGGCTGAGGCTGGTCCTGGGGAATGACTGACTTCATGCTCTGCCTTTGCAGGGAGCTGGATACAATCCTCTGTCTCAGCTTTGCCTTCTGGAAAGGCTAAGGCCATTTTGCCAGAATTTACCTCAGCCAGAGTGGGCAAGCTAGGTGGGACTATGTATGGATTTGAGAGTTCAGGAACAGTGAGGGGGGAAAATAATCAGCACTTCACTTGAATAAGTCTAAAGACATAAGAGAATAGGGAACGAGACAGTGAAAAGGTCAGAGAAATAATCTAAAACAAATCTCCTGGCTCCAGCGAGTGTGGGCAGACTTTGCAGGGTTATCCAACCTTCCTGAGCCAGCAAGAAGTACATCAAAATTTGTTTGTCCAGGATCTGAGAGGATGGGAATTCTGGAAGCATTTCACAGGGATGCCCAAACTGAAGCTGGACTGAAATTGCAGCAGGAGCCCAAGAAGTTAAATGTGTTCCCGCTGGCTTCATCGTTTGCATTGCTGGTCGTGTGGCACTAGTCTGAAGTCCTGTGCATACACAGGCTCACCGACAGCTGCATGGTATAGTCATGACTCAAAAGTCCTGCTCAAAGTGCTTGAAGGCACACAATGGCCATCCCTGGCCTAGCAAGAGGAACTTGGAGGTTTAGTTTATATTCCTTGCTCTGACATTGTCACAGTATGGGAACTCAGGCAAGTCAACATCCCTTTGTTTATTTTCTCCCAGTGGATTTGTACAGTGCTCAACACAACAAGGGTCTTTGTTCTCAGTGATGCTAGGAGGCAAATGGTAATAATAACAATAGTAATCATAGTGATAACAGTAGGGATAATATGGGCTGAGCTGTTTGGCATTTTCATCTAAACAGTTCTATAACCAAGACCTGCGAAGAAAAAAAAAGTAGTCATTCAGAGTATCACAACATAAGAACAAGTAGGGTCAACTGATATTTAAATTAGTGGGACCTGTTATTGGGTTTTCTTCCTATCCTTCGGCCCACCTGAACCCTTTCCCATCCTATGCTGGCAGTGCCTACAGCAGCTCTCCCCACCCAATCTTCATTTGTTTCAGTTCCTGCCCCTTTCCTGTGTTGCTGTGTGGGCTGTAAAGAAGGCTGAAGAAAGCAAGAGGCCATCAAGAACTGCTGAGCGTCCATCAGTTGACATTTGAGCATGAACAAGGCATATGAAGCATAAAGATCCATTTGGCACAGTAAACATTACTCCATGAAGCCAGAGTTCAATGATAATCAAGTCTTAGAATTAGCACTCTGCCTTCTGGAATGGCACAAAAATCCAGGTCCTTGCAAGCTGTCCTCCACCCAGTCTTCCCTCCAGACCTGCCCTGAGTCAGAAGAGTTTTGCACAACCCTAAGGATTATGGCTCCAGTGAAGATAAGGAGGATCCAGCCCAAATCTGTAGATCAGTGTTCACAAGGTTTTGGGGGCGATTCTTTTGTTTTAGGTAGGTCCATCAGAATACAAAACGTTATTATTTCTTTCTTCATTCTCCTTAAGCATGAAAGCTTAAGGCAAGGAACACATCAGCTATTATTTCACACATACACAGAAACATCCACAACCCTAGGAGGGAGGCAAATAGTGGAATATATTTTTGGAGCCAGGAACAGGGCAGTGGAGGTGGGCTTCAGCACTTTGTTTTCAGATCCTTCTGATCTTAGAGCCATAAACTGGGCCAAAATTAGGGACTCACTGCAGTAGTGTCTTGCTAATCCAGGCAGAGGAGATGCCAGAGTGGGAGTCTGCTGCATCGGCAAGGTCCTGCAGTCAAGCCAGCCCCATGACAAGGCCCAGCCTCCCGGTGCAGTCTGGAACTGTGGCACTTCTCCTGCCTTGTGACAACCCCACTCCTGAGACCAGGCATAATCAGAGCAAAAAGACTTGGGGGCTCAGTAATCTTCTCCCTCATATGAATGTGGTGGCTTGATGGCCAGACTGTACAGCTTGTATGGTAGCATGGGATTTTTACCTAGTATATTCCTGCTTCACCAGAATAGCATCTTTAGGACCCAAAACTGAGTATACTTGGAGTGACAGCACATCACAGAATCAGGGAACCATTTAGGGGGGAAATACTTTTGAGATCATTGAGTCCAATGTTAAACTTAACACTTCCAAGTCCACTGCTAAACCATGTTCTAATTACAAATATGCAGGTATATTTAATTGCTACTCTGTTTGCAATCCTAGATGCATTTTTGAGATGTAAATGAAAGACTGACTTTTGTGTCAGACATTCCAAAGTTGTCAACATGACTATCCAAGGATTTGTAGATGAGTCCTTAGAGCTATCCACTTTCTCAATGTAAAAAAAAAAAAAAGTGGGAGGAAGAAAAGAAGTATTGCCCTGCTGTGTTGTTAAAGAGGGAATTGAACATAAAAACATAAGCAATGTCTGCCTGAGTCTGCAAACAGCCTGGACTCTAGCTGAGAAAGGCACGAGCTGCCTACACCCATCTCAGTATGTCAGTTCTGAAACCTAATGCTGACACTTTAGAAAGAACTACTCAAATGGCTTTCCTATCTGCAAATTTTTGCGGATGCCTGCAACTCTTTTAATTAGCCCCCAGTCCCAGGTCATTTTCTGCTCCTCTCAAGAAGGCAAAACATTCAACTGTCTTTTCTTCAACAGCCAAACCAATCCATATCTTTCATGTTACAGACATTTATGTTGCATTCAGAATGAGGCACCATCTCAAAGTGCAGGAATGGTGCAGAATAAAGACTTTACCATCAATTTCAATAAGTTTAGGAATCTTGGAATGATTCTATTGTTCATGATTCTCCTCAGTTCATCTCTCCTGGTACATAGATCATGCTGCAGTCCTGCCTGTGTGTCTCCTCTTCCTCAGCAGCAGGGATCACACCATCGTGCAGTTCATCTTAAACTCAGTACTAGCAGCAGTCTGATCAGGACTGAAAGCTGTGGTCTCACCAAGGGGAGGCACTGCAGGCTGGGGACAGGGAGGAAGGATGTTACTGGAGATGTTCTGGTGAGCTTTGGAGTGGCTTTTAGCTTTGAAATGCTAGGACACATGATGGGTTTGGTGGGGGTGTATGTGTTTTGTTTAGGTTTTTGCAGTTTTCTAACTATTAAGAACAGAGATTGAAGCCAGAAGGATTGCAAAAGTTGCTGTGTGTCTTGTCATGTTCCCAGGTTCTCTTTTTCTTGTGTTCTGGTAGCACAAATGAAGTAAGATCAACCTGAGTCTGAAAAAACCCTTTCATGAGTGTGCTTACTGCCCTTAGTCTGGTGAGGCACATGCGTCTTCACTGCCACCTTTCTTAAGTACCACATCCAACCCTATATGTCACTGGCTCACCATCTCTGCCTCTGTCCCGTACAAATCCACCTGAATGGCCATTCCCACCCACACTTGTCCATCCATCCATCCTAGCCTAGCTGTCTGTCTGTCTGTCTGTGAGAACTGACCTTCCAGAATGTTTAATTGGCACAGCAAAGACAGCGGCAAAATCCTCGAGTCATGTGGAGCTCACTAGTGCTGCGACAGTGCTCCTCTCCCAGGCAGCAGCTGGGGGGACATTTATGTTGACCTACAGTCCTCCTCATCCCCTATTTGAAGGGGACAGCCCTGCAATGATGAGAGAGGGGCCAGCAGACAGCACCCCATAGCAAAGCTAGGAGTACGAAGCAAGGTAAACCTCTGTGCCAAGGGTTTTCTCCCTTTGTGCTTGCTCCTGGAGAGCCTATCTAGCAGAGCAAAGTCCACTGCCCTCCCTCCTGTCACCCTTCCTTTCCCCACCAGCAGCCCCCAGCCCGACAGAGAGACCAGGCTGGATGGAGAGCCTTTCTCTCCAGTGTGCCGCACTATGACAGATGATTGACTCGAAACAATATCTAAGGCGATCAGGATAAAGTACCGACCATTTCAAGGCTCAGCAGAATTCAAATTCTAATTAGACTTCTCACCACATTCCAAATAAAAATTGTTCCCCTGATATCCTTTTTGCCTATCAGGTGTCTCTCCCTGATCGCTGGAACAAAACGCATAAAGAAAGTGATTAAAGCCATAACAAAGGCATAAAATTGAAATTATCGCTGGTATCACATCTGGGAGCAGAGTGTGTCACCACACTGCCCCCCTCCCCTCGGAGCGCTCCCTCCCCAAATAGACACACACACATCCCCCCATAGTTCTTGCCTCAAATGTGAGTGATGGGCTGGGGGACAGGAGGCGGAGGGGATGAGAGAAGGTCTTGTTGCAGGTTGGAAGTCTTCCATTCCCATGGTATGGAATAGCATCTCAGCCCACACCCCCCAGACCCACTGCCTCCAGCCTAAGGCTGTGCTGGAGTTGCAGTGGGTGTAAATTGCTTCAGAGTCTCTGGTGCTGCTTTACATCAGCTGAGGATGTAGCCCACATCATCTGCAAATGCAACACATGCAGACGCCTGAAGCGTACACACCCAGGGAGAGGAAAACACATAAGCACAGAGGCCTGCTCACTGCCAGGCGCTCTCTAATGAAGGCACAGACAAACCCTTCTCTGGGGCATACACCCCCTGCACACGCCTACACACACATGCACACACGCTCAGAGACAAGCCTCCACTGCACCACACACATACCAGAAGATTTCTTGTGCCCACCGATGCCTGTGGTACAGCCAGAAACCCCACCACACACTCCCAACACAAACACAGAGACTATGAGCCTGTTACCCTCTTCACTCCACACACAGACAGAGGGTTATAAATCAACACACCGTCAGAGCCCCATGTGTTCCCCCAAACACGTATGAAACATACATATAGACAGACTCTAATCTTGAGCACAGCAATCCATACAAACTGAATATTACACACCCTAATTCGTACTCCACATACCCCCCAAGCACCTGCAGTCCCAGCATGTGTGTAGACATATAATCCTTATACAGCTTATTGCTACTTAATTTTCTTAACAATTTCATCCATTTGCAACGTATCTATGTATCTATAATGGCAATTCACACACAGGTGTGTTTACACATCCATTAAAAAAAAGATTTATCAGTATTTTACACCCCCCCTGTAATGCCTCATGGTCCCCAACACACGGAGCTCACACGCACACACACGCTTGCAGACATATGCACCTCCAGGCACACTCAGTGCACAGGTCACTCTGCCAGTACAACCCTCAGCGCTCCAGATGTGAGCTCCTTCAGACAGAGTAAAAATACATGTTCCCTGTTAGGCAGGGAGGGGACAGCCTTGTCCCTCTCCCTCCTTTAGCAGGGATGCACTGCTGTAGGCTCAAATAACCTCTCTCATGATTTACATGAGGAGGGGGGAGCATGATGTGCCTTGGCCAGGCACCCAGGGCTGCTGGGGGGACATTTATGGCATCAGGTGCCAGGTTGTGGTGGTGGATGCCCAGTGCCAGGGCTGCCCTTTCCCCCTCCTGGATCTTTGCCCTGCCTCGGCTCAGCTCAGGATGCCCTCAGGAATGGCCCATTTCATTTTTCAGCTGCATGAGGGGCCACTCCAGAAGAGAGTTAAAAAGAGAGAGAGTGAGGGAGAAAAAGAAAGGGACTAAAGCGATATAAAATTAAAAGGTAAAAAGCAGGAACGCAAATGGGAGAGAGCTCTTTCAGCTTTCACATTATTAATGACTCTTCAAAAAATCGGCGAGTTTTCCAATCTTCTCCGAGAAGCGCTTGAAGGAGCTCACAGATGAAACTGACCTTCAAAATGTTCTTTGGTCTTTAGTTAAGAAATTCGCTCGCCATTATGGCATCATTAGGGAAACAAGGATAAAATTACTCCATGGTTAATGACCTATAGTATCTCCCCACCAAAATTTGTTTCAGATCTAATAAAACTGTGCTTAACACACTCGGATGAGTTATGAGGACTGTTCTGCAGGGTATTAAAATGTGGAAAATAGATTTTCCGAAGCTGGGGGGACTGGACTTTTCGAATCAGATAGCAGAATGGAATTTTCTGGGCAATAAATTCTTCCATGTCTCAATTTCATCTCGCTCTCGCTCTCTCTCCCTCTCCCTCTCCCTCTCCCTCTCCCTCTCTCTCTCTCTCTCTCTCTCTCTCTCTCTCATGCTCTCTCCCTGAAATGCTAAAGCAACAAGGAAATCTTTAAAGTGCAGAAGCTTATATAAACTTTACCCCCAAAACCCCAAAATAGGGCCCCCATCCTTTAATGCTTTCTTTTTGTCTTGCGTCCGAGAAGAAGGCATAATCCCTCGTCAGGAGAGGTTTGGTACCATTCACAGAGCCGGCTCAGTTGTGAGGTGTTTTGGTGTGGCAGCGTTGCAGTTTGGACTTTGCACGAGCCCAGCATGCTGCCAGCATCCCTGCACAGGTGCTGGTGTGCCAGCAGGGAACAGGAGCGGGATGGAGACTATGCAGGGCTGCCCAGGGATGCGTGGGGGATTGCTCCCCGCCGCCCCACATGCCAACCTGAGGCACTGGTGGGAGCATGCAGGGACCACTGCTGGGCGCTTTGTTCCTGGGGCACCCACAGCTCATGTCTCAGTGAGAGGACACCAGCAGGCACCCATGGAGTGCACATCTGGGGCGCTCGCACACGTGTGTTGGCCCCGAGGTGATGTGCACGTGTGCACGCATATGGCAGCCGGCAAACGCATCTTTGCTGGAGCCACAAGCCCTGCTGCCATCGCTGCCTGTGGGCAGGTCACTGGAGCCCATGGACAGGCAGCTCGGGGCAGAGCAGGGGCCCGTCTCATCTGTCGTTGCCTGAAGCAGGAGCCAGGGACTCCAATGGTGCTTTTAGGTTAGTGAGGGCTAGTTACTGCCGCTGAGAGAGGTGGCTTGCGAGGTAATGGCATTTTGCTCTCTTTAAACTTTAATCTTTCCTATTAATTCCCTGCAACTGGAGAATGTATGAGAGTTAATGTTCCATGAACGTGTTTCTCAGCCGACAGTCTCTTCGAGCTAATTACCTTCAGGTGCTAAATGGAGGGAAATTGCAATCCATTTGGATGTGAAAAAATTTCGCCTTTCCAATCCCCTGTGCAACATTCTTTTTCCTGAGTGTTGCAGAAAGAATGCACTTGGCTTCTTTCTTTTTTTTATGTTTTCTTCCCCTCCCTACCCTCACCCTCCTCCCTCCTTCCCCAAAACCCCCATCCTCACCAAGAACCCGTCTTCCCTCAAAGACCTTGGGTTCTCCAGGAGACTTCATGGCACGCTCAGCAGAGGGGAGCATGATCCTCAACACAGTCAAATGGGACAGCACACCAGTCAGAAAGAGGAGGGAAAGTAGGCAGATCCATGAAATCCAAACACGTGGTGAAAACATGGAGGGCAAAGTGAGGAAGACAGCAAGAGACTTCCTGTGTAGGTCTGAAGTTAAAGTGTATTTACACGCTTAATAACACGCTTATTACAGCCATTTCCCAGTTGTTGAGTTTTGAATACAGAGATAATAGAATTTTACAAGCTACATAAAGCCATTATGCTTTTGGATCCGGGACTGGGGAGGGAGTTCAGTAGAACCCATGGAGAAAAGAAAGGGGAAGGAAATCAAATCCAAATGTGTTCAGGCTGGGCCTGTAAGTCAGTGTCTTCATAGAGGCTGACAGAGCCAATCAGGGTACATGTGAACAGGCATAACTGGAGACTTTGGGTGAACATCTTTTCCACAATAACATAAATATGCTCCAACTGGGAGTGGTGTCACTTGAGAAAAATCCTTGGAGCTTTGCTGAACCAGCAAGATGTTCTTGCAAGATCATTCAAATGCCCCGTTTTTATGGCTCTGCTCGTAGTCCAGATGCCACTGAGAGATAAAGCTAAACCTGCACTTTGTCAGTAGATTGAAATTGAAAACTTTTATCAATCTCTGTAGACTAAAACACTTGCTGAAATCTCCTAGCATCATTTCAGCCATTAGTGACTGAAGGTGCAGATGGTTTGCTATTCGTCCCACTGGTTCTCTGCAGAGATATGATCACTTTCATGTGGGTGTTGGGGAGCTTGTCTACAGACTCCATCAAAGAAAGGCAGGTCAGAGATGTTCCATCTTTGGACTCTTGCTTAGTCTGAATTGCCAGAATTGACCAGCTGCCCTAGATAGTGTTTTAAATCACCTTTAAGAACAATAAGGCAATAGTAGGTCCAAAGCTTGCGAAGCGTGACAGCATTCCAGCACTCTGGGAGAATTGGTTCGGAGCTCAGCTCCGATAAGGATCACCAGGGGAGGTGTGAAGTAGCAGACTAGGAGAGGAACTTACGTCACTGCAAAGATTTTCAAGACTATCCTATGTCCGTATCCCCTCTGAAGTGTTTGAGCCCTACTACTGCAGAATATGAACATCTCTTAGCCTCTGAAGGATTAACTCCCTGTGGTTTCCACTGAGACTGCCACGTATGAAAGACTGAGTGATTTACCCAGGGCCACCTGAAAGCTGATGGCAGAAGAGAGTTGCACTAGTTTTCTGAACTTCTAAAGTATCCTTCCTGCCTGTCAGCCCAGTCACACAAAGGTAGCTTTCTGTCACCTTTGTGTTCAGGCACTCCTCTACACACCTATCACACACCTATCCATCTGCCAGCCCCACATACCTGTGCTCTAGTCAAGTCTACTTCCCACTTTTGAACATCCAGCCCCTTGAACATCCAGCCCTCAGACTTTCTACATGGCTCCATTCATTCAGCATTTTATGAGATTTGCAGAGGAAACCAAATAGGTTAATTTAAAATGGGATCTTTCATAAAAGTGGGGCTTTCTCCTGTGAATTGCTAATCCCTCAAAACTTTATTGTTTTGGTTTCATGTTTGTTTTTTAATTCTATGAGGAAGAAGGTGGGTGGGGATGGCAGTGGGATTTTAGAGGGAGGCAGTAATTTCAACAGTACTGTCACCAGATAGTAAGGTTTTTATCATAATTTTCGTGGCCACGTCTAGGGTTTGCTAGCCCATATGGCTGATAGGACTTCACTGGCTACAACCAATGGTGTATACTTGATGCTTCAGCCTCAGTCAGAATTAAACCCCTGGCTGAAGGAGAGGGTTTAAGCCAGTAGCCAATCCAATCTATTGTCTTAGGTATGTACAGAAGCATACACTGTCAGGAGCTGCACAAAGTATTTTTTTTTAAATACTGTGCTTGGGATGCAGATGGAAACAGGTTACACAGGCTTCCACCTTGACTATCTTTTCACACAAAACCTCACTTTCCTACACCTGACTCACTTGTTCCACATTTACTATGTTCTTGCCTTCTTTCTCCCCTTGCTATCAAACTATGCTTTTCTCTACCTGTCCTTCTTTCCTTGTTCTCCTCTTGAATTTCCCCCCTTTCTTTGCAACATATATGTGTTTTTAAAAAATCTGGAATTAGAAATATTGAAAAACTATTTAATTCCCAAAGTGAGGCTGATGAGAAGGCAGTAGAATTTTCCCCTGATTCACATTTGGTGCTGACTGTGTTGCAGAAAATACTGTCTTTTTTCAATTGGTTGCTTGCTTTTCAACTTTTCTTTTTTCTTTTAGTTATGCTGCAATTAGTCTGAAATCAAGAGAGTTTGAAAAAGCAGAGCAATAGCAAATCTTTTTTTTTCCTTCCTTCTGTCATCCCTATGGTTCTCTGAAGCTAGAAGAGCAACTTCAAATTATAAAGAAGGGAAGAACAAAATTGAACTTCAGACTGCTAACACTATTCACCTGTTGGTTAAAAGAACAAAATGGGGGGAAGAAAGAGGACAATTAGCACATTTTGGATGCAAAAACTTATGTGCATGTATGTCAGTACAGAAAATGTGTACATGGATAACAGAAAGACTGCAGCTAGGAATTGATGTACATTACTAGTGATGGTTTAAATACCATCTTTTAACTTCTTTAATCTGCTTAAAAACCCCTGTGGCTAAATCAGTATAAACCCTTCAGACTGTAAGCACAGTTACACTGGTATCTGTGTACCTAATACCTGTGTAGCTTAATTTCATGCCTATGAGAGAATAAAGTTAAACTGCTAAAAACCCTATTTGTATCAGTGTAAATGCTAGACAGAAATGTACTGTTTACCCTGCTGCTACAGTTAAAACTTCTTACACAGATAAAGCCAAAATGGGACTCCTGCCCATCCACTGTTTCTCTCCCTTCCCTTCTGCATCCCTTCAGCCCCGTTTGTGTCAGCCTTTCCTTCTCTCTAGAAATTCCCAGCAAACACATTTGTGGGGCATCTTGGAATCTATGCTCAAATCTCTCACTAAGGCACAGTTCTGTCTCCCAGCAGAACCCCATGAGGATGGATGAGTCCTGAGCCCAACCTCTCTGCAATGGCAAGCAGTGGCAAGGGGAGAATGGTGCACATCTCTGAGTAGCAGTAGGACTCATTTTCCTTCCAGCTCGGCTTTTCCTGTTTGCTTGCTTTAAGATCAAGAATAAGCATGAATTGTGTTGGAGTGGAAAAAAAAAAAAAAAGACATTAAATTTTAGCAAAGAGAGGAACAGGTGCTTGTGAAAAATTTACTGTTTGGGAAAGAAGAACCAGGGAGGCTGAAACTGCAGCAAAACAGAGACTGCTCTGGGGAATGTATAATTCTCTATTTAAAAGCTGCACTGCTGGCTCATTCAGTCCCCACACTTGTCCCTCCTGGCTATTTAATTTACAAGCTTTTGGGTGCAGAGACTACCTGTACTGCTCTAACAGAAATCCTGAGAGG
The DNA here is from genome assembly GCA_013400515.1 of Erpornis zantholeuca. Lineage (NCBI taxonomy): Eukaryota > Metazoa > Chordata > Aves > Passeriformes > Timaliidae > Erpornis > Erpornis zantholeuca. Next base: position 293,944 of record VZTN01028755.1, read on the forward strand.
TTTTCACTTGGCTCTTTAAAGCTGTCTGGGGCATGAAAAGGAAGGTGCACTTTAACAACATAGGTCAAAGAAACAGCAGTTGGACTCGAGGAAAAAGAGATTAAAAGGTTCTGGCAAAGTCATCCTGTTAGGCACTGGTACAATTGAGGCATCCTACCTGCTGTGTCCTATCCTGAATGTGAAGTGAGAGAGTCATGGAGAGACAAAAACAACCTGCTAGAATGACAAAAGTAAATAAACTTACTTCTATGCAGAAGACTCTGCAACCTTTAATGATTTACATTGAATGTGAAAGGCATCTAATTCTTTGGCTGTCTCTTCTTCCTCAGAAATAAATATAAATCCACCCAAGACATACCTTAGGTCTGGGCTTATGGGCAGCCAACTAAAATCAGAACAGTAGCTTTCAGACCAAATTCATCACTGGAGCAACTGCACTAACTTCAGGGTTGTTAAATTGCAGAAGGATTGGGCCTGATGCTTTTAATTGTAGTCACAAACCCAACTGCAGCCAGATAAGCAGAAAATAAGACATTACCAGAACCATGCAGTCCTGTATCCCACAGAAAGAAAAACATGCAGGAGCAAGAGCCTTAGCTGTACTGAGCCCAAGGCCATATCGTTCGGAGGACTGGGAATCTGGAACAGCCCAGATATCTGTGTTCTTTTTGCATCAGCATTAGGTATAAAGCACTGTGACATCCAGGATCAGTTCACCATCAGGTGATTTGCTCATTAATTTCATCTATAAATCAGGTTCCTGCTTTTAAAAGGCAAGGACAATAAAACACACACTGAAAGGTATGAAAGACACAGATCCATACGGTGAGGGAAAATGTTTGCAAAGACAACATTCTAGGTATAAAAAAAAGATAATTTCCAAAACTATATAGAGGACATGTAACAGTCTCTTAAGAAGAGTAGTCAGGAAGGGATGATCAGTACAGCCATGCAAACTTCATGACTTCAGGGACTCTAGAAGAGGTTGGCAAAACGCATTAAAGGACCATCTGAATCTCATCGCTGAACTACAGTCACTTCTGGGGAAAAATTCAGCATCTTACTTACAAGTGGCACTCAGCAATTAAAATTCCTCATTAAGTATCCTGCACTTAAGTACATGCTGAACTCCTAGCACATGCTTAAATCCTTATCTGTTTAGGAATGGTAAAGTCCACGAGTACTGAAATGAAAGTATAATTTACAAATGTTCAGTCCTTCTTTGGAAGATTTGAGTTAAACATACAGCTCCCATACTAGTGTCTTTCAATATTTAAATGCAAAAGAAACCAAAACCATTATCACTGAAGAAGTTTTAACAGTGATAATTATAGATGTATTTGTCGTCTCCATGTTAGGATTTGCAAAAGCTTTATAGTCGCGAAAAATGGAGCTAAGACTGATGAACAAAATAACAAAATTCTTATTATAATTTACAGGAACACACACACACATAAACATGTATCTATCTGTGTATCTGTAATACACAGTGCCTGGTATATAAAAATTTTATTGCCAAATTGAATACCAAATAATAAGTTAAGCTGACAGAAACATAAAGATCAGCATTAGATGGCACCCAAAGGAAGGCAGAATTTCCAGTAGGAAATTGCTCACTACCCCATGATTTGGGAGGAATTTGTAGGATATTTGGCAATTGCTGGGACATTTTGAAAGTGTGGCTACATGTATCCTCGGGAGATCTGGGTCCTGATATGTGGCCTTTCTATTTTCAGGGTATACATCCAAGTTGAACTCAGTTGCAAGTGCTGAACCCTGGGACATTTCTTTCACTTTCTAAGAAGTCAGCACAGGATAAAATAGGTTTCTTGGTGGCTGGGGAGAGAGAAGAGAGACCGACAGGCTGTTCTAGGCACGCTGCTGTAGTGCTGCATTGTAGTGTGAGATCAGGACCAGAGAAAAGGAACACATGGCAAAAAACAACTGTGATGAGGATCAAGGCTGCAGAAGGCCTCCTCTGTGCAGGTCCAAGGTGGCTTTGCTTGGCAGAGCACCCTTCAGCCTCAGGGCCAGGGCTGCCCTCCCCAGGGTGCATCAACCCACATGGACATGATGCAGCAGCTGCCCTCAGACTGAAGGACAAGAGGAATTACAGGGAGTCAGCTGAAACCTGGATGTCTGGGGACACAGGGGTTAGAAACTCTATTAGGAGACAGTTTGGAGAACATCTCCACAGCATTTGAATGGTTTGGCTGACACGGTGGAGCCTTACAGTGGATTATTGGTCTCATAGTCCATGGGAGATGCCTGTTGACTGGGTGTTTACTTCCCCAGGCTTATCACTTGTCTTTAGGTCTTTTGGAGTGTGTTTCCAGTCAAAGGCACCACTCTTCCCTCAGCAGTCATGCAGCCTGGGGCAGCCCTTGGCAGTCCCTGCCAGTGGTGCTTCCTTGCCAGCTGGCAGGAGCAGCTGATGGGCAGAGGCAGATGGAGATGCAATCAGAGACAGGTGACACCACCACAGACACAAGGGGCACATTTCCCAGTGTCCCTTGTGTCCAGGAAGGATGGAAAGCTGCTGGTTGGTTGGAGCTGCCCAGCAGCCAGAGGAAACCCTGCAGACCGCAGTGTGCAAACGACTGCAGGCATAAGCTCCATTTGATAGATGTAAGAGCCAGAATAAATCTAATTATGGACAAATTACTGATTGGCCTCACCTGAAAAGAGGTACTGGAATCTCTTGTGTAGAGAAGGCAATGCTTTAGACTGTGTTCAAACCTAGGTTAATCTGGTTCTTCCATGGACAGAAAGGTTTCATCATAAACTTTGTCTGGAAATGGAGTTGCATCAGCCATGGTACTTTGCATGGGTCCTACAAGCTCAGAGTGTTGGTTGTACATGATGGTTTTGCTCAAGGGCCTTCATTGCTACTGCCCATTCCTGCTGCATTTCCTACTGACCCCTGCAAAGGTATCTGCAGTGCAGTGCACCTGTGTCTCCAAAGGGAAATACACATCTCTATATGAAAAGGAACCCAGATATGAAGCTCCTCCTACATCAAAAGTCCAATGAGCCTCATGCTAGTCCATCCTGGACAAGATGCTGAAATCAGCCATGGAACTTAGACTGCCTGTCTGTGTAAGTTTTGGTGCCTCCTATATTAGGCTGAAAGCACTCATGGGGAAGGCACAGCACTTCATTCAAGGGCGCGGGGAGAGATCCTATGAGAGGGGGTGGTGATTTTCACCATGAGCAATATAAGGACCAGGTGCTCTATGCTTTGAACATAAGTTGTTAAAAATGGGCTCTTATTTCATCCCAGAGGACAGGAATTTTAAAAATTGTAGAAAACATCTCCCCGTGCTTGTGCTGCCACCTCTGCTTGCAACAGACAGCTCGGGCTGTGAAGACACAGTGCCGAGGTGAGAGTGTGTGTGTGTGTGTGTGTGTGTGTGTGTGTGTGTGTGTGTGCGTATGTGCACGCCTCTTGGTGTGATTCCTCCTTCCTTGCCAAAACATCTCCTGCTGTTTATTTATTTATTTCTCTCTGATAACGGAGGGGATCGCGTTTCCGGAAGAGTGCCAGCAGATGATACGAACCCAGGACTGATACTGCCAGCAAACCCATGCCAGCCCTTTCTGCCGGAAAAATTTCATTTTTTCCAGAAGGAAGCCATGAGTGTGAAGCAGAATCCAAATCCGATTTCTCGGCATTTTTTGTTATCGCTCAGCAGCCCACCAGGTGGGGCAATGGAGGGAGCTCACTCAGCTGCAACTCAGTGCCTTAATCCAATTTACAGCTTCTCTTGGAGAGATAATTACAGCCCTGAAACCAGTTAGCACTGTACAAAGAGGCTCTCGAACCAAAGCCCAGATCCTGTCTTTCAAATATTCACCTAGAGTGTCAGGGATGCTTTGGAGAGGGAGGGGGCACTTGAGCTAAGCCACTATGAATGGAGAAATGTGTACACAATGCCCCTTCCTGGACACGTGTGTCTCACTTGTACACTCACACGGGTTTCCCAAAGGCCCACAGGGAGTGACAGTGTGGGACAGCCAGCCCCTGATTTCTCCAACTCTGGACATCTGGGCAACAGGAAGCTGTAAAGCCTTCTCTTCCAAGCACTACTGGCAGATCAAGGGGGCAAGATGATGGGAAACCTGAGGTGTGTGTGGGGAGAGAAAACTACCACCCCTTCCCCTAGTCATGGATACAGCAGCTCTCCCATTAAGGTCGCTCCTGCAGGCACCCTGAGGAAGCCAAACCTGTTCAATTTCTCCCCAGTGATGAGTGGTTTAATACTTGGCTTAATACAAAGATGCAATGTCTCTTTGCAAAGACACCATAGGCTGCAGCACCTCACACGCTGAGCAGGCCACCCCTGCAGGTGCTGACTTCCTTGCATCTCACAGCAGCTGGGCCTGAATTTTGCACAACCTGTTGTCCTTCTGCTTGGCCCTTGTGCAGCCACTTAGACACATCTCCAAGCTGCAGGGCTGCAGAGGGGTTCACAAGCAGTGATGAGAAGGAGGCTTGGGCACTCCGTAGCAGGGCAAAAGACATGCAAAAGACATACAGGGGCATCTATGCTCCACGGAGACTTCCAAAACCCATCCTTTTCAGCCCCACAGCCCATTCTCATCGCAAGACATTGTGTGAGGGTCACCACACAATGCTGTCACCATCACATCATTGCCTTCAGAAAGAAGACATTTGAGAACCTGAATAGTGGTAAAGTCTGTGCAGTAGATATCTTTAAGATTTCCTGTCATACAGTCACAGTGAGATATGGGGAATGGGACATGCAGCCAGGTGATACTTGGTGATGGACACATTGGATTCAACATGCAAATTATCAAGAAGGAAGCCTGGGGCTTCAGTGGGTTTCCTTAAACCGCATTAAGTAAATTGTAAACTTTAAATTGTAAATTAACCTCCTCTGGCTTAATGATTTTGATCTTCATCACTCAGATGTGACCCTGGAAGATCTTTCTTGAAGGTAATTTTCACTCCAACTGGTACAGCCAAGAGAGGAATCCAGCATTTGGGATTTAAGTAATAAAAAGGAATAGAAAAGACAAAAATATAGATTATTGCTGGTAGGAATGCTAGTTGATGTAGGAACAATTTGAGATCAAAACATATGTAAGTAATCCACTGGATATGTAGCCCCCTCCCTGATGCCTTGGTTCATGGCAGAGGCCAAGTTCTTACCACTAGCTGAACAGTTGCAAGTTCTGTTCTGGAAACTCCTCCTTTAGGTGTGGGTCTGGAAAATTTCCCAGGGAAGAATCAGCCAGTATAGCTGAGACTGCATTTGCTTCAGAGCACCAGCTCAGAGGCCGAAGTGGACTTTCCTTTCTTGCTTCATGTAGAACTGAAGGAGTCAGGCTGGCTGTCTGGCACACTCTTCCAACATCCTCTTCCAACAGGCCAGAAAGGCCACAGCAAGTCTGCAGTGACAGAGCTTTCTCTGGTAAAAAAACAACCTTTCTGTTGTTGTTCAAGCTTTCAGTCATGAACAGAGTGTGCTTGGTTGGGATCCAGGTTCAAGCCCTCACTCTTCTACTCTTTTCCTCTGTGTCCTTGGCCAACTCTCTCCACTGAGCATCAGCAGTTGACAGAAGGCACTGTGTCTCTCTGGGTGTGCCTATGCTGGCAGGCACACTCAGAACTGAGCTCTGAAGCATGGCAGTATGCAGGAGAGGTCGGAATTGGCTGGATTCAAGAGGCATGGCTTATTTGTTCATGCGTAGCCCAGGAAGAATGTTTCAGACACAGAAAGCTGGCACAGGCCAAACCTCTCTCCTTGCAGGCCTCTGGTTGGGCTCTTCTGCAGGGTAGGCATGCCCCCATATGGACTTGTATCTGAATTGATTAATAATGGATGTAACTTTGATTAGAATCTCCTAGCTACTACTTGGACTCCAGGAGTCAAGCACATAGAAGTTTGTCTCCAGCAGGAAAGGAAGTAGCAGAAATCAGATCTCAGAAAGAGACATTCCATTTGTAAAGTCTATAGGCTCTGAAGCATTTGCAGAAAAACCTTTTTCTTGTAACACAAGCCCATTGTAGGCCTCAAAATTAACATCTGCCTCATATCAGATACTCACACACTGGACAAGTTTATGAATTCCCCAGCTATCCTGTTAGGTACTCACTCTGACAGTAGCTGCAATGTGAGCACCATAAATATATTCTATGAGAACAGCTGTTTGGATTTTCTAGCAGTGTATTAGGATCTAACTCTCTTAGCTTCTCTTTTGCATAATATTATTGTCCACTAATATGAAATACAGAAGCCCTGCTTTGAACCATGGTGTTCCTCCTTTGATTCAGGTCTTCTCAATCAATACTGTAGCTGTGGTGCTTGGCTTTTCCACTGATTGCTCCCGTGGCATTCCTGACCTGCTAGGAATGTGGCAAAAGGGCAGCTGGAGCTTTCCTTCCTAGTAAACCTAGGGCAAAGTATAGTTCATTTGAGACATTGCCTACCTCTCACTGGGATGCCACCCCTTGTTCACGTGATATCCATTTGCTTTTCATAGCACAGCACCATCAGAATCGGTCATTCTCCAAGAGTGTAATGGGACTATCTCACACAGTTGATTTGCTTGTGTAGATACCAGAAAACACCTAGAAATTCCTGTATTTAAGAAGTCATTTCATCTGCCTCTCTAATACAGACACTCTAACATGGGACACTACTGCCCCATTAGCAAGCTATTATATGGTTCCTTGGGAGGTCTGCAGAGGAATGAAGTATATTGGTCTCAGTAGCCAACAGAGTTGAAATCCATGGACCCCTTCACTTCCATCCATTTGGCATCTGGGACATATTATCTAACTGTGAGCAGTGGAGAGACCCAGACACTCAAAATCCCCATGATGATCATGCCAGGTCTAGAGACACACATGCAGGAAATCAAAGCACTGAACCAGTGCTGACCCAAAGTGGAAAGCAAGGCATTAACATTCTGCTGCTTCTAACTCCTGCAGGCTCCACAATGGATGCCTGCATCCACTTCCCCTATCACAACACTAATTGGACCCCAAACTAGACTGTATTGGGAAACTCCAGGAGATCTTCCAGTCCTGCATCTATCATGCCTTGGGAACAACTCTGACCAGTAATATCTTCTCCTCCGGGAGACAGACTATGGACTCTTCATCCCAGAGATATTTTCCAATAGATAGGCAAAATCCATTAAAGAAGTGCTGGTAAAATCATTAATATAAAATATGCTTGGGCTTGGGGGTTTGTTTTTTACACTGTTGGCTGGTTCTCTAATCACTGAAGAACTTGGAGTGTAAGAGGGGCAGGGCATCTGTTAGGGGAAGAAGCATGTATCCAGTGGCTTTAATCATGGAATTTTACAAATAACTGCATATTTTAAAGGGTGTCCTACACGAAACCAAATTCTAGACCTTGCTCATCTCAGAATTTCGTGATTAGCCCTGCAGTCTTCTGTCAAAATTGTATGCCTAGATCCATGTAGGCAAATTCAATGTTCTCTGCTGGAACTGCACTGCCATTAAAAGGCACAGGAATACAGAACCAGAGATTATTGAAAAAGAACAGATGGGAATGAAAACAGGCACCTCTGGTCAACCTGGAGAGAGCAGTGAATAGCTCCAATTTGCAACATCATCTTGAAAGCTGTGATTTATGCAGCCTCAATCTGAGTACCTAATTTTTTAGGGAAACCTTGCCTTTTGTTTCTGTTTTGGCTTTGTCTAGACTCAGAAAGCAGCTGCATATGTGGACAGAAGAAAAGATGGGCGCTTATCTGGAGTAAATAGGTGAGGATCCCCTGTTCCCAACAGCCAAGTAAGAGCTGGGAGGGAGGGAGAGCATGACCCTCTCTCACGCTTCTTTTGGTTGGTATAAATGGCAGCCAAAAGGCTGACAGGAATTTCCCCTGCCCCCCCATTGTGGTCTGAATTGGGAGTATACCACGGAGGTTGGTGAAGCTGAGTAAGGGCACTGCAGCCAGAGCAGCTGCCAAGCTGCCATCAGGCAAGACTATGTCAAGACATGGGGACCTGGGCTAGGACCCAGGAGGTCCCTGTGGGTCCTGACCCATTCCACCAGGTCCAGGCCTCTTCCTGTCTCTCTGGCAGCAGCACAGCCCCCCCAGGCCTGTTGCCACTGCTGAGCTGTGCGGCTGAAGGGGATGGCACATTGAAGCAATTTGCCAGGCTGCATGACAATTACTGACACAGATGCTCCTGTGTCAATATGGGCTCTTCTCTCCATTCTGGTTACAGCAATGGGTGTGCCTGGCGGGGACTCCTCTCGGCACAGGCCAGTAGGATTATGGGGCTGGGAAGGGGCCATGACTGCCTGGGCTTGCGAGAGCAGAAGCAGACTCTGAGGTTGCCCTTGCTCCCTCCCCCGTTCCAGTCTTTTTTATCAAGATCTTCAGCTGCCTGCCATCCCCACATTCTTCCCTCTGTCCCCCACTCTTCCCTCTGTCCCCCACTACCCACATACTGTAGCTTTCTCTCTGCAACATCCCTGCCTTGCTATCTCTTTGGAGATTAGGGAGGAGAGAAAGGGGCAGTGTCCAATTTCTGTCAAAGGCACTACATCACTCATGCCCCCTCCTCCTTTCAGTTTCCTCTTGTCTCACCCTGCCTCAGTTGTTCCCCTTCTAACTGGGGTATCAGTCATTGCACAAGTGTCAATCAATTACATCGTCCACAGACACAAGAGAGGTGAGATGGGGCAGATTTTAGGAGGGTCGGGACAGTATAAGGAATAACAAACAAACACCTTCACCCTCTGAGCAGTTCTGAGAGCCATCTTCTCTAGCCAGCTTTTCAACTGGCATCAAAATCTATGTGGTTTTCTTGCCAAAGACTGAAATGCAGCAAAACCACTCACATCCAGTGTTCTAATGTCATCAAACTCCATCCAAACAGAAAAACGTCATCAAGGTGACATAAAGACCTCAGCTGGACACTGTAGACAATACACACTGACATCACCATGTCCTGCTGAATGCCTTGGATGACTCCAAGATCCCTGGGGATGTGGTGCAACTAGTTATCAGGTCTGTATGAACAAAAGGGTCCTTCCCTTGGCTGTAGCTCAGCACCGGGTGGACAGACAAGCAGTCCTGGGACATTTGCTGCCCAGAGCCGCCTGACCTTGCCTCTGCAGAGAGGCCCAGAGAGGCTGTGTTGAGGAGTGCCAAGCCTATGCCTCATAGCTGCACCCTCAGCAGTGCCTGTCCCAAGTTTAGACATGGCAGTCAATGCTGAAGGCTGAAACATGAAGCACTCTGCAGACTTCTTCCAGTGCATCTTGAGGTGATTTGAGAGATCACTGCTTTCAGCTGCTCTTCTTTGTTTGCTACTCCCTGTCTCATGGGAACACGTCCCACTGCCCCCAGGCTGGAGCAGCTGAGGCCCAGCCACGTGTTGCCCTCTGCTAGCTCAGCAACGGCAGATGGGTCTCCAGGAGAGGGGCAGCTGACCTGGTGAGCTGGGAGAAGGTCATGTGTGTAACAGACACACCAAAGCAGTGTCCACTAGCATATGCTATATAACGTCATGCCTTTCCCTCCAGAGAAGGCCTCCACTGGCTTAACTCTGGGACAAAACCATTTCAGAATGTATCCTCAGTGTCTTCTGCCCTTTGAGGAGACCAGCAAAGGAGTCTGCTGCTCATGTCAGTGCTGCACAAAACTGAACAGGCCTCCCTTAGCCCCAAACCAGCTTCCTCCTGACTCTCTGCTGATGTAAAAAAAAACCCTGTACTGCTCCTTTAAATGTGGTGCATGTTAAAAAAAAAAATTGACAAGCTCCCTCACTCTCAAAAGAGTGAGAAATTTTCATTGATTGATTTCTTCATGGCTTCTTAAACAGATAATTAATTCACCGTGAACCTGCGGACACACCGTCGTGAGTCGTTAATATTGTAAATTCACATATACTTCAATAATCGCCTGACCCCCCCGTCACCCCGAAAAACAGATAGCTGTGCAGCAAGGAGGAGGGGAATGGGGGGGGAATTGATTTTCGAAGACATGAAGGGATCACCCAGCAAAGGGAAGCTATTGATTCTCTTTTATAAGACACCGCTATAATATTTATTCTTTTGTAAACAGAATTAACCCAGCATCATGGGTCATTCCTATCGAACAACTTTCCTCACATGTGCACAGCAATGCTGATTGTATCAGATGAGGTAGAAACATCCAAATTGTACCACCCACCCTGGCTCACACCTCAGCATCTGCTCAGCTCCCGCCTGCCGGGTCCTGCCACCATGGCGCAAACCCAGCTGGCGCAGGGCTGGCCGCAGCCGGGCTCGGCTGAGCAGGTATGGGCAGCCTGGGGAGCAGCCATGCTGCTCTCACCGAGTGCTGCTGGCACCGTGGTGGCCTTGGGCTGCCTTGTACTGCAGGGGGAAGTGGCTGGGGGGCTCCAGCAGCTGGAGCCACAGAGGCAGCGCTCATGGTGCATGGCTGAGCTGTGACTCCCACCTACCCACAGCTGCTGATAGAGGGGGAATTGTGACACAATGAGGAACGTCTCTCCACCCCTAACCCTCTCCCACTCTGGAGAGGTTTCTATCCTGCAGACTCTCTATGGTCACCCAGAAACCCATCCAGCAGCAGATGGGGCAGCAATTAGTGAGAGGACTCTATCGCATCCAAGCTCCTCTCTGCCCACCCATGGCAGGAGATGCAGACAAAAGGATCCATGCAGGGCATCACACTCCAGAGCCCTGAGGCTCAGTGGCCCCTTGCATGGGGACAGCATAGGGACAAGGAGCAACAGAGTTCCCTGTTACTGAGGCATGAGCTGTTGCTTCTGAGGTGATGAAAATGCATTTCATCCAAATGAAAGGTCACCCTTGAAGATAGTAAGAGCCTGAATGACAAAGTGACAAGCAAAAGCCAAAGGGAACTTTCTGGATCAAGCATCCCAACAAAGCCAACAAGATATGATCCAGTCAGGGAAGGATCTGTAAATCCTGCCTGGAGCTGTTTTCATTCCCTGAGTTTATCTGCATAAACAGCAAATCACTGTTCCCCACAAGACTCTACTCATACACATTCAAGTCTCTTGAAGATACATCTTTGTGGGACATAAAGATGTGTTCTTTGTAGAAAAAGATGAAAATCTTTGCCTTGGGTACAAACATGCTGGAGGTCTAAAAAAGTCTGGAGGCTGTAACTGTGAAAATCTTGGCTGCCCATCGACTCCTGAATTGCCATCTCGTACCACCGTGCAGTCCAAAGCAAAGACAGAAACCGTAACAACACAGGGCTGCCTTGCATTTGCGTCACAAAATGTGAAACAGCGTTTCCCAGCAAGGTCTCCCCAAGAACTTCTGGTACAAGAAAGATGATTCAGATTTCACCAAAAACAAAATCGCAACTCGGCCACGTTTCATGGGCTAGCCCCAGATCTCCCCATGGCAGAGCCCGCGGGGCCGAGGGGTGTCTGGGGGTCCCTCGGAGGCAGCCCGACCCGCGGGCCAGTGCGGCTGTGGCCGCTTGGTCCCGGGCGGCAGCGGCGGG